>JABTXL010004236.1:2799214-2854629 GCA_025134845.1 Neodon shergylaensis
CTCTCTCTCTCTCTCTCTCTCTCTCTCTCTCTCTCTCTCTCTCTCTCCTGGAAACTCCTACAGTTTAATTTCCTCTTGGAACGCTCCTCAGAATCTGCCTAATATGGTAGCAGGTACATTGTGTTTTCATCAGACCCTGATTACTCCTCACAGGCAGGGTCTACGTGTCACTGCTGGGTTTCCTGAGTATCTAAGTGGGAATCTGGTACACGATATGTGTGCAGGCTACATGTGGAAGGGAAGCAAGGTTAGTCTACTGAATGTCATTAGACCACCTCCAGCTCGGGTTCTGAGCAGCAAACCGCAGGTGTGAGACACACACCTGGTGCTTCCCCCATCCACTAGTCCTTGTTTGTGTCACCTGTCTAATCTCATTCCAATGTCAGCGCTCTCTCCCTTCCTTGTCCTATTTTTCCATGTCACTGATTGACACCTATAAGATACAGTACTAAAAAATTGCTATGATATTAATTTGAAGATGAGCCACAAAGCATTAACAACACACCTGCTTCTCTTTGGCGACATGTTTCATCTGCAGATGGAAGCTGCACTCAGCCAGGAGCTCACACTGGTGAAATCCTGCCTCTGTCGTGTGTGCAGAGGCAACAAGTGGAATGGAGCAACCGCCTCCATGGTATTACCCCACGGGTCAGAGATGGATGCTTCATCTCTCGTATCGTCTTTTACAACTGGCTATACAAGTCAATGGTATAAATGTTCCCTGAACATCTTCAGAGTACCAAACATAATGCTAACTGCCAGACACAGAACGGATTGTGCCCTCACACAGCTCAAAATACAGAAGAGACCCAACAATCACATGGGTAATTGAAATAAATGGATGGATAACTAATAATCTCCATGCAACTAAAAAGTATTATGTTTACAGTTCATTTCTGTCCCCTAAACAATTATAATCTGGAGCTCATTCTCTGGATCTAGCTGATGTATTAAAAACAAACTAGTAAAAATAAAAAAAATCCACTAATAAGTATCCACTACATTTCATAGACTGCTAAATTGTGAGATCCTCTTTCACGGGACCAGGAAAATGGCTCAGTGGGTAAGGGCACTTTCAGGGGAACATGATGACCTGAGTCCAGTTCCTGGAACAGGCATGGCGGGAAGACAGAATCAACTCCTGCCAAGTTTCCTCTGCCCTCCACACATGCATGCTGTGTGCACACTCATGCTCCCCAAAATAACTAAAGTTAAAAAGAATCCTCGACAAAGTCTGACTAAGCACCCTGGCCTCACGCAGACCTCAGCTGTAAATAACAACGGCAAGAGAGCTAAGAGCTTCCTTGCCTGCAGTCGGACACTGGGAGGCAATGAAATCTATTATCACACTTAATGCTCAGAACAAAACATGGAAGCCATTCTCACCCTTGTTTTACACGCAGGGAAGCTGGGCGGGAAAAGGTCAATGACCCTTCCAGAGTCAGTCGGTGTGATATAGAATTTGGAACAGGTGTGAATAGCTTCCACTAGGGTTGGCACGTGTATAATGTTTTTATAATCGGTTGTGTACTGTATACTTCCAATCCTCCCCTCCTGAAAAATTCTGGGAGAGCAATGGAGAGATGTCATTTTCTTTATATTTCTTCAGTGTCTTGAATATAAACATGAGAGCCTCCGTACCAATGAACAGAAAGTGTGTAGCCTAGTATTACCAGGTAAAGGAATCCAGACACTGAAAAATCACTTCACTTCATGTGTGGCTGCCAGCACCCAAGACGGTCTCCAGTGACTGCACCTCCTGCTAGATGCCTTCTGTGCAGTTCACAATGAATCAGTGCTGTCCTGTGTGCAGCTGGGTCTCTTCCCTGTGTGTCAGGAAAGGTAGCTGACAGGTGGGAGAAGCCGGCAGCCCCATGGGAAGACCGATAGGGCAACCAACTTACCACCTGTGGCTGGTCAACTACTGCAGATAGCTGCTTTTAGGGTAGTGTGTCTAACCCTGGAATGTCTCGGCCAGCATCTGACTCTAATGTCAGGATAAATTATGAATCAAACCCACAGAAGTATCACTTCAGAGGACTTAAGAACAGAACTCATGAGGGAATAAATGGCCATTCTAAGACATTAATTGGGGGGGGGTATTTGTTACACAGCATACATGGCTAATGCAAAAGACACTGAAGATTAACTCCACAAATGAAGAAGAGCAGGAGATAAAGGCTTCAATGGAATTATGAGAAGAAAATAGACAAAGCAATGACAAGAACAGGCGGGAACCTTACATGAAGGCAAGCACATCCCCACAAAGGATCTCAGAGTTAACAGTCACTTTGTCTGACCACTCACCCATTTAAAAAATACTAAAGTTAACTCAGAGCTTGCATGAATTTAACTTGAAATCCAGATAACTGACTTCCTTGAGCTGGCCTGCACACAGTGAGGACCGGGGACACAGCCGTTCCCCATTATCTGTGCTTCATTTTCCATGGTTTTAGTTACCTACAGTCAATCACAATCTAATGATATTACATGGGAAATCAGAGAAATATGCAGTTCATAAGTTTCAGATAACTTTTGCTACAGTATGCTGTTACAGTAATACACCTTTTGCGATGAGGCTAAGGGAGAACACGGCACTAGTCACAACAGAGAACACAGATTCTGTATCTGATCTGACGACATTTCTGAAATGAACTGTACAAACTGCAGGATGGGGCAGGCACTGGGAGAGCACGATTTGCTGAGATGCTACGCAGCAGACATTGCTCTGAGCTTTTAAACATCGCATTTTACCCTCCAAAGCACCCGTATGTCCTCAAACTAGCTAAGTTCTCTCCTTTCTTTTTGGGAGGCATGACACCTCATCCTAATGGTGTAAGACAGGAATAACTGACAGACTCCAACAGAGGGCTAAATCCCCATGCTCCTAAACTCCCCACAACAGAGGGGGAATCAGAGCTTAAGGGGGAGGCTCCAGCAGGCTAGAGAGAGCCTACTCTCAGGTTCACAGCACCCCTCCCTTTCACTGAGCATGGAACCACACTCTTCCCCATGCTGATGTGTGTGACTCTTCCAAGAAAGAATGTATCCTAGGGAGGAATGGGAATTCTTCACACTCACAACATTCTGTGCCCTGAGAGAAAGGTGTGTTACTTGTACAAGTTAATTATTTTGGGGACTAGTAATGAATTCCTCTGGGGGGGGCTCCCTTACGCATGTGGATATAGGCACTGGCCTTTAGCCACAAGGAAGCATGAGAAAATGCATTAGGTGGGGAGCAATCTGTAAAAGATACCTGTCACACACACGGTATGAAAGCGAAGGGAGAAGGGGGCTCAGAGCAAAACCCAAAGAGGTCATTTTAGTGACACATCACATGGTGTCATACTCCTGTGGAAAAAACTATCACATGCTGGAATGAAAGTAGGAACAAGGTCTTTAGAGTTTACTCGAAGTACTTAAAATAGCTGACTGTCCCTCTAAGAAAATAAAACACAGTTCAATTGTGTGTGTGCGCGCACATGTGTGAATGCATGCACACGTGGAAAACTGGCAAGGTAGAAAATACAGCAAATAAAGGCTCATAGAGGAATGATCCAGACATCTTAGCACCTCTGGGGTTAGAAAAACCAGTCCTCCAACAATGACAAGCTGCAGCAATGTTTATGGGAATATGCATGAAATGGATACCAACAAGAGAATCCAAGAACATTCACCAAGATCCCATATATGTAGGGTCAGTGGAACATGCTGGGAAACAAAGAGGATGCCCCCAGAGGTTTCTCTAGATAAGAACTGTCATAAATAATCCTTTGTCAGGAAAACGATATGATCCTTTCAAATAACTAGCTAGATTCCCATACTGCTGGTATCATCAGCTGAGAGGCCAGCTCGGTTGCACAGGAGGGCTCTGCTGCCCAAGGCCCAAGTCAAAGAGAGCAAGATGACTGTGTAACAGCAAGTTTCCTGAGAAGCAGCCTAGCACAGAGAAGGGTATGGTGTACCTCCTGGCATTTACAGCCTTAGCACCAGGCAGTGGGTGTGTGGCTAATGAGGATGCTAACAATAACAAAGCCCACACCCTGTCTCCTCCACAAGCGAGAGTCAAAGGGGTTAAGGCCCCCCGTGTTTCGCTGCTCTCAGTTTTTACCGTCATTGAAGTCATCACTGGCAGCCGCATGGGTGAATGGTGACTGAGCCCGGGGCTCCTCGCTCAGGGAGTAGCTGTGCTCAGCCTGGATGAGAGGCGCTGGTGATGTCGGAGACGGCTCCACCTCCATCGACACGCTCTTCTCTGAGAGGAAGGGGTCATTCAGGAGCTGACCCAGGACGTTCTGGGAAAACTCATCCAGGAGCTCTGAGAAGTGCTGCAAGAAGCAGAGGAGGAAGAATTCATGTTTTCTTCATCTGACACTCAACACATACTTCAGGGCAAAGAGACGGGTGTTCACTCGCAAAATTCATTTGTCTGTTTCTGACCATCAAACCATGGCAGTGGAAGCTGGAGAGATGGCTCAGTTGGCAAAGTGCTGGCTATGCAAGTATGAGGACCCGAGTCTGATTACCAGTACATACATGAAAACACAGGCACAGTGCTGTCTGTAATGCCAGTGCTGGGAATCAAAGACCGGTGGACTCCAAAGACTGCTGGCCAGTCAGACCTAATTAAGGAGCCCCAGATCCCTGTATGAGACACTGCCTCACAGACACAGTGAGTAGCCTCTGAGGGCACTAGGGTTGCCCTCTGGCTTTACATAGTTAGTGTTTTCAACTAATCATAACCTATCATTCCTTGTCGTTCTGTGGGTTGTCTGGGTGAGGAACTGACTTCACTGAGGTACCATGATACAGTCACACTGAACTGCATGCTTGGCTAGGGCCTGGGCTCAGGCAGCTGGACACCTGGGCCCTCAGTCAACGAAGCTGGGTGGGGCTCCCTGACAGAATGGTAGGAATCTTCCATAAGGAACAAAATGAAGGATGAATAACCTTGGGCTCATACATCCTTGTCTCCATGGACTCTCTGGTCGGGCAAGTGACAAATCCAGCCCAGGCTCACAGGGCGGCACAATGCAACTCTACTTCCTGGGAGAAAAAACAAGAATGGCAAAATCCACTTGCAGACGAGTGTGGAGGGATGGTGTGACTCTCTGAGGGCCACCACTGTAATAATCAGCCACATTCTGCATAAGCAACACCTTTAAGTAATCTATCCTCTATTCCACAGAGTAAGAGGATGGTTATAATAAGGTACCCAATTCAAAAGTAACAGAAGAAGTGCTATAGTTTGAATCTAGAATGCTCCCACCCCCAAAGTCTATGTGTTAGTTTTGGTTCTTGTCCATGTTGTCACTGGGAGGTAATAGAACCTTTAAGAGGTGGGGCCAAGCAGGGAGTCATCAGGTCACGAATGAAATGCCCTTACAGAGGACCCTGGGTTCTTCCTTTTCTCTTTTTCACTTTTCAGCCATAGAATGGGCAGTCCTGGTCTCAACCACACACAGCCAGGTATGCTGGCTTGCCCAGAGTGCCAGCATCGGCATGAACCAATTAGGCAAAGAGATCAATTATGCAAAGTGACCAGTTACACAAAGGAACCTCCACAGTCTTAGCCAAAGGACCCTTCTCTCTTTGTAAGTTGACTGTACCAGGCATGCGGTACAATAACAGTCTACTCCTTTCTGCTCTCTCCACTAGACTTTTGTTTCTCTTTCATTTAATCTTTTGAATCACGTTCCATCGTCCAGCTCTAAATCTGTTAAACTTCTCAGCCCCTGCTAAGCCATGAACATGTACTAGAAGTCTCTATGTAATATCTGGGGTCACTCTCTGCCCTGCTCCACTGGCCCACACTGAAGAAGAGGAAGCCCCATTAACCCTCCCTCCATCGGAGGGATGTAGCAATGCTTTGAGGATCTGCAGAACAACACTTCTCCCAGCACGGCTGGTATGTTGGACTAGATCGTTTCGGTTCTGGTGTGGAGGTGGTGCAGTAGCACGTACGGGTGTAGGAGAGGCCTGGGAAAGGTTTCCCTGCCTTTTGTTGCGTATTTAGCACTTCATTGCTGACATACTGAACTACATACATTTTGTGGGGGTGGCTGTGGCGGCAGCAGTGTGTGTGTGTGTGTGTGTGTGTGTGTGTATTTGTGTATATTGTGCGTGTGTGTGTGTGTGTGTATTTGGGGATTAGTCTGTATATATTATGGAATGTTTAACAGCATCTTGGACCTATACCCACGAGATGTCAGGAACACTTGGGTATGAAATCAAAAATGTCTCCCCGAACTGCCAAATGTAAAAACGTCTCTATACTGAAGCTATCCTCACCAGCTTTAATTCTATGCTCACTCCCGTTTTCAGCAGGAAAATGCTTCCATGCACCGCTCTGCTGCCTCCACCACTTTGCCCTCGGACACTGACAAAGTCTTTAGAGGTTTAGATGTGTCCAGGGTGAGGAGAAAATCCACAGATGCTGCAGCTACCAAATGTCAAACTTTAGAAGGTCCAGGTCATGAAATAAATAGGAAGACAAAAAACGACCCAGGCCTATCCAAGGCATGGCCACTTAGGATACGGTGTCTTCAACATCTCCACACACAGAAATTATCTGGACCACCTGAAGATGGAGATTCTGAATCACATGTATGCATGGAACACAAAAGCCTTCCTTTGCAATCAGCTGAATCCAGAGATGAGCAGGGCAGCTGTATGGCTAAAATTTGAACCAGATTTCCTGTTATACACTAAGCTAAGGTCAGTGTATGGTTCCCTAAGCAGCCTACACTTCTGGCCTGATGGACTCACGGACGGTGAATATTATGAGGTGTTGGATGGCGTTCCCTTTGAGAACAAAATCACAGTAATGGGAAGGGAAGTAAATAATGCAAACCATAAGATTCAAGAGCAAGAACTGATCAGAGCCTGCCCATTTCCAAACCACAGTTCTGTCCCCGAGCTACAAGGTCAACGCTGGCTGGACAGGCTGGCTCTGCTAAGCCTCTAGAACACCGTTCCATCCGGAGGCAAGGCGAAGCTGCCTAGGCTGGCCTGCTCTGCTGATACCCTGCTTTCATTTCTGGAGCAGCACTAATGAATGTTTTCATGAACATCCTCTCGATAACCAATAATAAACCCCCGGCTCTGTTTGCCCTCCTCAGGCTCCCCCTACTTTGGATGATACAGTAATTATCATGTTATGAAACAATTTAGCCCTAACGACAGGCAGCCCTGAAAATTCAGTTGTTACACCATAACCTCCCCCTCTGGAGAAAAGGAGCTCCCCAGAAGCAAAGACCAACAGTGCCTAGCCATGCACCTTGAAATAAACAGAGGTAACCACTGAGTGGGTTCAGGGACAAAAGAGATGGCGCTCAATCAGTTCTACCAGATGCCACAACTTAGCCCAGCAAAATGGTGCTGGCCAGGTCTACTTGGCAACTTTGGTCTTGGGGACCTGGCAGACAGGTCAACCTCCCACGGCTGGTGAAGCGCTCAGGCCAGTATCAGCCCATCACTGATACCAGCATTATGGTCTAGTGGTCCAAAATCAGAGAAAAGAATGAAGCGGGCCTCAAAGAGGAAGACCTTCTGGACCCTTCAGATACTTTAGCAACTAACTCGAGGGTTATATAAGCGTAGTTTATATAAGTGTAGTTCAATTGCTTCAGAGATAATAGCATCACATTTTACCACCCTGCCTATTAATCTAGCTTTGCTAGTTTACTTTCATAGCCTGCTCCATACTCAATGATCACAGAAATCTTGTGAAGTTGCCTAGCAACCCACAGTCATCTATCACAAAGCCTTGTACTAGGGTCTTCTTATTTCTAATCGATGGGATTTTTCCCACCTTGCTTCTCCCAGGAAAGAGATATTTGAGTCTCACAATCAAGCTGCATGGAAAGTTCTTCGAAATAGTTTAGGTGGCATGGTAGGCTTGCCTGGATACTCTCCTACAAGAGAGACACACCTCTGGATCAATGAGAACACTGCGGACTAGGATAACCAAGTACTTTGTCCAGTGTTGTGCTGTTGATGAAGCATGGATCTGAGGTTGCATGCCAAGCCTAAGTGTTTCCACATTCTGTGCCCTTTCTTCTACAGCATGCTCACTGGAATCTGCCTCTAATGCTAAGCAGACAGACTCACAGACAGTCCATCTACGAATGAGCACAATAGTCTTCCACATGAAATCTGTAAAACACACCAAGAGAGTGTTCAGTGGAGAGGTACCCAGTACTGCCTTCTATGCTCCACCAGCAAAGAAGGCGGAGGTATTGTCTGGCTCCTAACATGTATTTCTGAGATAGGGTTCAGAGCCATCTGGATTAAAACCTATCTCACAACATAATGTGTTTCATCCAACTCAGTGAAGACACTGGTAACTTCTTTTAAAGATTTAAGAGTGGTGTCAAGAGCAATAATAAAGACCCACTATGGGAAAACTATTTTTTTTTCTGGTCAAAAGGATGAAATCTCTGGGCTGGATGGAGACCTAATCTCCCAGTTAGGCAGGTCAATGGCCAGCCTAGGAGATCAGCCCTAGAAGGCAGTCTCACCTAAGTCAAGCTAAAGTGATAGAGTAATGGTCCCTTTAAAAGATAATGTCCTTAGTATTCCTTCCCAGAATTCTACCCCTGACTAGCACGGCATCTTACAGGGCTGTGGCCCTGTGGCTTCTGAGATCATCCCATGTTTCTGATTTATTCAGGAAAGCATACTATTTCCTTCTCTTTGTCCTACCTCTGTTCTAAGCACGCTTTCTCTGGTACCTTGGACTTCTTCACTCTTTCCCAAAAGCTCTCCTTCCAAACTTATGGTTGTTTGGTCTACCATGTAGCTGGCTGAGCTCCATGCCAGCTGAAGTCAAACAGCACGGCTTTTTGTCCTTCTCCAGAAGTGGCCACACATGTGACTATGACCTAAAAGCTATTGTAGTGGAGACAGGAGGATGGCTGGGCTTGCTAGCCACCAGCCTAGCTCCAGGTTCAGTGAGAAACAAAACAGAGAATGATAGAGAGGGACCCCCAATGTCCTCTTCTGGCCTCAATGCATGCACAGGTGTGTATACCCTCACATACCTATACATACACCACATACATTCACACACACCCCACACACAAACACAATGTAGGTGAACTAATGCTAATAACTGCTCCAAGATCTGAAGGCATGAGGGTCGGGAAGAAGAAATGAGACAGAAAGAAACTGAAGGGATTATAACGAGTTCAAATAACTGGTACACAGACTTCCTACTCTCTTCCTCAAAGCACCCACCCCCGAGGCCACTCATCCAGTGTGGCTTTATATACAGCTCTCTGGACAAGGCACTGGGCCAGGTGAGGGGGTAGGCAGGAAGAGGGAAAATAACCAGTCTCACATACAGATGGACCTGCAGCCCACAGTCCTGGGTGCTAACAGTGAATCTCTCTCTCTCTCTCTCTCTCTCTCTCTCTCTCTCTCTCTCTCTCTCTCTCTCTCTGTGTGTGTGTTTGCTTTGATTCAAGGACCTACTGAACAAACTCATGCATGCGCTAGACCATCTTGCCTGGGACACACCACAGCCACACAAACCCTACTTACCCAGGCTTGCCCACCCCTGAAGTCTGTCCCAGATAGAAGGGTATTCCATGCACTACGGCTAAGCCCTGCCAACAGAGATAATAGTAATCACTCACAAATACTGGCAGGCCATGGTTAGTAACCTATTTGGCTAGGGCACTCTATAATTCTCTAAAATGTTGCATGCAACATGAAATGAGGCTATATAAGCTTTCTACCCCGGAGGAGAAGGGAAAGGGCCCTCTCCTGTTGTGGGCTTGCTTGTTTTCGTTGTTGTTGTGGGGGGTTGTTTTGTTTTTGTTTTTGCCCCTGTAACCTCTACCCTAGGGGCAGTGAAGCAGGTAAAGGGGTTCAGATAGAGGAACCCCAGGGCCAGCCATCAGAAGCCCCCAATTTGTACTCGCTAAGTGTCCTATTCTCTGGGTCTGTGGTCTGGGAGTTAGGACTGCCTTCGCTGTGGGCCCCTGCCTGAAAAGATTGCACTTGGACAGAAAAAAAAGAAGGCTTTGTACTTCAAAAATCAAAACTCACAGCTAGGAGCCTTACAAACACAGCACAGCATGCCCAAAGACGGAGCCACGGAAGTGGGGAATGTGGCGGGGCAAGCTGACAAAAAAAAAAAAAAAAAAGATTCAGAGGACACGCCTTAAACTGACTTTAGAAACAGAGGCCTCTCTCCAGCAAAACAGTCCTCGGCTGGGATAGGAGGGGCTGTCTGCAGGGGCTGGAGACCACCAGCCTGCTTTCCCTGTCCCCTCCCCCAGAGGTCTTAGACCTGAGACTTTCTGCCTCTGTATACACAACCAGAGGCAAGAAGGCAACATTCAAAGCTACAAGCCAAAAAGAAAGAAAAAAAGGCTGATGAGTCAAATTCCGTTACTGCCCAATTTGTTTCTGGCACTAAACTTTAGGTAATTGCAGATGTCTCTAAATTAAAAAAATAAAAGGGGCCAAGCCTTGGAGCTCTTTTTATTATTAAAGGGTTTGGGGTGAATGTATTTGGGGGGGTTGATTTTACATTGGTAAATGCCATTTGTTTTATTGAAATCTAACTAGTAGTAACAAAAACTGTCTCAAGTCTTACCGTAAGACATATACACTGAAGAATGTCCTATCTAGGTGTGCTTCTCTTTGTAGCTAAAACAATGTAATAGAATTAATCAAATTATAAAGGCACGGGTGGATTCTATCTAGGAGAGCAACTATGATTCCACAGGTAGGTGCAGCCCACAGTTTATACACAGAGTTACCCTGCAGGAAAGGGGACAGGGACACACCAGGATTAAAGAATAGTTAACTCGTGTGCATGCTACTGCCCTGCTGACATATGTCCACACACATTTCTCCACACCCCCGGAATGCACAATGCTGAGGGAAGTCTAGCATGCACTGCTGACTCTCCGGTGAAGGGTGTGTCCACGCTCATCGGCTGTAACACATGGGTCACTCCGACCCAGATGATGATCATGAATACAGCTGTCTGGGAAATCTTTAGGGTTTCTTGTTCAGTTTTGCTGTAAACCTCAAAACACTTTTCAAAGGTTTCTTGTCACCACTTATTAATCTAAATGTAAATTTTTACAGATGCTATTTGTCTGACGTCGTGCACCAGAAAGAGCAGCTTTTTAAACTGTGTAACTTTCCATCATTAAAAGAAGGTACTATGAACTTTTACCAAATGTAGCCTGACCCTTAATGGCCCACAGCAGGCCTTCTTGAGTTTGCTTTATGGAAAATGCACTGTTTCCTTTGAAGACTGTCTACACTTAGTGTACAAACACACACACACACACACAGCATGCATGTAAAAGTTCATAACTTTAAGGGAGGACTAGCCCATTGATGGGCACCAGGGCTCCAAGAGTTCCATTCAGTTAGCACAAACAAGTTACATCTGCTTTCTGCTTGCATCACTGACATCTACAGCTGCAAATGACCCCCCCCCAATGTGTTTCTGAGTGATTTCTGAACCCCAACTAGCCTGGAAGCCTGACAAAGAGCCTTTCCTCCCACTGCCCGGGGTAACCATCTGGTCCCCCATGGAGGCTAGCAAGAAGTTACAGCAATGTTTTCCCTCCCTGCTCAATGTGTGGTGTTTTTCAGAGTACAGACTGCTTCCGCGCTTGCTGTAACTATCTTCACAAGACTAGCATAGGCCAGAGGGTGGAGACTGGAATCCGCAGGAGCAAGGCAGGATTCCTAGTCTCCAGCTTGCTTTCCAGCACTGTCGTCCACTTTCACACCTCCACCAGAGAGCTAGTAACTCAGATTCCTAGTTGTTGAAAAGAAATGCTTTTAGAATTTTTTTTTTTTGAGACACGGTTTCTCTGTGTAGCAGTCCTAGCTGTCCTGGAACTTGTAGACTCTTGTAGACCAGGCTGGCCTCAAACTCACAGAGATCTGCCTGCCTCTGCCTCCTGAGTGCTGGGATTAAAGGCGTGCACCACCATCACTTGGCTATGCTTTTAGAATTTTAACTTGGGCCCCATCGGCAGAACCATCTCATTGCGGTAACAGAGAAAACCCTTAGGATCCTTCTAGAGCAGTGACAGAGGTGGGCTCTTTGGTTTGTTTTGAGTCTGTGAACTCTTCTCTTTTTCTTCTACCTTAGCAGGCAGCTGAATCTGACAGTCAAATGAAAGTCATTCAAAACCATGATAGACAGCTAACCACTCAATGCTAAAGCATGAAGTCTGCATTTCTACTCCCATAAAGGGGAGATAGGGAGACTCGAGGTATGAAGAACAGCTGTCTTCATGGCCAGCCCCTCCTTCTTCCCTTTCTCTTCTTCCAAGGCAAGGTTCAGATGAGTCACCTCCACTCTTAGACGGGAGTGCTGACAGCAAAGGGTCCCGTGCCTGGTCTTCCCTACACACCACAGCCTGGAAAACGTGCATTCTTAACTCTACCACACTTAGAAAACAGACTCCAACACAGCTCAGTCTAAACCCAACTTACCCACAGGTTAGGTTAAAATGGATTTAAATTTCTGATTTACCATCTTCTCTTCCTGGTTCCTGTTTGTCCCTTGTTGATTGACAGCCCTTCTTGAACTCTTTACATGTTCATGGAGTACACAAATGTGGAAGGTATTTTGCTAGATCTCTTCTAGAAATCTTTCCCCTTCCCCACGGAAGCTTTTAGGTTCCTTCATTCTTCAACAGAAAGTATACCCACCTACCCTCAGCTACTATCTTCAGTTGCCAACCTTTGGGCTTTGTCCCAACAGTGCAGGGTGTTCCCTCATATTTTTCAGTGAAGACACTGTTAAGATACTCGTTCCCAGTATCTTGAGTCCACTCTGAATGACGAACATCCGCCATTCCTGAAACACTTGTGGATGATAACACGGAACCAAAGTCAGAGACTACTGACAGCGGCAGAAGCGCTGGAAATCAGTAGTAGCCTGATCAGTCCAACTTGAGAAAACCAAAGGCCGAAAGTGGTATATGAATCAGAGTCAAGGGTTGATCAAACACAAGGCTCCATAAACGAGGGAGGGAAGAGGTTCCCAGAGTTGCCCCCTGACCCTTCATGGCTGCTGCCACGTGGAATCTTCAGAACAGGATATTTACTTCGCTATTCAATCTCACCTTTAAGGGAAGACCTAATGCCAAAGATGTCAGGTATGACAAGGTAAAGAGGTCATGAAGTTTGTACAGTTCACAGACTCTGGGTCTTATTTATGAGCCAACTATGTCACAGGGCGGGGGCGTTTCAGACGTACAAGGTACCATCTTGTTTAACCTCCCAGGGAGTGGCTCACTGCCAGAAGCAGCTCCATCACCCTAGATAAGAGCAATAGGAATCCCACAGGTTCTGGCTCTCAGCCATGCAGTCTCTTGATCGTCAGACTTTCTGAGCACGCCCCACCTCTCTGGAATGATAGTGACTAACGCACAGCAGGGGACCTTAGCCAAGTGGAGCCGTGTCTCACTCACTGGATTCACACACACGCTGCAAGTTCTCCATCTGCAAACCATGGACCCAATAACCTTGGACCGAAACCAAAAATGTTCGGAAACAAAACAAAAACCAAACAACCATTTCTGTAATGAACATTAACTGACTTCTTTTCTTGTCATTATTCCCTAAAGAACACAATGAACATCTATTTACATAGCCTTATTCTGTAAATTATTTAGAAAATTTAAACTACATGAGATGATGTGTGTAGGTTTATGCAAATATTAAGTCATTATGCAAAAGACTTAAATGTCTACAGATTTTGTTAATCACAGAAGAAGGAGGGCGCTCTGGTACCGATTCTCCTTTAGATCCTGAGATATGGCTGGATTTTGCTTTTGTTTTTGTTTGCTTGTTTGGTTT
Organism: Neodon shergylaensis; assembly: GCA_025134845.1. Lineage (NCBI taxonomy): Eukaryota > Metazoa > Chordata > Mammalia > Rodentia > Cricetidae > Neodon > Neodon shergylaensis. Next base: position 2,813,069 of record JABTXL010004236.1, read on the forward strand.
TGGTTTTTCGAGATAGGGTTTCTCTGTGTAACGGCACTAGCTGCCCTGGAACTCACTCTGTAAACCAGGCTGACCTAGAAGTCACAGAGATCTGCCTGCCTCTGCCTTGTGCATGCTGGGATTAAAGGTGTACGCCACCACTGCCTGGCGATGGCTGTATTTTTAAGTCAGTTCTATTATTATTAGCATCTGACCTTGGCCAAATCATTTGTACTTTCTATCTCATCTGAAAATCAGAAATACAATCTGCCTTTCAGAATTGTAATGACAACACATTCAATATGTACATATTTTAGGCATGACATAGTAAAAGGATATTGGCTGAGGAACCCATACGAACATGAAGGCTATGCCCCAATTGCTAGATGGTAATTTCTTGGTTTGTTTTTTTTTTGGTTTTTCGAGACAGGGTTTCTCTGTGGCTTTGGAGCCTGTCCTGGAACTAGCTCTGTAGACCAGGCTGGTCTCGAACTCACAGAGATCCGCCTGCCTCTGCCTCCAGAGTGATGGGATTAAAGGCGTGCGCCACCATCGCCCGGCTAGATGGCAATTTCTTATCTCCATCTTGGCTGGCTGGTTAGCAATGGCAAAAACTTAGAACACAATAGCCCCTGGCTGCCCGCTCCTATATTCAGATGCTTTAATGGACTTATGCCAACTGAGATAACAAGCCCTTCCCCACCTCCAAAAGCTTCTAGAACACAACCGCTGAGCAGCCTGCTCAGGCCAGACTATCCCAGAGCAGTGGAGAGTGACAAGCCTCCTGTAAGTCCCTGCCATCCTGCCTTGCCAGCCTCAGGAGAAGCAGCTAACGGTAGCCACATTGCCAGAGATGTAAACACTTCAGGTGAAGCTCTAGGGACTCCCTGTCTCCTCTCGAACATGCGGTGTGATGTTTCTCTGGTCCCTTAGGGCAGCCCCTTTCATGTAATGTGAGCTTAGTGAGGTTTGTTGCTTTATTGTTGCCGTTTTCATCGCACGCTAAAGCTGGGACACGATACCAAGCACAAGCACTTCTCTCACCTGTTCATAGAGCAGTAACACTATAAAAATGATCAAGTTCACTAATTAATAATATCATCTTTTTCGTAGTGAACTCACACCAGCATCCTATTTGCCCATCTTACTTAGCAAGGGTTTTGATGTTTAGATCATTAATTTATTTTTGAAATTAACTTATTTATGTAAAAAGGTTATTATGGGTTCAAACTCATTATGTGTTCAAAATGACCTTGAACTCCTGCTCTTCCTGCCTCCGCCTCCCAGGAGCTAGAATTATAGACATGCATGCAGGCACACATGCATGTACACACATAAACACACATATACACACAAAATTATGCAGTGATCGTACCCATCATTTTGTGCACGCTAGGTGTCAAACCATGGCTTTGGACCTGCAAAGCAAGCACGCCATCAATTAAGCCACATCCCTGGCTGCCAGTTCATCAGTTTATAATGGATATGTTTTCTTTTCCTTTTCTGCAAGTGGCCCACACCTCCACTCTCAAATCCTCTCTCACACTCCCTATGACTGCTTCCTCATAAACCAACTTTGAGCACATCCGTGGTATTCTTTGATGCTCTTCTAGCCAAAAATCATAATTTTGTTTTGTTTTGTTTTTTGAGACAGAGTTTCTCTGTAGCTTTGAAGCCTGTCCTAGAACTAGCTCTTGTAGACCAGGTTGGCCTCCATCTCACAGAGATCCACCTGCCTCTGCCTCCTAAGTGCTGGGATTAAAGGTATGTGCCATCACCACCCAGCTCAGAAATCATAATTGTATGCAAATTTCCCACCCATGGGATAATTTTCCCTTTATTTTTACTTTATGTATGGGTGTTTTACCTTCATGTATGTCTATATATTACATACACACCCAGGGTGGCCAGAAGAGGGCCTCAGATTCCCCTAGGACTGAAGTTACAGATGGTCCTGACTTGCCCTGTAAATGCTGGAAATGGAATCGAGGCCCTCTGGAAGAGCAGTCAGTCCTCCTAAGTGCTGGACTATCTTTCCAGTCCGCACCTCTGACTTTTATAAAGGAACTGGCCAGTGTTAAGCGGCATTACCAAATTCCTGTTTTGGTGAAACTGCTGACCAAAAAGACCCAGATGACTTAAATTAATCATTATGAAGCCTGGGAAATATCCTCATTGGGTCACTGGCAACCCATGACAGGGCCCAGAACAAAAGGAGTGACCTGCAACAGCTTGACAGACAGGATCATGACCACACCCAGTTTCTTTAGTCTGATTCTAAGCAGCAGAGGTCACGTTGCTGTCTTTCGAAGAAAGAGCACACATGGAGCCCTGGGATCTTAGCAGGTTGTTATAAGAACATCCAAACTGAAAATATTCTGTTGAGTCTCCCTGGAAAACATATGTAAACACCGCATGTTACAACTTGTTACCAAACAGCGTACTTGAGGTGTGTGCTCTTGTGTGTGTGTGCGCGCGCGCGTGTGTGATCGTCATCGCCAAGGCCTTCCCTCTCTCTTCCTACATTGAAGACAACAGAGGGTGCTGCTTCTGTGTATTGTTCGTGCCTAAACAATAGTGGAAAACTGCTCACTGCGGCCTGATGGGAGAGCTGCCTACTACTCATAAAATATTTGTCTCCCCCACTGTGCAGCCGGTGGCCTTAAGGAGCGCATGTGGCTTGAATGGGATCATGATGCAATGCCTTGGTGGGAATACTTAGAAATATTAAATACTATTTTAGAAAGGCAAAGCTTCACTAATAAATTCCGAGAAGTCTGCTGTGTCCTGGAAAGAATGGTTCATTGGGAATCTAAGGGTTTTAGTTTGAGACATATTGTCACTACCTGATTCTGTAACTGCAGATGAATCCTTAAACCTTTCTAGGTCTCTTTTCTCAGATTATAAAATAAAGGGTGGACCTGGTCTCTCATGGCCCCCTGACATTCAGAAGGCAGTAGTGATGCAGTTGGCCTCAGCTTCCCCTCACACCTAAGGGAATATATAGTCTGAAAACAAGTCTTAAGCCTGAGTCAGTGTTCCATTCTTTGGCCTTTTCTGGGCCTCTTGGCAATGAATTTGCTCCCCTGAGGACAGCTGAGCTAACAGCTGGAGAGTACTGGCCTATTTCCACCCTTCCCACAGCTGGCCTCAGAGACAAACAACCAGAAAGGCGTTTATCAACAAAACAAAACCATGACTCAACTTTTACAGGCCAAGTATAGATGAAGACTTAAAAGCCCTGTACTACTTTTCCCTGATCTACAAAAGCCAAGATCTCCCTAGCCTTGGCTCTGAATAAATACCTCAGAGGGAAAAAGAGAGGCAGGACAATTTATTCCAGAACAATCCAGGCCCGTGGTTTCATGCTTTCTACACCACTCCTCAGAAGAAACCCAACTTTCTGAAGTTGCATGAGGTACTCAATCAGGCCATGCTGTGAATGGCTGTCCATGCATCAGGACTAGCCTACACACAATAGAGCTTCAGGGCACAACATGCAAGTGGAGTCCCCTTTCTCATCATGGTGACAACCAAACATGTCACCATATAGTCCAAACAGTCAAAAAGGTATACTGTCACAATGGAGACCCTGGGCTGGGGGTGTTGCTCGGTTGGCAGAGCGCTTAGCTAGCACGCCTCAAGTCCTGGGCTTAATCTCCAGCATCACATGAAACTGGGTACCACACACTTGTAACCCTAGCACCCAGGAGGCTGAGGCAGGAGGATCAAAACTTCAAGGTCAACCTTCTCTCCACAGAGAATTTGAGGCATGTTCCACCCTGCCTGATGTCTCATTAGAATCCACATGCCACATTCCTCCATGCCCTTCTCATTGGCAAAGTCAGGCTTTCAGTTAAGCCTTAGAGTCAAGGCACTACCACGATCATTTGCTCACCTTTGTGTAAGCGGATTTCTGCCCCTGCAGCCCATTCAGAAGGAAAAATGGAGGGCAAAGCCCAGTTCACTGAGTCCATACACAGAGCCTGTGTGTGGAACCAAGGTGCAGCTGGACCACCCTGCCACTTCGTGACGTCTGCCACGCATGGTCAAACTGGGAGACTGTGGCAGTGTTAATATCCCTAGATTCAACAAAGTGGTTTGTTTATTGGGGCTGCTAACTCACAAAAGAGGCATTTAAAACCTCTGCAAGGAGCCTGGGGAACTGAGCAGGGGAAAGGCAAATACAGCAGGAGTTTGGCCTTTGCGAGCAGCAGGCTCGCTGCACCAACGAGCTTTGGGCAGTGGATCGACACGCAGGACTGCAGCCACCGAGATGGGTCTCCTCACGGAGCCGATTATCCTGCACCACCACCAACCTCCTGTGAAACAGAAAGGGCCCCGAGAAGACTGCTGAAATAACTTAAGACATATCCACATAACAGTTTATGATGCTGCGGCAGAAATCCACTTGCTAACACATTTTAAAAAGCTCTAACACATATACGCATTGAAAAACCTGGGATTCCCGTAGTTTCTCAATGATAGGAGAGCAAGCTGCTTACAAAATGCCGGGAAGTAGGGATAAACAGGCAGAGAAATGGTGAAGTAAGGGAGAGGAAACCAGATACGCGATTTTCCTGGGCTATGTTTTCTGCAACAAAAACTTTCAAGTTTGTGATGGCAGAGGAAAAACAAAACAAAACACCTTTTCCACCTTGAAAACAGACTCTATTTAAAAGAATTAAGTGAAACCTGGTTTAAAAGGTCCTCAGGGAACAAAGGACAGTGAGGACACCTGACTAGGCAGTGTCTTCTGTTCAGGGGGCAGATACTGGATATTCCATCCCTTCTAAATAAGTAAATGAAGAGCCCACTGGGCACCGTGGATTTAAAATAGAGTCTGCACAGCGGTAATACCCCACGTCACCAAACGTCTCTCTAATACTCCCCTTCACTCTCTCCCCCACATGAGTAGCAATTAGGATTTGTGACCTCTGAGCTGTTCTGGTGAGAGGACAGGCCTGCAGGCAGCTCCAGTCAGAAGCTCTTCACAAGAGATTCCCAGGCCCCGCCACAGACCCTTTCCTTCACAGCTACTCACCAGGCAGGCTCCAGGGGGCAGCACCAGGGCTCCACCAGGGCTCCCAGCATTAGTCTACCATGGACTTTTCCTCTTTGTAAATAATCCAAGTCTCCGTCCTGAATTGCTTCAGTTAAGCTCAGATTTCTGAGCTGTATTTAGGGTGACTTGTGGCCACCAGCAACAAATAGTTAAAAGCATAGTTCTGATCCTACCATCCAAATACCTACCCACTGCTGCCAGCAAGGGCACCACACAGACCCTGGCCACTCACTGGAACTCACCTACTGCGGTGAGCCAGATTCCAAGCTGATCCCAGGTCTCTGCTCCCTGTTCTCTGGGTAGTAAGTCTCTGCCCTAGAGTGCAGTCTCTGCCGTAAGAGTAGGTTAGACAAAGAAGGCTATGATCTGAGGGCTGTTTTACAGATGTAATTGAGGTTCTGATTTGGTTGACTGAGTTCATTAAATGGGAGGCCATCCTGTCTAGCTGTGTGGTTAGTTTTATGTCATCTTGACACAAGTTAGAATTATCTGAAAGGAGAGAGCTTCAACTAAGAAAATGCCTCCATAAGATCTGGCTATAGGACTTTCTCTTAATTAGTGATCGATGGGTGAGGACAGCCCATTGTGGTGGTTCTGTCCCTGGGTTCGATAAGAAAGCAGGCTGAGCCATGCTGATCGAGCTAAGTCAGTGGCACCCATCCATGGCCTCTGCATCAGTTCCTCCCTCCAGGTTCCTGCCCTGGTCAAGTTCCTGTCCTGGTATCCTTCAGTGACGAACCACAGTGTGGAAGTATAAGCAAGAAACCTGTCTTCCTCAGCTTGCTTTGGTCACGGTCTTTCATCGCAGCAATAGTTACCCTAACTGGGACACTAGGGCTGTCCTAACCAGAAAGTTCTTTTTAAAATGTCTTCAACTAAGGAGACTTCCCTCCTGCTAATCTGGAAAAGGCAGGCCAACTACCCAAAAATATACACGAAAACCTCAACCCAGCTTACAGCTGGCTAGAGAACCCAGAAGAGGGGCAACAGAAAGGTTGAGGCTCCAGATGACATCTGACTACAAGGTGGTAAGAACTGAGAAAGGAGGTAGCTAGCCATGCCCAGACGTCTGCCAATAGAAAACAAGAGACAATAATGTGGTATTTCAAACTGCTGTTTCTGGCCGGGCGGTGGTGGTGCATGCCTTTAATCCCAGCACTCGGGAGGCAGAGGCAGGCGGATCTCTGTGAGTTCGAAACCAGCCTGGTCTACAAGAGCTAGTTCCAGGACAGGCTCCAAAACCACAGAGAAACCCTGTCTCAAAAAACAAAAAAAGAAAAAGAAAAAAGAAAAATCAAACTGCTGTTTCTGTGGCCATTTGGAATGATGTTATAAAGACAGAACTGTATTATCCCACAGCTTCATGTTTCAGATCCCTAAAGCCCAATGTCTTAGTATTTTGGAGATGGATCCTTCTGAAGGTTTTTAGGCTTAGATGATGTCACGGGGAAGGGCCCTCATAATGGGACCAGTTTTTTTTTTTCCTAAAAAGAAGCAGTAGAGATGGCTCGGTTGCTAAAGTACCCACTGCAGCACAGGTGTGAGGATGTGAATTCAGTACCCAGAACCAATGTCCAATATCACAAAAGCTGGGTGTGCTGGCTCTCTCTCTCTCTCCTCCCTTCTCCTCTCCTTCTCTTCCTTTTTTTCCCTTCTACTTCCTTTCTTCTCTCCCCTCCTCCCTCCCTCTCTTCTTCCCTTCCTTCTTTCTTCAATTTGATTTTCTGAATTTCCTTTATTTACATGGCAGGAGAGGAATAGGTGGAGGGTTGGCTTCAGGAGCTGGGTCTTTCCTTCCAGCATGTGAGTCCCTACAACCGACCAAACTCTGGTTGCCAAGCTTCATGACAAGCTGAGTCATCCTTCTGGTCCCTTTTCCTCTCTCTGAGAACACCATAAAACTCTATAAGCCAAGATCAAGCCTTCAACCAAATCCAACTATACTGGCTTCCTGACACGTCTTCTCAGGCTCTAAACCTGAGAAGTCCCCACTCTGAAGCAAGTCTGGCCATGGAGCATTATTACAGGCAAACTAATAATACACAGAACAACAGAAAACTCAGAGACCCTCATCTAGCCTCATGTCTGTCCACTCCTGCACCTCTCCTTGGTTCACCCCTAAAAATGGTTATGTGAGAAAAAGTGAATTCTGAAGAAACGTCAACTAGGGGAGGCTGTCACAGACACCCTCTAGCCTGGAGTGAGGGGCCAGGTCTCTCCCTTCAGCACTGGTCTCTTCAACCTGATGTCGCCTCCCACCTGTCGCTTCCCCGCCTGAGAAGTCTGGCTGGAACTTCACCTCTAGCCTCCTAGACAGCAAGCTTGCTGCTCTGCTCTGGCCCATGTCTGGGGGGCACTGGGGATGTTGGTGGCAGGGGTCTGTTTTCCTAACAGTCTAAGGCAGCAAGAAAGTGATTTCCTTTGAAAGAAAATGTTCACAGGAAAATGGAAGGAAGGAAGGAAGGAAGGAAGGAAGGAAGGAAGGAAGGAAGGAAGGAAGGTTGGTTTTTGATATGCACAAAGGAAACATATTTACATAAGATATGTTGTACTCCAGACTGGTCACAGCCCAGCTTCACTTCCTGAGGTTCCCAGAAGACTCATCCTTACCTCTGTTTTCTCCATCTGCCTGTCTCTACAAGTTGACAGGGCACCAGTCTCCCTCCAGCCAGTTTGAGCTGGCTCCCTGACTCCTCTGTAACCCCCTAGCCCTCCCTCCATGTCACTACCCTTCCAGGCCCTTCTCCTCTAGTTCCTGGCTCCACGTAGGAACAAGGTCCCGGTGTGAGCTGAACAACACCTCTCCTACACCTAACTCCAGGTACCGTTCACGGCCATGTTTGCTTTACTCACTGTCTTGAGGCCTCCACCGTGTCTCCCTCTGTTCTCCGTCCACTTTGTCTTAAATTCAAAGAAGATACAAAAGAAGGCAGGATGTGTTGGGAAGGCTAGACTGAGTCCTGGATATACAAAGAAACTGCCTCATAGCTTGGGGCCTAGCAGGACACTAGAACATGCCTGCTTATCCATTACGGAGGCTGGTACTACATTCTGCCAAAACTCCATTCAGGATCCAGTTATTTTCCCCAGCTAGTGCCCAAGCTTCAGCTCAATGGTAATCAGAGAAACACTATCCGTGTGCGTTGGGAGGAATAACACAAGAGTTACTCACTGTGACTAATTCTATAAGACTAAAATAGAAGTGAGATAGTTTTTGGTGCCCCCACTTGGCTCTCACTAGCAGATACCTGTTGCAACAACCAGAAGAAATCTTCCTCCACGTTTACTCTGGAACATTTGTGTTTAGAAGAAAGAAAGTACACAGTGCCATTGGGTTGGGTGTTTACTGATGCAGAAGCCAGAAGCCAGTGTACATTGGAGACATGATAAGGTGTGACAGGGAGTGATCCTCTCCCACAGAGCAGCTGGAAGGCAAAGGTCACAGTCTAGCCGATAAGCCACCAATGAAGTAGCTGTCCATAAGCACCTTGCCATGGGGGTACAATGAGAAAAATGGCTAGATATATTATTTGAATAAATCTTCAACCCAGACATATAAGCTAGGTAATTATCCTAGTCAGTTTATCAGTGAGAAAATATAAGCCCAGAGAGGCTCTACAATAGACCCGAAGGCACAGTTAGGACAGGGGTGGAGCCGGAAACTGAGTCTATTTCCTTGAGTATAAGAATCACTTTCTTGCCGCTATTTTATCCTTCACCATGAAAGGTCAGCATCCACAGCTAATTCATCCTTCAAGGTGAAGATACAGATGGAGGATAATCATCACAAGCATACAAAATTCTTAAATAATGGAAAAGAGAACCATGCTTATGTTACTAGTGTGGGGGTGACATAAGATGTGGTTTTCCAGCATGTCTAGTCTTACCAGACAACAGTGGTCACGGGAAGAAAGGATCCAGATTCATCTGTGGCTCTCAGGAGAGTGGGAAAAATACCTGTCCATCATTTTAGGTGAAGTCAGGCAATGCCTCCAGTCAATTCACAGCTGCATCATTTTCTGGACAGTTAGTATACAGCAGAAGCTCACACATGCTGAAGCTCCTACTGAATGAAAGGCAACCCTTCTGAGACATAAGGGGCTGTTTCTCAGCTCCCTCAGCCTTTTTAGCTATCTCTTCCCTGGGTTTTCAAGATTCGGCTCCGTGAACCATGTTTACAGTGAGCCATTCATTTCCCATACTGTCAGCCCCACACCACCAGTCAGCAGGACAGCAGGACACTCTTCACTGCCCACAGACTCTGTATCTGTGACTCATTTGTTGGCTACAGTTTACTTGCCCCTCCCAAACCAGCGGCAGTGCCATGGTCTCCTGTGAGTCTGTGCAAAGTACGGAAACAGTAGCCATGTGTAGCTCGACTTCGGGCGCCAGGTGCCCGGCTCCATCCTCACGCCGGAAGCAGCGTCCTCTTCAGGGTCTGTTTAGTGTCGTGTTTACACATCCTTGCACTTTTGAGGAGATTGCTGTTTGAAGCAGTGCCAGGCACAGCTGTGACTGATGCCATGTGTCATCCCTAAAGCAAGGAGATTATGATGGGCCTTTACAGAAAACATCCTCAGGACAGATAAGTTCCATTCAAGCGAGGTATGGAGCTCTTGGCTGAGGGCCAGGGTAAATAAGCCCATAGAATACATTGAATGAGGTGTCTCTAAACAGAAGAACACACAATCAAGGTTCCGTATCAACTGATGAAAATGCTAGCATGAGAGGCTGACAGGAATCTCCACATTTTTCCTTATCTTTTAGCTAATCCAGTGACTTTGTGGAACATAACCACTGCAAGAAGCGATAATGAGAAAAATCTACATGTTCTTATCATCATTCGTGTGACTGATACCACGCTAGGCTTCCCCCGCCCCCAAAAGGTGATTAAAACCATCTGGAAAATGTGGAAATGAGGCATGCATGTCCTCTGAGCTAGATTTCTATTACCCATCCCCACCACAATGCACAACCTTCCCCACATCCCAGCTACTGATTCTAAGTGCCCCACCCAGGCCCTCGGATTCTCAGCTGCCCATCTCCAAAGCCAGCTCAGGAACACAGCGCCCATGCTTCCTCGGGGGTCACAGGCCCTATTTTATCAGCCACATTGCCATTATCTGAAATCAACATTTATCTATTCTGAACTTTCCTATCTGACTCCCATTTTGTTGCCTGTTTGACAGCGACCCTACCCCACCTACACGGGAAATTCCACACGTAGGAGGTGCTTAGTAAATATTTGCTGGCTTTACCAATACTAAGGTTTCCTGGCATCTCTTTCTCCTTTGACCCCGGGTTCAGCCACAGTCATTTATTTCCCTGGTCGGGAGTTTAAGAATCCTTCAACCATTTAAGAAGAACTTTGAAAAGAGATAGCTGTCGGTATCTCTTGACTGCATCATGACTTGTTTCCTGGAAAGTCACAGGGCTCAGGGTTAGGGAGTTAGTTTGCCCCTCTAAGTCACTGTACTTGCTTTAAAAGAGGATCGGCTCCCGATGTTGCTCTGCTGAAAACCTGCTTATCACCAGGCTGATTAATGGCCACTCCACATAACACATTCCTGCTTCACAACCGACTTGGGGGCACCAGCGTTCTTGTTTCGCACACACCCCAGTCTGGCTGAGCTTCGAGTTACTGACGGGTAAAAATAATGTTGTCTGGGATTTTCTGTTGGCTTTTGCCAATGTTCTTTAGAAAGGGCTAGCAATTCACAACAGTCTCCTTGAAAGGAAGGTAATGTGGGGTATAGAGGAAGGGAGGCTCAGGTTATCCATGACAGTCTTAGAATGTTGACTACAGGCACACTGTGGCATCTCCATCAAAGGTCCGAGTTGCAATTCCATGTGCCTTAAGGACAGGAGGTATATACACTGAGCTATTTCTAACACCAACCTTAATCAGAAAGCACCCATGATTTATATATATATATATATATGTTTTATCCAAGCCTATTTTCATAATGATGTCTAGGCAACTCTTGATACAGACTGGCTCACAAACAGCTAGCAGCTAGATAACCAAGTGAAGGAAAGATCTAGATGGGTAGACAAACAAAAAGGACCTTTGCTGACTGGAAAAACATCATCAAGACTTTCACACCAGCCAGGGATATCACACAGATGTGCGACCTAGCAACCTGTCAGGAGGAGAAGAAAGCAGAGGGGGTTTGTGAGCTGCAGGCCTGAAGAATAAACAGAGCTGTCCTGATGAGTCACACACACACACACACACACGCACGTACACACGCACACACACACACATACACACAAACAACCCCACCTTGCTGGGCTTCTTGGGCTTCTGCTATTTCAAGCCTCCACAGTATAACCAGAGTTCTGCCCTTTGACCCTGAGATATGGGGTGGTATCTGTTATGCTCTCATAGACTCGATAAGCAAGATGACCATGGAAATTGAGCAAAGCTTTAAATGATTCTAGGAGACAAAGTGTAGCATTTGGCACGTCGTGACATTTTGTCTCAATTGTGTGCCATTTGTCGTAAAAAGAAAAGATTACGGTACTAAAGATATAGCTGGCAGATGACAGAGAGATACCCTTTCCAGCCTGCAGAAGGTCAATGGTTGCCTAGTAGGAAGGAGTGAATCCAGCAAGAGCTGCAGCCTGGGGGTCACCTCTCAGGTCCCTGCTCTCCCCGTGAGGTCCTCAGCTGTCAGGAAACTCACAGCTGATTGGCACAGGAGCAGCCAGGAGCATCACTTGGGGTATCACTTTCCAACAGGAAGCTCGGACTTATGCCCAAACACCTGAGGAGCACCCTATTATTAAAAAGAATCATCTAGAGTACCTATAGCTCAGCAATAGAGAACTCGCATAGCATATGGTAGGCTTTGAATTGAATCTTCAGTACGCCAGGGATATGTGTATGTCTCAAAACAGACTTTTCTTTCTTTCTTTTTTTTTTTCTTCTTTTTGCCAAGCGTTCCAAGGCCCTCATGGCTGAAAGTTATTCTTAAAGCAGAGAGAAAAGGAATCTGGAATGTTCCCTGCCTTTTTTGGTCATGAGTGAGGAGAGAGATGGGAGGATAGGAAAGTAGAGTGACCCATTGCCCCAGTTTGTCTCCGACTTTCCTAGTAAACCCCACAGTCCCAACCAAACACCCAGAGACAGTTGCTACATACAAAAGAAGAGAGAAAAGGCTATAGATTGCCTCAGCACCGCCACTTGGCACTCCTAGGTCAGCAGAACACAGATGCAGGAAGCCCCGCTCCAGCGGGATGTTGTTATACAGCTGCACCCCACCCCTCTGCTGGGATACAGGAGGCTAGGTTCCTGATTAGCATTAAACAAGATTCTCCAACTTTTCCCATCCTCCCACCATTTAAACACACCTTTTTTGAGACAAGGTCTCATGTGTATTCCAGGCTGGCCTCAAACTTCCTAGCAGCCAAGGGCAACCTTGAACTTCTGCTCTTCCTGTCACCACCTCTCAAATTCTGGGATAAGGCTGTACCGCCACACCCAGTTCTGTACATAGAACTGAGATCAAACCCAGGGTTCATGTATGCTAGGGAGGCACCGTAACTGAAGTGCATACCTAGCCCCAATCTAACACACTTGAAAGAAACATAATCAATGACTGTGATCAACCAATAGTCCCCTGACCTTTCAGAATCTCACCCGCCTTTTTCTAAGTGGCTAAACACACAGTCGCTAGGCACTATGTAGAAACTCTTGCTCATTTTCCACCCTTGTGGTGTAGAGCAAGATGCCACCAAACAGGCATAGGCAAAGCATATGTTCATAGGCATTTGTCACAACCAGTGCCGACTGGTAGGGGGAAATGCCATGAGATAAGGGCAGTCTCAATGACGGCGGTGTGATTACCTCTTTAGTACCATCACCTCACCCACCGACCCGTGAGCCCTGACAACCAAACACAGACCAGTTCAAAATCACCCAGAGTCTTAGAAATATGTATGAAAGCCCTTGGCACTTTCACTCCCAATTGGGATTAAAAGTGCATGCATTTTAATATTTAAAACATAATTCGAAGTTCCCCCGATCAGCTTATCCACAGGAAGTAGCGGAAGTGCCTTCCCTTCTGGTTTCTTTGGCCTAGATGGCAGAAGCAAGATGCTGAAAGGAACGCCATGCTTTAGAAAGCCAAGATGTGCCGCTGTGGCCCTGAGGCCCACCACCTTCAGAAGTCAACCTGTGGCACATGTGGCTGCCCTGGCAAGCGAAGAGAAAGTATACCTGGAGTGCCCAGGCTGAGCGACAAAACACTACTGGGACCAGGTGGATGAGGAACCTAAAAATTATCTGTCGCAGATTCAGACATGGGCCCCACCTAAACCCAAGAGGGCTGCTACTGCAGCGAGCAGCTCATCTTGAGGATTTTAATCAGTCACAAATAAGGGTGCTTCAAAAACAAACATACACACCAAAGGAAAATAAGAGAGAAAGGAAGGAAAGGAGGGAGGGAGGGAGGGAAAAAAAGAAGGGAAACTAACAAATAATTCTGCTCAGTTTTTAGCTATGTGATTCTGCTCTCTTAGCTTTACATTTAGAGAAAAACTGAAGCATTACAGATAAAACTAGGAACTTCTGAAAGAACCAGTTCAAAGAGGATGACTAACGTCCCCGTCCCCTAGGCCATGTGGAGGGCACGGCCAGATTCCAGCCTTCCTTGATATGTGGATAATTTATCCTCTCACCTGCAGGACCTTCAAGTCCCTTGAAATAACTACCAGCTTGATATTTAAACACTAGCCAAGCCCCAAGAGGGCGGGACTCAGGTTTTCCTGCCATCTTACACTAACAGGTGCCATTTGGAGGGCGCCAAGACAAAGTGGGGTCCCAAAGATCTCACAAGAATTTCTAAGTGGCTGACCAGATCTGCGGGGACTGAGTTAAGAGACGGTGACTGCAAGTGAATGCAGCCTTAGCATCGCACAGTTCCGTGCTTTCATTATAGAAAAGGAAGTGACAACTTCTTGGGCAGCATCTGTCTGTCATTCGTCTGTCAATCGGACGACCACTGTGTGTGTGTGTGTGTGTGTGTGTGTGTGCCATCTTAGGTGTCAGTCCTTAGGCACTATCAATCGTTTTTGCCAGACTAGGTCTCTCACTGGCCTGAAGCTCACCAAGTAGGCTGGGCCGCTGGTCCCGTTTCCAGCTCCCCGGGGCTGAGGTGACAGCACACCCCAACACACCTGGTTTTAAAAAACAACAACAAGGCCAGCTGGCCTGGGTCTGAAAAAGCATGGGATAAAACCGGACTCGCTGAACATAGCGGACAATGAGGACTACTGAGAACTCTAGAACAATGGCAATGGGTTTTTGATCCTACTGCATGTATTGGCTTTGTGGGAGCCTAGGCAGTTTGGATGCTCACCTTAATAGACCTGGATGGAGGTGGGTGGTCCTTGGACTTCCCACAGGACAGGGAACCCTGATTGTTCTTTGGGCGGACGAGGGAGGGGGACTTGATTGGGGGAGGGGGAGGGAAATGGGAGGCGGGGTGGGGAAGAGACAGAAATCTTTAATAAATAAATAAAAAACAACAACAAATGTATGTGGGTTCTGGGAAGCACACTCAGGTCCTCCTGCTTGCAAGAGAAGCACTCTGCCAACTGAGCAGCCTCCCTCGCCCTCCAACTGCCACTTTTACCAAGAGAAACGGGTGTGTCCTGCTGGGGCGTGTCCTCTGGCTCTGTGAGAAGAACTAATTCCCAAAGAACTTTAACTTTGAATGGTAACTGAGTTCTCTCTTTCCACAAAGGTCTTGCTCTGACCTCAGCTCCCTTCACAGAGCTCTTTCTCTGCACACTTCCCATGCATAGAGAGCGCCAGGCTGAACAGCCAAGAAGCCATAGCTAAGCTACACCACGCGGAAACGGCGCGAGAGAACAACAGTGTTTACTTTAGTTCACACTTCATTGTGCAGACTCTAAATCCTTTGACTTGCCAGGGAGAACAGTGCTTCCTGTAAAATGTGACTGCACAAGCAGAGGGGAAACCGTTCCCATGTTAGGAGGATGTGTCCACCCTTTTATAGGGGAAAAAGAGACAAAAGATCTGTCTCATGCAGGGAAGTGTCCACGCTGAGTGACAGCAGTGATAAAGGGCAGCCGCTGGCCATGGGCAGCACTGCATTTTGTCAAATCCGGGCTTCTCTGAAAGTGGGGTGTGTGTGTGTGTGTGTCTAAGAGAGAGAGACAGAAAGACAGAGAGAGATTCTCATCTCCAATCCCTCCCGACGTGAAGATTTTTCAGAATGTTTTGTCTCTGCTTCCTCCTGCCCCTCCACTCTACGCCAGTCTGAACAGCTGGAGAGATAAGGACGTCACCAAAGCTCCCCACCTTGGACACATCCTGGAATGGATTGGAAAACCCTGGTATGATTCTCCTCACTTCTTTTCCTGCAGAACTTCGCCAACCTCCACAGCACAGCCTTTCCCCAGTCATGATGCTGTGCACCCAACGTGCTCCCCAAACTCGTCATCCCTTCTCCTGCTATGGTCATCACTTCTGCCCAGGTCCCCTCTTTTCTTGGATGGGGCCACTGACTGTGTCACCCCCAGCTTTATGATGGGAAAGCCTTAGGTTACAGTGCTAGCCACAGGGGAAGGCAAATAAACCCTTGCTAAATTAATGAATGCCGTGACCCCATTGTTTTCCTTGCTCTTCTGTGCCACATCCTGGCCACCCTCAGCGCTGCCTGGTTTTATAACCCCAGAGTCACCTTTCAGGCTATAATCTCCACTGGGGCTTGACATCGTCTTGTGTGGGGGAGGGCAGTTTCCAATTCAAACAACCGGACCAGTGCCTTAACTTGTAATGAACCTTTAAGCTCAAGGAAGTGTGGACAATTTTTCTCCATTTTAGGAAACCGAAGACTATTTTGGAAACCCCTATAATTCCTAATCCTTTCAGTTCAATTTATCCATTTCACAAGTTTCGTCAAACAACACAGGGGAAACTGGGAGCTTACAACAAATAGGTGACGTGTATCTCTGCCTCCTGCCCAGGCTTTAATAGAACAGTAAATAAAAACACATTAGATGAGTTCACCATACTTCACCTTTCTGCTTGCAACCTAAGGTTGAAGAAAGGCTATTTGGTCCTGAGGAGGTAACAGTCACACAATGGGGCCTCTTCCCCCCCAAAGTCTGCATACTTGGTACCCTGAAGTCCTGAGGACCCATTAAACTGGGTCAGTCGTTTTCTAGATTTTTCCTATGTCATCACCTTTCCAAACTTCCATGGTCACTAAGGGAAGCAGACATCACTGCTTGCTCATGCAATTCCCTGGAGTGGAGCCTTAAAAATAGAGTTAAGTTTGTGAGCCAGGAGGTAACTGAGAACTTAATGCTTTGTGATGGTTTTATACTCACTGTCAATATTCACCCCAGGGCTAGCACTCTAGGGTCTAGCATTGCCTAAGACAAGGCCTCTGGACATGCCTGTGAGGGTTCTCTAGATTAGGTTAGCCTCCAGACACGCCTACTACAGTTCTCTAGATTAGATGGGTTCTCTAGATGGGTTAACTGAGGCAGAAAGACCCACTGTAACTGTGGGTGGCATCATTCCCCAGGCTGGAATCCTGCACCGAACAAGAAGGAGAAAGCTAGTTGGGCCCAGCATCTACTGTTCTCTGCTTCCTGACTAGACCTCATGTGACCTGCCACCTCCTGCTCCTGCTCCAGCTCCTGCCACTCCTGCTCCTGCCACCAGTAACTCCCAACAGATGGTATCCCCAGAAATACTTTTTTAAGTTGACTGTTTTCCCCCAGGGATTTTGTCACAGCAATGAGAAACAGAACCAAACAATGGTGTAACAAGAGTTAAAATGCTAAGATAAAATACATGTTAAAAAGGACTCCTGTCAAGTGTGAGACTATGAGACTAATCACTAAGGCCCTGGGATGGTTTGAATGAGAAATGTCCCCCATAGCCTTGGGCATTAGAACATTTTTGGTTTGTAGCTGATGGTGATGTTTGGGAAGTTTTAGGAAGTGTAGTCTTGATGGAGGAAGTATGTTACTTGGGGGAGAGCTTTAAGAGGTCAAGGCCTTACCCTACTTGCAATTTGTTCTCTCTGTCTCTCTCTTTCATTGGTGCTTATGGTTCGAGACATGATCCCTCTGTTTCCTGATCCTGTTGCCAGGCTGGTCCCACCACCGTGGCCTCTAACCCTCTAGAGCTGTAAACTCAACCAAGCTCTTTCATAAACTGCTTTGGTCATGGTGTTTTAATCTCAGCAACAGCACAATAACTAATACAGATTTTTCTCCTCCCTCCAAAGAACCAGAAAATTAATTCTTAGCTACTTCAAGCCAACGCAGAGCCAACCCAGAGACTTAAGATCATCAGATGGATAGAGAGAGCTTAAAATCACCCCCACATTCTGGGAACTCGTTCATCTCCCCAGCATCTTCGGTCTTGACTGTCACTACTCTAGGAGAGCCAGCGAGGTCAGGAGGAGCCTGTTGGCTCCTGCCACATCTTCTGTATCAGAGACACTGAATAAGCTGCTCCTGAGCCAGAGGACAGCCTCCAGATGGCTATCCAGGAAAGGTCAGTGGGGGTCAGACCCATTCTCCACTTAACAAATGAGATCCCACTGTTATGGGAGGGACGTGAAAGTCGACAAAGTCTTCTCAGTCTTCCGAATGCCTGTTTAGGTAGTGAGCTTTCAGCTGCCATGGCAAAGGCCTGTGATAAGCAACTAGAGCAACCTGGGCTCACAGTTTCAAAGGGGTCATTCAGGACCTGGCTTCCTGGCCCTGCTGCTTGTAAGCCAGTGGCAAGGCAGTGGCAAGACACAGGGGAAGCCTGAGGCAGAGAAAACCATCCACTTCACAGCAGCTAGGAAAGTGAGTGTGGCTGGGACCCCAATATCCCCTTCAAGGGCATGCTCCTAATTACCTAACTCCCTTATGCTTCCCAATAATTCAAGCCGGCAACTAAGCCCTTACCATGTGAGCAGCATTTAAGATCCAAGCCACGAAATCAAGGCATTAAACAAAAAGGGCTAAAATACAGTAGAAAACGCCACAGCGGCCTTGAAGAAACCAACTAGAACAACCATAGACTCCAAGGGACTCCAACTGATTGCTTAATAAGTCTGCAGAATCCTTGTTGGAGGAAAAAAATTACCCCCCAAAAAGGACTAATATTTTGCAGCTGTTCCCCTGGAGAGGGGGTGCCCACCCACTGCTCCCTAAATCTGGAATGACCTTTGGAGTTGCTTGGGTCACTAGAACACTGTGGAAGTATCACTGTCCAGCTTCTGAAACTGAGTCTCCAGAGTCCTTGGCATTTCCAGTCTTTTTCTTAGAAGTCCAAGCTGCCCTGAGAACAAGCCAGGGCTAGTCTATTGGGTGATGAGGGGCCAACCTCTGCCCCTCCCTTCTTCTATCTCCTAAGCTGATGACCTGATAGCCAGCCAACCCTGGAAGCACAGCTGCCTGCCCACCAATGGCAAACTCACAAGAGGACCCAGCGGCGACCGGCAGAAGAACAGTGCACCCGAGTGAGCCCAGGCCAAAACATTGGTCGGGAACCTTGGGTTAAATTACTTACGGGTATTCTAAGCTAGAAAGATGTGTCATGATTTGAGATACAGGAGAAAAAAAAAGAGAGGAAGCAACAACAGCAAAACCAGCCGTATACTAGCCTCAGATTTTCTCCTCCCGCCAAAGAACCAGGAAATTAATTCTTAGCAACTTCAAGCCAAGCCAGAGACTTAAGATCATCTGATAGATAAAGAAACCTTAAAATCCCTGTATTCAAGGAACTCATTTAACAAACAGAAGAAATGTACATCAATAGCATT
Organism: Neodon shergylaensis; assembly: GCA_025134845.1. Taxonomy (NCBI): domain Eukaryota; kingdom Metazoa; phylum Chordata; class Mammalia; order Rodentia; family Cricetidae; genus Neodon; species Neodon shergylaensis. Next base: position 2,831,924 of record JABTXL010004236.1, read on the forward strand.
CAATTCTTCAAAGATGGGGAACCAAACCAGTGATTTCTCAAACCCCGCCAAGTGGGGTAGTGGAAATCAGTCATAAAGCCCAAATTAAATTATCCTGGGTGAACCGTGTCCCTTGCTGCCCAGCGGGGAAAGTCATTGAGCTCCCTAGGGGGCATAATGTGAGCTTTGTACTGGTTTCTAGGCAGAGCAGAAAGCACCGTGATAAAATACACCCCTCGATAACTTCTGGCTTTCACACTCTTCCCTCGGTTTCTCAGCGCTCTGCTCTCCCACGTTCCCGTCCCCTGTCTTTTATAGGGGTTCATACTTGACATTCCCATTATAGCCCTCAAACAAAATGCCAGTAAAAACAGTTTACTAGGTGCTTTTAACATCTAGTAAAAAAAACACAGTGTGAATTTACTGCGAATTCTCACAACTACCTCATTAGGTAAATACGATCGGACCCATTTTGTACGCAGTAAACCAAGACTTGGGTTAGCACGCGGCTGGAATGTGTGGGAGCGAGAATTTAAACCACCAGATGTCTGATTACACGGTTAATGAATTTTACATTGTGTAATACTGCCCCTAAGGAATAATGAGAGTTGAGTTTATAAGATTGCTCATGAAGATGCAAGCTCAAGAGACAGCTGACCGCAAATAAATGCAAAACTAAATGTGCATGCGCGCACGCATGTACACACAGTTCAGTGTGGATAGAAAAAATGAGAGTAGCAACTGTGTCACCTGCAGCATGCCCAGCTCTCACACACAGTTCCTGACGACAGCAACTACCCTCCCTGCCCATTTCTACACCTGGCAACTCTCCCCCCTTCTTTAAGGGGTTGCTGCTCCCTGGAGAACTGAAGCTTTTCCATTGTTCTACACCCACGTGTAGTTCAGTTCTCTCCTTCCTCCTTGCTTCTAAGGCAGGGTTTCCTTTGTTTCCCTACTGCAGACTCTAAGCTAGCAAGCCTGATTCTGATTCCCTTATCTCTGCCTACTATCTTGCTGCAAGTGTGCTGGAATTACAGACGCATTCCTAAGTCAGGCCGCCAGGCTTGACCAGCAGACGCTGACCTATCCTGTCTCTGCTTGACCTTTTAAAATTAACCTTGCAATATATAGGTCAAGCCGGACGATGGGAAGCTCAAGTGATCCTCCTGCCTCAGCCTCAAAAGGTAGGACCTATGCACAGCAAACCTAGATGAAGTTTTGGGGGAACTGATGGTTTGTACACCATGGTGGATACAGAACCCAAGGCTTCAAGCATTCTAGGTAAGCATTTAACCATCCGGCTGAATGTTCGGCCTCATGACACCTCTTTTCTTGCCTAGTGGCCCCTCACCGGCCTCTAGACCTTGACTATGACCACCCGTCTCTACACTCTGTCCCTGGACATTCTCATGCTCCTTCTTTTGTGTTTCCTGGCAGGCAGAAACAATCCTAGCAACTGAGATCAGGGCCCCCTAATCCACTGCTCAGTGTCTTACAGCTGACCCTTAACCTTTGCGAGTCATAGAACTCCTAGAAAACACCCATCCCCTGTGACCGAATTAAAGCCCAAACCCATCAACCCTAGCCCTCCATTTCCCTTCCCGTCACCCCACCTAACATCAGGCCCAAAGCCAGGCACTGTCAGTGGGAGGCCCACCATGAGGGACCTAAGAGATTTGCAGTCAAACAACCTAACGGTTACAAAGCTTCATTCTGTCGACCTTAAAGCATCACATAACTTCCTATGGTAGCCAGGGCCCTGCCTTCAACACTGCTCCAGTCGTACATTTGAAAAGGGTCATGAAGGACCAAGCCACCACCTTCACTTGGGACCAACAGCTGCTCTCCGGGCCCCGCTACCTCTTCCCCCTTCTGCCTCCTCCAGGTACCAGTCCCTCCTCCCACTTCCCTTGCTCGCTCTGCTCCAAGTGTATGAGGGCTCTTCAACTCCCCACCCCACAGTCATATATTTATATATCTTAAGAACTTCTTTTCCCAGCCATTGCCTTGACCACGTCTTTACCATCTTCAATATCTAAGAGGCCTTCCTGCCTCTTCCAACTTACGTAAACACATGCCACCACCAAGCCCACCTTTTCCCACCATGACCTGCTTTGCCATAAAATGAGCCTCTTCCTAAGAAGTTACGTATGTCTGCGTTTGTTTCCCCTCTCTCACTACATGTCAGCAGCCTGGCCAGACCTTCATCCATGTGAATAACTATTGTGAGTCCAGGACACAAACCACAGCACAAATCCGGTCCTCTCCAATTATCTGTTCCAGAACTGTATCCCTCCACCCTATCCTCACAAAAACCCCCATCACTGCTGGCACACTGACTTTCTCTTAGGGCGTGCCAGCCAACCAGGTTTTGTACCTAGCGAAGTGACGTGAGACATGGAGTCTAACAGGACACTCAGGCAGCCTCTCCCAGCTATTTGGGTCCCCCAGATTTTCATGAAGAGGCCTCTTCCCTTCTGTACCTCACTCATTCCAGTACCCCGGTATGTTCCTTGCTGATTCCCCAAGCTCCTCTGGTTTTCCGTTTACAAAGCCCCACTCCTGAAGCACTAAGCCAGACTCTGCCCTCTCTGAACAAACTCCACCAAACCACTGCAAACCTTAGCCTGGCTCTCTGGCTATTCACAAAGACGGATTTAACAATCAGCTTTGTGTGGTTTCCAGTAACTTTTCATCCGTCAGAACTGCACCCAGCCTTGCAGTTGCCAGGCCCCTCCTCTTTGCCTTGCTGCTCCTTGCACGAGCTTCTGACAGCCCAAGCTCCTCTCACAGCTGTCCTCAAACAAGCATCAGTCCCTCTGCCTTCAGGGGCACACTCTGTATTCTAAGCTTAATGGAAAAATTTCTAGATTAATCTTTGGTGTCATGGCCACCCCTGGCCCTGCCGTCTCTTTGTTTTTGTTCTGTTTTTTTTTTTCTCTCATATCGGACCAAATTTAAATTTTCTCCTAACTTCATCCTTCATGAACCATATTTACACTAGAATATCTGGATGTGGAATTCATCCAAGGTCCCTGCTGGTCCTCCTGAAACCCTTCTTCTTATATTATAGACACAGTGGGAGCCTGTGACTAGACATTGCTTGATTTATGTTACTAACTAAGTGGTGTGTGTGTGTGTGTGTGTGCGCACATGTGTGGTTGGTCAGAGAACAACCTCAGGTGTTACTATCACAGCCACACACCTTATTTTATGAAACATGATCTCTCATTGGCCTCAAACTTGCTGAGTAGGCTGGAATGAATGGCCAAGAAGCCTCAGAGAGACACCTGTGTCCATTTTCTCAAGCACTGGGTTAACAAATGCTATCACCGTGCCTGACTTTTTTTTTAAAATGTGGATTCTAGAGAATCAGTCTCGGATACTCATACACGAAGGCCAGCACTTCACTAAGTGACCTCTCCAGCCCCTCGGTGTATTTTTATGATAATAAAATAGAAACATTTATACCTTTCATTACCCTTTCTTTTTAAACTATTTTTCCTCAGTGCTTAGGCACATCTGTTCAAAGACAAAGAGAGAAATAAGAATGAACAAGTGATGACATCAGAAGATGACTTCATCACAACCTGGTTTCTGGAGAAACACATTCCCCGGAGCATCGCCATGCTAAAGAGAGCCTCAGTTTACCCAGCAGCTCTCAGCACATTCCAGACCAGTCATGTGTTGTGGTGGGGAAATATTCCCCTATGCGTTGACCCTTTCACGCCATTGATGCAGAGAATGAAGTACCGAGGCTCCTGACTTGCCAAATGCAAGGATTGTCATTCACGAAAAGGCTGGCTTTGTGCCGAGCCACCACTTCATCCCACCACACCCACCCTACGCCATCCCTGCCCCTAGCAACCCCACAACGAGGGGCAGGAGAGAAGCTGATGTCATAGGAAAGAAATCCCAATACTGAATTTCCTGGAAACACTGCTTACAAAGTCATTGCATTCTCCCCGTTTCTTCGGGTTACAGGAACCTGAAAACCAGCAGTGAACAGAATCTACATCTGTTACAGAGATTAACCTGCTATGGAAGCGAGTTAGATAAAGAAAGGACTCATATACTGGCCCTCTGAAAGCAACCACCCCTAATCTAGGTATCAAAGGGCAAGAGAGTGAGCCCGCCCCAAACCCCAACACCACCCCTTCCTCTCAGATAACTGACCTTTTTCCAATGAGCAAATTCAGCCTGCCTTCCTGCTGTCATTGAGACACACAGCACACCCACATCTACACACAAATATACTTGCAATCACTGTAAGATAAGAAAACAAAAACTAAAAGAGAATAAAACAGGACAGAAATTTACGGAACGTTACTAATTTAGGCCTTCAATTTCTCCCATAGAATAATTAAAGCAAAGCAATGGCAAAGCCATTTTTTTGAGGCTTGGGAACCCCAACTGAGATACTGGATATCACTAGCATTAAAATGTTAAGAGAGTCCATGGGTGATTGGGTCAATGCTACTAGGTCTTCTGGAATATTTCCTTGTATCACCTTTCAAAGAACCCTGGTGTCAGGAAGCACTGATGACGCCTCAAAGAGGTGGCATGGGCCACACGCATGACCAAGGAGTAAGAACAAAGAAGCCCTCAGTGCCCAAGTGAATACTGCTACCATCTGCTACACTTTGGCACAAACCATGAGCACTCATCTAAATTGAATTGACCATGGGGGTGCCATTCAATGTCTCACTCTACTTACAATGGTTTGACGTCTAGAGACAACCAAAACAAAATGCTGTTACTTATGAGGGCAGAGTCAATAAGGAGATAAATATCCACAGACTCCATCTAATCTGATGCAGGAAATCTTAACCACTGGGGTGCATCAGAATCACCTGGAGCACTCACTAAAACGTGGACACCCCTCGGGTTTCTAATTTACTAGATCTGTGGAGAGTCTGCCCTTCTAACAAGTTCTCATCACTGCCTAGGGTCTGAGGAGCACACAGGAAGAACCACTGGTCACCAACGAGAGAACCCTGATGTTCGCCAACAGGATGAGGGACTCAGGAGAACAGGGACTGGGAGGGGAGTTATAGGTGGCCCTGGCCAAAGAAAAGAGGTACGTGTGTGGACAGTCATGAGACTTCCAGAAAGGGGAAAGATTAGAACTGACTGCATCTTATATTATCTCCTAACAGATATCGCTATATAATCCACTCTTTGTATGGTATTTGGATTCTATGACCTGCTTAAATACTTCTTTAGCACTATGTTCCAATAAGCTTGGATGACAATAAGATGCTCTTGTAGAAAGCAGGTAAAAAACAAAAGCAAATTCTGCACACAAAGAAATCTGGAAATGCTAGCCGTTCTGGGCCCTGATATGAATCCTGTGTTGACTTTAGCCATGGTTCAGTGCGAAGAGGGAAAGTCTGGAACAATGGCCTCTATTGAAGAGAGGTGGGAGAAAGCTCCACTTTGAGGCTATAAAAAGTTCAATTTGGAGGTTTTACAGAGAATAAGCAATAACATTTTGCCTCAGGTTCATGTCTGGAATAAGGAGTAGTATAAACAGGAATGTATATGAGGCAGAAAGGAATACCCCATCCAGTACGGGAGCTCTTGTGAAATCCTCAAGGATGTTTAGTTAGAACTGTAGTTCCATCGCTTGCTTCTGCCCCCGCATCAAGGTAATGTCCCTATTAAATAGAGGTTCCCAAGTGTGGGGAGATAGGCCATGGAAGGAGAGGATAATCGAGCCCTCAAAACTTGTATGTTCAAACTCCAGCCTGCAATGGGAAACAGAGGCTTCGGGAGGTTCTTGTGTTTCTGTCAAATCACAAAACCCAGGGTCCTCATGACGGATTAGTGTTCTCATGAGAAGAAACCAGAAAGCATATGCAGCTTGCTCTCCCTACCCTTTTTCATTTCCTCCTCCCCCTCCCTCTGACCATCCTGTTAAGACATGGCAGGAAGAAGTAGCATGCAAGCCAGAAGGTGGCTCTCACTAGAACCACACCATACTGGCATGCCGACCTTGGACCAGGGTTTCAATCACCTCATCCATGGGGCTTTGCTCCCACAGCCTACGCCGACAGAGGCAGATGCAGATGGTTTTAGACCAGCACAGGAGTCAGACTGTGAGTTCATAATGGAGGGATCATCACCATCTAGAGCCGAACATCTAGCATGAGGCCAAGGACGCAGGCAGAGAAGCCCCCTCTGAAGTCTAACCATGGTTATCCTGTCACCAACAGTTCTAAAAAGGAAATCAATGCTGGGCTTTGTTTGAGAGCCGGCCTCCTCCCACAGCAGCTCCCGGCCTCCCCGTTCATCCCCAGTGTGAACCGTAAACAAGAGATGCTCACGAATGGCTCAATAGCTAGCCACCGTGGCCATTCACTCGAACCCAATGGGACAGTTGGTTCTGAGTTTTAGCTTGTATTCTTGTTGCCAAGCCCCATACTTTCTGACGGGAGTTTAGCTTCAGTATTTGCTTCTGAGATCAGCACCCACCTTTTAAAGTTCCGTCCTATCTGGTAGAGCCCGCACTAAACTCCACCCCAGACATCAGTCTCATTTTGGTCCCCTTCCCTGGTCCAAACACTAACCGGTACATCATGTGAGTACCTAATGGTCACCAAGTACTGAGCACCATCTGCGTGCCGGGAACTCTGCTTTGGGATGTACGTTTTCTAATCTTTAACACAGCACTGCAAGATCGATAGAACTCTTCTCATTGTGGGAGAGGAGCACTTAGGGTTAAATACCTTTCCCAAGATCCTACAAGGGAGCCACTCAGGAAAGACTTGCTAGCATGATATGTTCGTGCGACTTTCAAAAGCCCGCACTTTTCCAGCACATTACAGTACCGCTTCTACTCTGTCTTGGCAGATACGTCAGTGAAAAGTGAGGGAGAGAGAAAGCCAAAGGAAAAAAAGGAAAATGAGGAAGGAGAAAGGGAAAAAAGGCAGAGAAAAGAGAAGACAAGAGAAGAAAAAAGAAGATGTGGCACCCAGTGAGATGATAAGTGTCAAGCACTGTGTGGTCAGAAGGAGCAGAGTGTGACAGTCTGGAAGCACAGCAGGACCTGGAGTCTTCAGGAAGCAAAGGAAAATAGTTCCTGGCTGGAGATGAAGATGCCCATAACATCACATAGGTAAATTTGATCTATGTATTGAGTAAAACCAGAAACATCTACAAAGTACATTTTGGGGACAAATGGAGCAATGTGAACATGGACATAAAAGGTAACAGAGTAAAAATTTTTAAACAGTATGACTTTGAGATTGAGATTATTCAAGAAAATGTCTTGGATCTTCAAAGACACTCGCTAAGCATTCTGGGGTGATGTCATTATGTCTCAGTGAGCTTTCAAAGAGTCATTAAGCAAATAAATAAATAAATAAATAAAAGCACTGAATAAATGCCCAACTCCACAACCCCAATTATACATCTGTAACATAATCCCTATACCTATATACCTAAAGCTTAGGGAAAAATCACAAAAGAGGAGACAAAAAAGATTCTAAGAGCCAGAAGAGCAGGAAGCCTGCTGCCAGCTAGTGTCCTCAAACCACGACAGAGAAGCTGCACCAATGAACTCTCAACAATATGGTTGCCTAAACAAGACCTACCTAATGACAACAGTTGACACACCAACGTGGATGGGGAAGTTCCACAAGGTACCACCCCTAGATGAAGAGCTACAGCCAGGTAATGGCTGATAAGAGAAGAACCATCCATCAGGAATGAGATTCCACATAGGTCATCCAATGCCACATTGTCAGCCCTGGACAAAAGTACATCCAAGAAATTATAAATACACTCAGTAGACTTTTTACACATGTGTATCTTACGTAACAATAATAAAGAAAGAAGACAATGTCATGAGCTTAGAAGGGTGGACATGGGAAGAACTGGGGATACAGGAGAGGCGCAGGAATGATATAGATGTGGTTGGAATGTATGACGTTCTCAAAAAAAATTTAAACAATAAAACAGAAAATAAAACCCTATACACATACATGGAAAGACACAGAGATAAGATAATGTGATAAATATTAACAACTGGAAAATTTAATTGAAAAATAAGCATCTTTGTTGCAGTGGGTTTTTGTTTGCTTATTTGTTTTCTAAAATTTATATTACTTTTATTTATTTATGCGGGGGTTAAGGGCAATGTGTGCCACGATGGTGTAGAGATTGGAGGACAAGTTGAAGCAGTCAGCTCTCTCCTCCACCATGTGTATCCCAGACTCAAACTCAAGTTGTTAGGCTCGGCATCAAGAGTCTTTTCCTCCTGGCCCTGTTGCGCTGTTTATATGACTTCCCTTTGGTTTCAACTTTTTCACAATAAAAACTTAAAGAGGTACAGCTAGATGACTTAGTGATTACAAGCACTTGCTGCTCTTTTGGATGAATTGTTCTTGGTGTCCAGTACCCACATAGTGGCTCACAACTGTCTGCAAGTCCAGTTTGTAGACTGCCATGTGGGTGCTTGGAGCTGGACCTGGTCACTTACTCCTCCCAACCGCGGGGCCATCTCTCCTTCTTCTCTGATGCACCTCTAACATGAGAGTGTGGTGCTGCGTCTCGACCAAAGCTCTGTGTGAATTCTTACAGACGTGGTCTTCTGCTTTACACTCTGAACAAAGCCCATGTAAAAAAGAAACCATAGGAGGAAGGAAAAAAAATAAGAGAGTTTCTACAGGTAAGTGGGGGGCCTCTGGAATGAAGGGGATGGCCTAGGGTGAGGCCTAGAGAGCAGGCTTCAGCCCTCTCTCTCTCTCTGAGTCAGGGCTTGGCTGACTGGGAGTGCAGTCCAGACAGAGCACATTCCACAGGGCTGCAGGGTGGGCAAGGGGCCAGCGGGGCCGTTAAACACCACTTGTCTGGAGCCAACAGCATGCGCCTTGTTCTGAGAACAGCTTTCTCCTTCAGCCATACCGCCGGCTTACGGGAGCTCCCTGAACACCACACAGACACACACCTAGCTCCAGTCCCTTTAGAACTGTGTGCCCCTCTGTGAGATTCTGGGAATACCCACACCTCTAAAAGACCTGGAGGATGGCAGGCCTCCAACCTCAGCATCATCTGAGTCCCGAAATAAAGTCAGTGGGATTTCTGTGCGCTAAACACAAACTGGAAAGAAAATAATCAAATCTGGACAGAGTTTAGCACTGCTTGCTTATTCTAAGAGTTTGAGTTATGTCAAAAATTGGCGGGCACAGAAGGGGCTATGTGGGATTCAGGGGTTTGTGGGAGGGCAGTCAGCAGAGCTCACTTCGTGTGACAATGCTCTAGTGTGCGCAGAACTCATGCCCTCAGCGCGGGTCCTGGGCTGCCTTCCCTGTGGCAAACTGCCTTGCCTGAACCCTGGGCTTCTCAGACCGTCTCAGCAAAGCCACCGAGTCGGGCAGATCTCACCCCCTGAACTCATTAGCTAGAAACAAGGACAATGGATTTCAAAGGGCAAAATATGGGAAACAGCTGAACATCGCAAGTAGGTGTTAATTAAGAAACTACAAGCATACTTACAAAGGATGGATAGGTATTGAAATAGGAAGGCTTCTATTGCTGAACACAAGGATTGCAGCCCAACAGACAGGAGACTATAGTTCACAGCCCTGTCAAGACTTTCATAGCGAGCGGTGGGTGAGGTCTATCGGAATAAGTGGCAGCTGGGAAAAATTGATAATGGATTTTTGAGGGATCCAGGGCTTTGCTTTTTAGTTTCTATGGAAAGTTTCTATTATTTTTTATAATAAACAATAAAGACAGATTTTTTTTCTAGCTAAGAAACTGGGAAAAGCATGAATCTAGGATAAGGAGATTTCTTATTTGGAATTCCATGCACATCTGATCGAGGGAACTAAACACTAAAGTCTCTGTAATATTCACGGGTAAATACTTGTGCTTTCCTGCCAGCAGGTACCCAGATGGACACCCTGGCAGCAGAATCCTCCTGCTGGACTTGGGGAACATTCCCGATCCAGTGCAAACAGGAAGAAGGTTCATTCTCTCATTCTCTTACCCTCCCTTCCTCCTCTTCCCTCCCTCACCACCTCTGCTCCTCTCTTTCTCTCTCTCTCTCTCTCTCTCTCTCTCTCTCTCTCTCTCTCTCTCTCTCTCCCTTCAGGAACTTAAAACAGTGAAGCTGGTATGAAACCCAAAAGTGGCTTCCACCCCTTCAGCTAATGCTGGTCTGAGTGCTGCAGACAGACCGTTTTCTCGTAGTTTTGCCTCAGCCAGAAGACTTGGGTCCACCAAAGAATCCATGAGCTCAAAGTTACTACACCTTAAAAGTAGTGAACTGTGAGGAACTAGTTTAATACTGAAACAAGGCACACAGTTTTCTGGACAACCCAGGGGTACCAAGTCTCTTTGAACAACAACACAACGGGAAGCCAAAGAGCCCCGGGGAGCTGGAGGAACCAACTTCACCATAAGTCAGTCTACTGTACTCTTCTGAAGGAGCAAGCAGCCAACAGTGATAGGAGATGCCCCACATCGAGAACACACAGGCCCCAGAAGATCTGAGATACAAGTGCCAAGGGCTATACAGGAAAACATGGGAATGTGGAGAGACGGGGCCTCAGCTATTCCTACAGTTCAACCTTAAATCTCTCCTCTTACAAACCCTGGTGTACTGTGGCACCAGCTCTCGATACTGGGCATGCAATCAACGACTCCCCTTCTAAATTGACATTTCAGCTCCTCCCAAAGTTTACTGTGTAAGTTTTCATCTGATGTCTAGCTATCTGAGAACATCTCACAAAATCGCACTGTGCATTCCAAAGAGCAATTCCTTAAGCCAACGATTATGCATCTCGAACTCTGATGAGAGAATTATTTATGCAACAAATCTTTCTGAGACCTGGGCACAGGAGTGGGCAACGGTGATGGGAAGGGAAGAGACCCCCTGCTCTATTGGAACTCAAATTAACAACAGACAAGACGTCAATCAAATAAGAGTGAGCCAGAAAGAGGGCATGCTGGAACCTCTCTCTTCTAAGGCCAGAGCAGCGAGTTCTTGGCTTATGCCTTGAGCTAGACCAGAAGGATGTGAACTGTCCAGAGGAAAAGGTCAAGGTGGCCAGATAGAGAAACCAGGGGCAAAGGCCCCAGCGCAATAAGGAATACATGTATTTAAAGAGCTTTAAAAAAGGAGAGTGGGAAGGGGCTGGAGAGATGATTGCTCGGCCAGCTAAGAGCACTTGCTGCTCTTAACAGAGGGCCTAGGCTGGCTTCCGAACACCACATGGCAGCTCATGACCACCTGAAACTCCAATTCCAGGGGCTCCACCGCCCTCTTCAGGCCTCTGCAGGCACTGCATGCATATAGTGCACATACACACAAGCAGGCAAACATTCGTGCACATGAAATACAATTTTTAAAAAAAGAAAGGAAAGGCGCTCATATCCGAGAACAGAAGTAACTGCGGTCAAGCCACAGAGAATGCTCTAGGCCTCACTGGGTGTCACATGGTTATCCTAACAGCCACGTAAATGTCATTGTGGAGTTAAAAGGACCAGAGTGACACAAGCAGAGCGACCGTCCCAAAGACTTCTCATAAATCCCAGGGACACAGGAAGTAGAGAAGAGAGAGCACATTCCAAGGGAGCTGTTCACAGGCTACCCCACCAGAAAATTGGGCTCACCTTGTCCTACCAATGCAGCCAAGGAAAAGACAAAGTACACAGAGCAGCTAGCAGTCAGGAAGGCAGGCTGCAGATGTGCGAGAACAGCTGGATTTAAGGGGAAGATGATGCCAAGGGCACATGACCTCACTGTTCACTCAGGTGGGAGATGGGTCTGGGGCAATGCTACAATATTAGGGACATGGTTGAGGAGCCTGTGGACAGCCGAGTGCAGGGACCTGATGATCACCTTGTAGAGAGACCCTGGCTAAGGGGTTAATGAGGTATCCATCGTCTATAGGCAGATGATAACCAGAGCAATGAAATTAACAGTGAGAAGTCATGTCACCATGGCGACAGCCAGCCTTTCTAGAAGGCGGTATGAATTAAAGGAGATAACGGTAACGATTGAGTTTTATAAACAGTAAAGATTTAAAAAAAGAAAATTAGTTACTCCAGCAGCTGAGAGGAACTAGCAGGGAAGCTTCCTCTGTGTTTCTAGACAGAGATGTTGATAAGGCTGCAGGCCAGGCTCCCCAAGGCCATTCACTGCACCGACTCAGCAAGAGTTTAACTTAGAACAGACCTCCAAAAACGCTGAGGGAACAGTCTGAGCTCCCTCTGGGCTCTGAGGAGGCTCCAGGAAGGGGGCTGAATGTTCTGCAGCAACAGCGGCAGCAGGGGAGTTCTTTTCCAGAACCCACAAGTGAGCCCAATTCTTAGGCCTCAGCTAACAAGCTGACTGCAGCTCCTCGGCCCCCACTGACACACTGTAACCTCACATCTGCAACACTCTGGCCTGTCTCCATGTCTTAAAGGACCTTTGTCACTTGTTCCCCAGCCTCCCGGGCGAGACAGAAGGCCCTTTGCTTCTGCTCCCTCTAAAAGCAGAAGTCAGAGGAGTCGGGGAGCTGAATGGAGGTGGTTGGGGTGGCGTGGGTGGGGGATGGGGGATGAAGAGCTGACAATAGGGAAGGGCATGGGACACTGCTCCTCCTATAGACCCCAACACTCATTTGAAGGAGCAGGAAAAGGTCATCAAGTGTTACATAAGACCAGCTTGGAGACCCATCTGCTGGAATTAAAAGTGGCTTCGCTCTTGGAACAGCACCCCAGAGTCCTCTGCACAGCTGTATAAACGGAGGGCAGTTCACCGAGAGACACCCGCGTGGGAGGCTGGGCCAAGCGGTCCTCTGTGGTTCCCCTCACTCAGCGTTCTACTCCCACATGTGAGAACCAGATGCTTCCCAGACATCAACTCTGTTGAAGGAGTCAGCCTCTTCCAAAACACCCATTCTCTCCACGAGAATATGAGGACCCATGATGCTCAGAGCTCGGATTGAGCAAGTTTTGGCTTCCACAGGGATAAGGGATCAAGCAAGAGTCTCCTCTTACCCACCTCCTCTCTAGGGCTTTCTGAGATTCCTTCCCCAACCCCTATCCCCACAGCAGCCAGGCCCGCTGCTCCAATACTCCTCCAGAGGGCTGGGGAAGTCTCTCCCCACCTACCTCAGCTCTCAAGCTTTGAGGCATCGGCCCCAGATTCCGTGCCCTAAATATCTCATAGCCGGGGTCGCCGTTTCATACTTTAGCTCAGGGTCGTCCTCCAGGAAGGTGTGCTGCGTTTCCCCCACCACTCTCATTGGGAAAACGTGAATCCCAGAGAAGCTGAAAAACGAATAACTTGTAACACTGTACGCCTACTGCCCAAGGTAGTGGTTCTCAATCTGCGGGTGGAGACCTTTTCACAGGGGTCCCGTATCAGATGTCCTGCAAATCAGATATTTACATTGTGATTCATGACAGTAGCAAAATAACAGTTACGAAGAAGCAAGAAAACCAATTTTATGGCTGGGGGTCACCACAGCATGAGGAACTGTATTAAAGGGTCACAGCATTAGGAAGGGTGAGAACCACTAGCCTTCGGGCTAGCAATAACATTTCTGTGTTCTTACCTATCACAAATCTATATATTCTACGGGAGCCAAGCCGCCTACAGCCTGTAGCCCCCAGGCTTCACCACTACAAACAAACCAGCAAAGGATGCTTGGCTAGGAGTTACAGGGAAACATTTTCCTTTATTCCAGACGTCCAGGTGTACAGACACCCCCTAAGTGTCTACACCAGGACATGGTCACTGCCGTGGTACCTCACTCCCTCCTTGATAATTCCACCCATTACCTCTCACCCACAGAGGAAGGGTGCAGGAAGTGGGGATACAGAGCTGCTCAAAATGTTGACAAGGGAGAAGCCTGCTTTGGTTTACTAGTCTCCCAGAAGATCCTAACTCAAAATGCTCTGATGTGACAGGAGCTGCCCAGTTCCTCTCAGATACCCTGAATACACAGAGGAAAGGGGACCCCCAAAACAGTGGCTGCAGGCACACTAGTAGGGTAGGTAAGATTCACGGGGGCTCAGAAAGGATGAGAAGCTATGACTTGGGGGAAGAACATCACATATTGGGCATCTGACTGAATCACTGGCAGCCATTTCAGGATGGCCCGGACAATTTCATGATGAAGGTGATAAATGATGCATAGATTATGATTGGCAGACAGGTAGAGATAAAGAGCGATAAGAGAGACGTTGGTAGATAATAGAAGAGAGAGGAAAAAGAGGAAGGAAGGCAGATAGATAGGACGGACAGATGGATGAATAGGTTAGATAGGTTAGGTAGACAGACAGAACAGATAGATACACACAGATAAATCAACAGGATGAATGAATAGATAGACAGGCAGACAGATAATCACGTATAATAACAAGCATGTTTTGGCTTGTTTACAAAGACATGGAGACGCAGTTTCCAAGAATGCCTTATAATTAGAACTTAACGCCACCTGACAATTGTGGCGGTCCACTTCTCCTCCTCCTCAGAAGTAATCTCAATTCCTCTTCGTACCAACTCTGTGAAATGAAAACCACTATTACCACTGCCCGTTACAAATGAGACCACTGAGGTCAAAATAAATAAAATTACACGAGACCCCTGAACTCAGCAAACCCACAATTGACATTTTCAATTTCTCTAACTTCAAACCAGTTTACAGAAAATCTCATGTCAGGTAGAACAGAATAATCACTGTAAAAGGACTGCATAACAGACTAATGTGGGCTGGCAAAGCATTTAGTGCAAAGGAAATAAGATGTCCTGGTGTCGTTTCCGGTTCCAGCCTTAGGAGCCTTGCAGTGAGTGGCACGGGTGACTCTTTTTATGAAACACGGAGAGAATGCCATCTGTAGCTGTCTAGAGCTCTGCCCAGGTCGGTTTATGCAGGTAAAACATGTGTTCCATTTCTGTGAATTTTCCGACGCCTCCAACTTACCCCTGGACAGCTTCCAAGACGTCCACCGCATGGCCTTTTCTCGCATTGGTTGGCAGACTGCTGAGGGGGACATCTTTTAAGAAGCAAAAATCTTTTACACCCTCAAAACCTATACTTTGTTTCAGCTCGCCTGGCATCTCAGGGTTCAAGCATGGGATGGGGAACCATGGAAGCTGAGGGGCCGCCGTTCCTGTGTCTGCTAGGTTTATGAGGGTTGTCTGCGGGAGGCAGTGAGGGGAGGAGGGCCTGCACCTGTCACCTGTGCGCCTCTCTCAGCTCTCAGATGCTTTATCTGTTTTCCGTAGCAAAACTGTGTAGACTGAGTTTCCTGCTTCCACCTCCCGAGGTCAGGACACCGCAAACTCTGCCAGGCAGGCTGAGCAACACACAGAGCCAGGTGAGGCCATCAGTTCAAACTATCAAAGAACACAAGCTGTACACAGACCTTCTGCCCGACTGATTTCAACAGAACACTGACCAGATCCGTGCCTCGGCGCATGCAGGGGCTTTTGAGTGGACAGATGTATGGAGTACTGGTCAAGAGGTTCAAAGGGATCCCAATACAGGTGACGAGCTGACCCCGAAGGAGGCATTCTGGGGAGGGGGGCTCAGTTTGCTGAACTCCCTCAGCCTCATCTGACACACTGAAGAATGCCAAGGGTCCAGGAAGCCACATGCTAGGGTGGTCAGACTAAGGCTCAGCCAGTAGTTCCCAAATTTAATAAGCACAGACTCAAAGAAAAATGTTTCTCTCACCAGCAAAGAAACTTCTCTTTGCAACAGAAGGGGACCATTACAGAAAAAAACCACAACTGATCAAAATGCAGAGAACAAGAGATTATGTGGCGTCCAGCCCTAACCGATCCATCTACAACACAACTCCTGCACCTGACACTCAGAGAATGCAGCAGAAGAGTGGGCGAAAAGATTGCAAAACCCAGAGAAACAAGACGTCAGTTGTGAGACTCCATCAGTTAAAGAAAAAGAGAGCGGAGACTATGAACTTGAGAAAGAGAGAACAGGACAGGTTTAGGGAGGAAAACAAAAGGGGGAATGATATAGTAATACTTGAATTTCAAAAAATACTATTTCAAAGTATCAAAACACAGCAACCAGAATATGGGGATACTATGATGAAAATTAATCTACCTACCTGTATCCCCAGAGGGCACAGTATCTAACTAGTTATGGTATTCGCGTGTATTTAACTAGAGCAATTGAATGTGTTTTTTTCCTGTTCCAATGTGCTTATTTAGACATTACTTTAGTAATAATTCATATGTGTGGTGGAAAAATTATTAACATGCACAGGTGTTCTGCTCCTCAGACTTGGATTCTGGAAGAGGGTCTGGGATCCTGTGTGAAGGATGAACTTTCCAAACCCACTGAACCCCAATCTGAGGCTGCGACATTAATGTCACTGTCTTCTAAGCTCCGAGGTCATTGTGACCTGCCTCCAGGAGTGAGCACCCTTGCTGTAGACGGTGAGGTAGTCAGAGCAAAGCTTCCGCAGTTCCAACAGGGCTGGATTCAGCCAAGGAGGTGACCAGAGGCCCAATTAAGAAGGGGTCACACAGCAGGGTATCCCCTAGGCCTAGATAGGTGCAGCTGGAGAGAGGGGGAGGGAAGATGACTGGTGCCCAGGGCTTGCTCCAAGCTTACAGACCTCTATGAAGAACAGCTGAGTTTCACGTGTCTCCATCCTACAGGTTCAGCTCCAAAAATACACAGCAGAGATCTTTTAACGTGGGCTGAAAAACTGTTGGGGCTACAGACCCAGTACTTCACCTGAACAGAATGGGGGACAGGGATAGCCAACCACCCATCAGATTCCTCATCCATGTCTAACTCTAAGAGCACTTAGCTCCTCATACATCCAGAGCAAAAGCCATGCAGTGTCCGTACACCAGGGAGAAATCCACCCCAGCAGGTAAAAATACACACCTTGTGGGTGATTGATACCCTCCAAAACACTGTGGACACCACGTCCCTCCAATGAAAGAGAAGACTCTAAGAGCAGAAAAACACCAAGTTTAGGGCTACTAGAAGAAACAGAAGCAAAGAAGCATCCAGAGAGGAAGGGAAAGGCAGGCCCAAGAACAAAACACACAAAAGAAAAGAGAGATAAAGGAAAAAGCAATGGCCATATGGGAAAAGCAAATGGGGATGGTGGCAAATGCCTCCAGCACACTTCAAGGACGGTGGAGTGTACTGGGAGCAGCAGCAACTCAGCCCTCAGCCAGGCTTGGAGTCTCTAAACCTATGCACTTCAAATATGTTCTTGTTTGCCAGGTTTTGAAAGGTTTTTTAAGTAACTTGAAGGCAACCTCACAATTCAAGGTCAAATAAAATTCAAAATGGATGTAGAAAAGAATTGGCAATGCCAAGAACAAGAATGGGGTTAAAAATAAGTGTGAGACTGGAAAATACTCCAGCCTGCACCACGATCGACTCAGAAAAGTCCACCGATGTCCCAAATCAGCTAGCCAGGATAAGTGTACCGGACTAGAGGGGGAGCAACAGCTGAGCTCAGGGAAGTTATGGGTGAGCACACATCAGAGCCCACCACTGAGTCAGAATCTTGAGACTAGGGTAAGTTGCCTTTAATCAAAATTGTGATGTAACATGGCTGCTTCTTTTACTTTTTTTTTAAACATTCATTCCAAAAGAGCAAAGTTTTGAGTACAGATGTTCAGCGTGTGGTGTAGCTTGCTGATGATGTGACTCTCTGGTCCTTGGGTCATAAGCTCTGTCCTGTCAATAGCCAGGGTTCTAGTGATAGGAGGCAGAGCTTCTGGAAGATGCTCTGTAGAGCAGAGAGGTCACTGCAGGGCCTGACGTGTGTGTACAGGACACTGGTGGTAGACTCACTGTGCAGTTTAGAAGAGCATTTCGTATTGCTTGGCTCAAGCCTGCTTTTTTTTCGGAATTTCACAAGGTATGTCGGTACACAGTACACATCCAATATCCTAGCGAGTATTTCCAGAGGGTCCCAGTACAATCTGAGACTCATACCAGTTTGAGAGCCCCTGGGTTGTAGTCCCCTGGGTACTCTAACACCCCTGAGCACCAGTGGCTCAGGCTGCTCTTACAGAGAAAACACACCAGGCTTCCGGCTGCTTAAGGCACTGTTTCCAACCAACAAAGCTGCTTACTCTCAAAAGCGTACACCATACCATATAGGGGAGCTCCACAAACCCCTGTTCCAAGTCAACCTACCCCCCACCCCGCCACACAGGCAGCCAACATCTCCGCCTGGCTACTCCGACTTCATGGCCTTTTCTCCTTCTCCCATTGACCTCTTCAGTGTCTCTCCCACCCAGCTATGACCGTAGGCTGTCCTAGCTTGCACTTCTCAGGCAGGCCTGAGTCTTACAACGGCTTTTGTGATTGTTCCAGAAGGCCGGATTCCAGGCCCTGCCCTCAGAGGAGGCCCCTTAATTATTGTTGGCTAGCGCTTTTCCTGAGAAAGCATAATCAGGTCTTTTGATTCCTACACACACACACCGCCTGTTCCCTGCTACCCACCTCTCCAGGGGAAGAGAACCTCACAGTCCACACATGTTCCAGCCAGTTAAGAGATCAGGACATAAGCACCCACCCAGAAGTGTCAAAAGTACCACTGAGGGTTTGCCACCCATCCATCCACCCACCCATCCGCAGAGGTAAGAGAAGAAAATGAAGTAGTTCCCTTATTTGTGGGGTGAAAGGGCTGTGATTGGCTCACAACTTAGCTCCAGACAAATCAATACATAAGCATGGTCATATGCCACTCTGACACAACAGACACTGGCCATGAAATAGCCACCTTTCCCTTCATGCTAACCTCCCCCCCTCCACAAACACACACATACGCACACACACACAAACAAAACAAAACAAAAAGGTTTTGTTCCAAGCATGAAGGTACTCAGCTATGATAAAAAGCTTCCTGGCTACTCTTTTGGGTAGAGGTGGCCAAACAAAGGTGAATGGGATTCTGCTGAAGGTCTTGGAGGAACCCTTGGCTTCTCATTCAGGCCTTCCTGCTTGACCTTTGCACATTCTTCCACCAGTGAGGTTACGGATGGGCTGAACGTGAAGCAGATGAATTTGTAGTCATAAAAGTAAACGTCTCTGGCCTAAAGACAGAAGAATAAATGTATAGGAAAATTCCAGGCTCCGTGAACATTGGACAATGGCATAAGTAGGCTCTTTACCTGTCTAAATCCCTGGGCTTTCCAGACAATCACCAGTTGATTGTGATTATAGTTTTTAATAGCGACTGGTGTGTTTTCTGTTTTATTTTTCTAAAAGCTAATTGGCTGAAGCGAGTTTCTCAAAAGAGCAAGGAAAGTCTCTCTCTACCGGGATACCTCTCTTTCAGTTGGCAAAGACCAGAGGACAAACTTTTCCATGAAAAGCGTCTACATTTCATGAACAGCCAGAGACATCAGAACGCCTGCAAACATTGTAAAATGTTTTGCTGTAATGGAGCTCTACAAAGAAGAACTGTTGAGTAATTGGTTAAAAGGTGTCCGCCAGCACAGCGAAGGGCTCACTCTTTCTTAGTCAACACCATGATGGGCAGTAATGCTTTAGAGAAAATAACAACCATCACTTCCTGGGGGGATGGAAATTTAAACACAGACTTCTAGAAGCTTCTTCCCAAAGCTCTGTTGGACTGACCAAAGTCATACTGCACTGGGGAAAGGGTCCATCCGCATGGTGGAGTCCCTGTGAATTTCTGTTGGATAATGGGGGCTGACAGGTCCAGACGAAAGGAAAGACAGATGCCACCTTGGGGCCCAGGTCTCAGGAGGCTCTCTGAGGAAGAGGATAACCCAACTTTCATGGACATGTATTTATTATTTTTGACAGGAAGTAACCCTGGCTGACCTCAAAGTGTGGTGACCCACTTATCCCCACTTCCCGAGCGTTTAGAGTACACGTACATACTACCACTCCAGGCTATTTTTATGAACTTCTTCAGAAAGCCCAAGATGGACTGCAGTCCAGGCCAGAGGCACTCCATGTAGTTTCCGTGTCCTCACTCATGCCTTTCTCAAGGGCATGGGAGGCTGGGGGAGGGGAGGCTGTGAGCTTTGCAAAGCCATGAGTTGTAGCCCTACCTGGGCTACTCGATGACAGGCACATGGTTCCCTCCCCCATTCTCCTCATGCTAACAGATTCCTGACTCGACCACAACTGGTGAGAAGCTATTTATATAAGAAAAACACGAAGTTGGTCACCTCAATGTCCAGTAGTGGGCAGCTGCCACAGAGGCTGGGCAGGTATGTGGAATGGCCCGTTCCCTTCTTTTCCCCTCTTGTAACTGCAAAAACAGAAACACCTGCCTCAACCCTCCCCCACCAAAACTCACAGAAGAATTTCAGTTCCTCGGGAGCAGGTGCCCAAGAAATTAAAGTGTGAATTCAGCCATGCAAATCACCAAAGGGCCTGGGGCCCAAGAGGATTCGGGAGGGAGCCAAACAAACTCCCAGCATCTATGTTCCCTCAAAGCCTGCTCACAACTGAGCCGCAATGCACAGACCCTGTTCTGTTTATTGCTCTTTTCACCATAAGTTCATAATTCAACAAACTTTGATTCCTATGTCTGTCTGCAATTACTGAAATGGGAAACTAGAGGAAAGGAAGTTGGTCCCTCCTGAGAAGTAAACAGGTCGGTACAACGCACAGCAGCACACTTACTCCGTGTCACCCTTTCTCTCCCACGGCCTCAGAAAGACATTCAGGGGCTGTTATAAGGTCAGAACCACACTCATTCCAACATTTACCCATCACTCATCAACCATTTTATTGGATAGCTGCAAAGTATCCAATGCTGGAAGTTGGGGACCCCACGGTGGCTAAACATATGGAGCTATGCATTCACGGTATTTATCTGATTGAAGGAAGTCCCTGGCAACCATAATTCTCAGGGATTTCCAACAAGTGTGGCACAGGACACCCCAGCTCCAGTCAGGTGGCTAGGAATGGGGAACCAGCAGTGGAAGCTGGAGCCCACATCACTTGAGGTGGAACGGCCCTTCTGTGACTAGATTCATCCCAGACTTCAAAAAAGCAAAGAGCATCCCACCACAGAATCAGGAAGAAATTGAAAATCCCACCTCTCTTGATCCACCTGACCTTCCGGCTGGTCCAGTTTCTTCCCATAAATCAAAGGCAACACCAAAGAACCTCATGTCCCTCACCAAAAGATTTGCTACTGGCAGCTACGTGTCTGCAAGCCATTCTTTCTCACCACACAAGAACAATGTGCACCTCAAGATTGCCAAGGTCACTGAGTGTGTTTATATAGCCCATAATGCCCTGATCCCAAAGGACGGCAAACCCGTTTCCATCTGGGTCTCACCTGGTCTCACCACTAGGCACTGCACACACACACACACACACACACACACACCTTCCAGAGGCTCCCAAATGTGGGTCACAGCCTGCAGCAAGAATCCTGGAAAGAAAACTTGCAAACCCAGAACAGAACTAGAAAAACAACTTCAAGCGGCACCTCCCAGGTGAACGCATGGCCAGGCCGGCAGCTAAAAGTCAGAGTAGCAAAGACTGGCTTGGGGAGTCTTTAGTTTTATGTAAATATGTAAATAGGCTAGAATTTCATATATTCTCCGATAGATTCCAACCCTGTTTGCAAAGGATGGTGACTAAGTCACCTGGAATGGAAACGGGGAGCCAGAGACTCTTAACTTTTCAAGTGTTCTCTACTGAAATCCACCAATTGCACGTGGGTGTTTGAGCAAGGGAAAGCAGCATGCATATGCCAACGAGCCTGAGGCTCTCGTAGGCCAGTCCAGATTCCTGCTATGGGAGAAATCATTACGACTGATCTGAGGATGCAAAGTTAAAGTGGAGCACTGCCCCATGCAAGCCCAGCTGACGAAGCCAAGATCTCCAGTGTGACAGGTAATCCAGTGATGGAGATGCGTAAGCCCAGGCAAGGGTCCCAGAAACTTCCTGACCCTCTGCTCAGTTTTGCTATCTACCTGAAACTGCTTTTAAAACAATAGTTAGCGGCTGGAGAGATGGCTCAGAGATTAAGAGCAATTGCTGCTCATGCAGAGGACCTGGATTAGGTTCCCAGCACCCACGTGGCAGCTCACAGTTGTCTGTAGCTCCAGTTCCAGGGCATCCAATGCCCTCTTCCGGTTTCCTTGGGCACCCGGCACAAACGTGGTATATATTCATACGCAGGCAAAGCTCCCTACACATAAAATCAAATAAATTTTTAAGATAAGGTCACTTTTTTTTAAAGAAAACATTTCTTTACAGATGTTTCAAGTTTGCAAGGCATTTTGTTATTGAAAGAATGTGAAACGGCTGGGTGAAGGCCTGTTGGCAGAGTATGCCCTGAGCATGCACATGCCCTAGGTTCGGAAGCCAGCAACATATAAGACAGGCGTGGGGCACATCCCTGCTATTGGAGATCAGAAACTCAAGGTCATCCTTGGCTATAGGAGAGTGTGAAGTCATGGCTGGAAAGACAACCCAGTGCTTAAGGGCACTTGCTCTGCATGTGACCAGAGTTCTCTTCCCAGTATCAACGTCGAGCAGTGTACAGTGGTGTACAGGTGTCTATGACTCCAGCTCCAGAGGACCCGGAACTCTTTTCTGGCCTTCCTGGCACACACATGCATTTGTGTATTCTCACACAGACACATACAGAGATGGAACACACATGTCCTTGTGTATCCACACACAGAGACATACACACATGGAACACACATGCACCTGTGTACTCTCACACAGACACATACACACATGGAACACACATGCACCTGTGTA
>JABTXL010004236.1:2854639-2896706 GCA_025134845.1 Neodon shergylaensis
CTCTCACACAGACACATACACACATGGAACACACATGCACCTGTGTATTTTCACACAGAGACACATACACACATGGAACACACATGCGCCTGTGTACTCTCACACAGAGACATACACACATGGAACACACATGCACTTGTATATTCGCACAAAGAGACACATGTTTTTAAAATAAACAACAAAAAAAGTGTTTTCAAGGCCAGCCTGAACTAGATGAGACCCAGTCACAAAAATAAAATAAACAAAATTCAAGACCCAAGGGCCTCAAGTTTGTTCTCTGTGTCCTAGCTGGACCTCAGAAACTCCCCTCCCCCAGCCACACACACAGGACGGTGGGGTGAATCCCAGCTCCCTGGAAAAGCCCTTCTAGAAGCATTGGGCTGTTCAGAAATAATAAATTCTCTTCACAGTCAGATCTCTCTTCAGCCCCCGTTTGCCTGACCCCAACTCCTCATGTCCCTGGGAAGCCAAAGACAAGAAAAGAACATCCCTGAACTCAATCAGGCTGAGAGTGAGCGCAGAACCGGGCAGGGGTCTGCAGGGGAGCAGGCATGTGTCCCCACAGCCCTCTGTGGCGACAGTGGGATCACTCATTTTCTTTGAAGCGGCGGTTATTTATTTTAGTTCTTCCTACAGGCTGACCGTACTACAAAGTCATCTGTCCTCACCTGCCCTGTTATTTCATACAAAACTGGAGCCCATTTGTTTGGGGAAGCTTTTTTCCCCCTCTCTATTCTTTTTATCTCTTTCCTTCCTTCATTTCTCTTTCTTTATTTCTCTTATTGAAACAGAATCTCATCCATCTGTGGTTGGCATTTGCTTTGAACTTCTGATCCTCTTGTCTGAGTCCCAAATGCTGGGACTCACAGGTTTAGGCTGCCACACCTGGCTTTCTCTCTATTTCTCTGGAGTGTGAATATTGTTGATGACTCTGTGGTACACCCACCTGAGACATGAGTGGGTATGCCAAAAGAATCAGAAGGAAAGAAGGGAAATGGAATCTTTATGGCCATGTAGCAAACTCCAGCGCTTTTATAAGGTTGTGGCCATCCATCTTTTTGTGAACCACAAAGCCTGGGATCTACATACTATGCAAGGGTAAACACACACACACACACACACACACACACACACACCACTGTGCTGCCTGGGAAGGACATCCAGGGACAAACAGACTCATCATGGACAGAATGAAAGTAGGGCCACAGAGGCACCAAGGATGCTGCTGGTTTTGAAAACCGGCATTAACCCTTTTATAAAACAGAGCAAACAGTACTGTGTATACACCTGCATTAGCTCCCCCTCCTTCCTTCAGTCTGCACTCTTACCAGACAGCTCTTCCAAGATGGGGTCCCCTGTGCTGCACAAGGGTTCTGCCACCAGAGAAGACCTGTGGCTGCAGAGACATTGATACAGCCCTGGACAAACCAGCGAATCCATCCCTAGAGGGTACAGACTGCCTTCCTGACCTGGACCACTCCCAGCATCTTGCCCCTCTTTGGGATCCGGCGAAGGAAGTCCACTCACTTTCTGCCCTCTCTCTGCCCTCTCTCTGAGCTCTGTGCCTATTCCTGCGCCATGCTGTGCTCCCGTATCCCCCACTCCATTCTCCATCTACTCTTCCTCTGCCCCTCACCCAGGGCCTGTCTGGACTACTGTATGTGGACCCCTGGCTTCACTACAAAGCATCAGACTCCCAGCACCCCAATTTAAGTCTCCACTTGGAACCCCTCTCCAGAACTCCAGATCCAATCTTCCAAATGCTTTTCAGACATCGTTCCTGAATATCTCACAAATACGTCTGTCACCGAGTCTAAAAATGAGTGCATTATCTTCCCACCAAACTTATTTGCTCTCCAAACATTTCCATTCTAGGTCAATGGCAACTCAGCCAGCCAACACAGGGGACAGGAAGTCTCCCATACCCAACTCTTCCTTCCCCACCGTCACCAAGTCTCCAAATCTGGCTTCAATCCTCGTACATACATTGCTCCTCCCTGTGGTTTCAGGCCTCATGCTGTTTTGCTCAAGGATGAACTCACCAGCCAGCAGATCATTCTGCTTCTATCAACCTTTATCTTTTAACCCCTTTCTAAGTTTCCTTCCTCAAACCCATTTCTACTTCTGCCCTTGCCTCCCATTTTCCCATCTACAGAAAGAATGTGTAAACCCTTCACCATCTCGGACTAGCTCCCAACACTTCCCACAGAGCCCCCTTTCTCAAACTACATTTGAAAGTACTTGAGGGTGTCTGTGGGGAGGCGACGGTGCCTATATGCAATCCTAGTGCCTGGGGAGCGGAGACAGAAAGATCTTGAGTTTGTAGCCCCTTTCTGAAACAAACTAATTAGGATTCCCAGATCCAACGCTAGCGTTGTATAACTTTCTACATTGTGTACTCCGATGGCTGGAGAGCTTCAGCACACGCTGTGGATACTGCATTCTCGGTCATCCCTTTCATTTGTCGTTCCATTCCCCATGCTGTAAAAAGAGCCTGAGCACAGCTCTACTGCAAAACACATTCCGGTGTTTAAGGGCTTGTCATTCAATGACCTCCTTGCCTTCTTTCCTTCCCACTCTACAGGGAGAGCTACGAGGTCAAGAACAGATGTTGGCCTACCTACATGTGCAGGCTTTGAAAAGCAGTTCAAAAGGCAAGAAACAAGAGAGAGAGAGAGAGAGGGAGGGAGGGGACACAGAGACAAAGACACACACACAGAGAGACAGAGAGACACGGAGATCTTGAGACTGGAGGAAGAACCAGCTGAGAGCGCTATTTCCCCAGGATGTGTGGGCAGGAAGCTAGGAAGGCCCTGATGATGGAACCCTTGCAAGGCTCTGACTGGCTGCCTCAGATTGTCTGCTAACAGGACTGCCCAGTGAGGGAGGCAGTGCCACCACAAATCCCATTTCCTCCGCTTGTCTAAAAACATCGCCCTATCGGTTTGCATCCCGCTAGCTTGCTCTCTCTCAGCCAAAAGGAATTTCCCTTTACACAAAAACTATTCAGACATTTCCAAGACATGAAATGCTACAAACCAGGATTTTCCACTCAGACAACTTGGAAACTGTGGCTCGCTTCTCCCCAGACACTTTTTATTTGCCAAGGAGTCTGAAAGGCTTTTTCTCTTTAATATAAAAAAAGTCTCCTACCTCCCTGTTTTTTTCCACTTTTGATTTTGTCTAGGTTTCACTGAAGCCCAACTTTTAAACCAGAAAGCAGATTTCCCCATTATACAATATAATTTATCCAGGTAGGGTGGCATTTGTATGTAATGCCAGCACTCAGCAAGATAGGGAAGCAGGATCATGACCCTAAGAACAGCCTAGGCTGCATAGAGACTCTATTTCAAAACAAAAACAAATGCACACAATTATATTCATCAATTAGGTTGTCCAAATGAAATAGTCAACCAATTGAACATTATTATTGTTGTTATTTTTAATAGCCCATTCAACTGAAATTTGCTAGAGTTTTTTTTAATGTATTATTGTTAGTATGCAAAGTAATGGGTTTCATTATGACACTAAGTAGCCTGTTTTTGTTTTTAGATAGGAGACTTTTAGCCTGGAGTAGTGACTCACACCTGTAATTCTAGTATTTCTGGAAACGGAAGCAGGAAGATTTCTGGTATTGGCTACATATTAAGTTTGGGACCAACCTAAACCACAGAATGACATACTGTATTCAAAAGACACATATACAAAAGAACAACTTTCAGTGGTAGGTATCCAAGACATAGAAGGGATTTCGGCCCATTTAATACAAACGCGAACTTCACAGGGTGTGAAGCAAACTGCTTACGATGACTTCCACGTCAAAATGCTTTAGACATGAGCTGAGAGCAGCTGACAAAGAATGGCCACGGAGATTTGGGCAGTTCGGAAGAACCCATCCGAACTCCTCAACAACAACACAAATCAAAGCTCTAGCCGGGCAGTCGGTGGCACATGCCTTTAATCCTGGCACTTGGGAGGCAGAGGCAGATGGATCTCAGTGAGTTCGAGGCCAGCCTGGTCTACAAGGCAAGTTCCAGGACAGTGAGGACTGTCACACAGAGAAACCCTGCTTGGAAAACAAACAAACAAATAAAATCAAAGCTCTTTTAAAATGCTAGTTAAGATTAAATAAACTACATCAGAGGAAACCAACCCCAAAGCAGGCAATTTAATATGAACTGATTGCAGCCAGCCCTAAGAACAGCCGTGAGACCCACAGGCATACAAATGACGTCACCTAAGGTCTGATTTTTGCACTGACCTTCCGAACGGTCAAACAACTCTACATATCACCACCACATCAAGTCCACAAAGGATTTCCCTAGCCAAAGTGTACGAAGGAATCCAGACAAAACACAGGCTGTGTCTGGTTGGTGACATTGAACCGAAAAGCAGCTGTCTCAGGAATGACCCATGAGAATACTGCACGGGTTGACACTTTGGGACTGCTATGTCACCAAACATTCCCGCGATAATGAGGGCACCTGATAACAGAGATCGAAGTAACCCCAGCTCTTCTTAGTCAGAAGAACACACTGTGAAGATTCAAGGGTTACACAGCCTAAGCTGACCTGGGGCTAAGGTGGATCTAGGAGAATCTGGGGTCATACTCCAAAGATCTCCATCTCTCCATTAACAACCAACAGACTTAAAGAATCAGCTACACTAGGAGCTGGGGAGTATACAGAAAGAGAAGACAGCCAAGGACCCAATGGTCATGTTTAAGATAGGGTCAAGAAGCCAGCGATGGAGGGAAAGCTAAGTCCCTCACCCTACCCCCTCAGTGTTGCAGAAACTCAAGCGAAGGCCACTTATAGCCAGGTACGGTAGCACACGCCCATGTTCCCAGTGCTTAGAAAACTGATGCCAAAAGACGCAAGCGCAGGGCCAGCTTGAGCTACAGAGTGAGTCAAAGCCAGCCTGGGCTACAATGCAAGACCACGTCTCAAAGAAAAAAGGAGTTACAAGGTGAAGCCTATGGTCAAGACTGCCAAATATTTCCACAGGGCCTGGCAGGTAAACACAGAGAAAAGAAAGCTGAACTTGAAGTTAGGGGGAGGTTGTAGAAGCCCACGGTGACGGGAACCAGCACACAGGGTGAAACTGGAGAAACAGGGGCTGAAGCCGATAACTACTTGTGTGAGAAAAAAAGAAAAAGAAAAACCTGACCATAAACAAGACTGACAGAAACATGAGCAAGAAGGAGCAGCTGGCGAGCATGTGTTGAAGGCAGAAACCTGTGTTTATAGCTGAAGATAGAAGCTGGCAAGAGAATTCAGATACACAAGGGAGAATAATTATAAGCCCCCTCTGCTTCCCAAATGACATCAGACTCTCACGGTCGGGACAGCTCATCCTCAAACAGAAGACATTTGACACAGAGAACAGAGTATAAATAAATGCATCCATCAGAAGCAAAGAAGCAAATCCAACTAACACACCCAAGGGCACCAGAGAACCAGTGGCCCGGATCAGAGACCCACCCACTCCACAAAACAGGCCCCACTCCCAACCCCAGTGAAAGCCAGGGCTCTTGGACAACTGTCCCACCCTTATTGTCTTCTCTAAACAAAGAGATAGATACTAAGTGTCCTGGCTAATTTAATGTCAACCTGATGCAAGTTAGAGTTACCTAAAAGGTAGGAACCTCAACTGAAAAAAAAATTGCCTCCATAAAATCTAGCTATAAGGCATTTTCATAATTAGTGATCAATGGGGTTGGGCCCAGCCCATTGTGGGTGGTGCCATCCCTGGGCTGATGGTCCTGGGTTCTATAAGAAGGCAGGCTGAGCAAGCTATGAGGAGCAAGTCAGTAAGCAGCACCCCTCCATGGCCTCTGCATCAGTGCCTTCCTCCAGGTTCCTGCCCTGTTTGGGTTCTTGTCCTGACTTCATTTGGTGATGAACAGTGATGTGGAAGTGTAAGCCAAAGAAATCCTTTCTCACCAAATTGCTTTGGTCATGGTATTTCACCACAGCAACAGAAGCCCTAAGGCACTAGGCCGGTTCCACGGAGCCCTTATCAAACTAAATGTGCATATCTTTAAAAAGCCTTCAGAATATATATATCATTCTATATTAACAGAAAAGACCACAATCACCCAGCGTATCGTATCATCTTCCAGGACAGCTGTGTGTTAAGGGACTCTCATGGATTGCTTAGCGTTTCACACCTGACCTCAGCGAAGAGAAGAGCATGGAAAAACCAAAGGCACATCTGGCCTCAAGAAGCCTGTCTTCCAGAGGGGGCAAATTACTTTACGACTCCAAGTCTCAGGTTCCTTGTATAAAACCCACTCTGTACCCCACGGCTAAAGCATACAGTTCCTTCCAGGGAAAAATCAGGTCACCTGGAACTTTGACTGGAAGAGTTGGAGAACATCCAGTGAGCAGGGGGGATTAGCTCAAGGCTAATGATGACAGGTCTCATCTTTCCTTTCAATTCTTCTAGCAGGAAACATGCATCACTGGGACAGTGCTGATGCCCTATGGCCATATGCTCAACCACAGCAAATAGCCAGCAAGGCCTTAGGGCCACGCCCCAGTCAGCTGCGAGGCCAGGCTATGGCAGCGAGTTCAAGCAACAGACAGACACACGGTGCCTCATCAATATCTGAATAGCCAACACCAAATGGGAAAGCAGCTTTGAAAATGGCTTTCACCCTGCTGGGGACCTGGACTGGAACAAGTCATTCTTGCCTTGCATGATGAGCAAGATTCCTGGCCCCACTGGCTGCCTCGAGCCCTGGTATTTGGCTCAGACGCTGAGAGTCTGGATAATGTAGCTAATTCTGCATGTCTCAGCCAATGAGCCAGGACACTCCCTCCCTGCACCTCTGACCCCACCCCATGGACAGGCACTGTGTGTCTTTCATAGGTTTTCCCTGCCATGCTGCAGTTCCTTCCTTGGACACTGGTAGCGCACATAAATAATCCTTAGACTTTGCAAATGGCATCGACTCTAGGATTGTTCTTTTGTTCTCACGACTAATAATTGCCAATTCAAAACATTTTTATAGGTGCTAGCCCACCTTTGAGAGGCAGCAGGTACACCTTTGTTTGCTAATCAAACATAACTTTGGAAAGACTATTATACCAACAATCACACCTAAGTCTCTAGTATCTCTTTCAGCCCTAAATGACTAATCTAGGTTCATCCTTGCAAGCTTACATTCTTTTCTAGCTGTTGGGTTAGATAATACTCGCATGACCCAATCCTTGACAATAAATTAAGTCAGCTGCCAAGGTATTGAGATTTTCTTAAGGGCTGCAGAGAGGGTTCAGCAGTTAAGAGCACTGGCTGCCCTTGCAGAGGACCAGGGTTGCTTCCCAGCAATCACATTCATTGGTTCGATCCCCTCAACCAATGAGGACCCAGATTCCCCATCAGGACTTTGCCAGGGGGCAACAACAGGAGATGATCTGAGTGAAAACATCTGGCCAAAGGCTTCCCTGCCCATTAGAACCATCCCAGACTCTGGGCATGCTGGCAGGAAGGTCAGACCCCTCAGCCTATGAGATGGGCCAACTCCCCAGCAGACAATGTCAGCAAAATGAGAAAACCAGATGCGTCCCACGGGGTACCCTCAGGTTCCCTCAACTCCCTCACTTCTACCGGCTGATCAGTCATTTCCTTCAGAAACTGACCAGATGGAAGATCTCAGTAGAGGAACCCCCGACTCATTTTACATCTGCGCTACCCATGTAAGCCAAGCAGAACCTGTGGCCATCTCTGTGAAGATTACTTCCTATCTACTCGTTTTTAACTGGACAGAAACAATGCAAAAGCTGACAAAAGCCTTTATTCGCCAGATGGTACAGAAGAGGGGAAGTGACCAAGATGGCAAAGTTTATTCTGCACAACCCATGATCAGCCTTCAACTTGGGAATCCCATTCTATCACATGTCCCTGCTGCCTGGTGTCTTCACATGGAATCTGCCGCAACATATGTGATAAGCTTTAATGCAGTCAGTACTGATACCTCCTTTCGGGAAAATTACCTCTAGTCCAGAGTTAGGTGAATCTACTTTAGTTTTGTTTGAGTCCAGTTTAATTACCATGGTGTCTTAAATTTCATTTTTTCCCTTTTTTCTGGTCTTTTTAATAAAGTTTCACTACGTAGCCCAGGCTGACACGGAACTTGCTAAGTAGTAGTTCATGTTGACCATGAATTTGTGATCCTTTTGTGTCAGCGTCAAATGCTAGGATTATAGTCATTACTATGACATCCAGCTCCAAGTCTTCATTTTCTAAGTATATCCAGAATGTAAAAATCCAAACAGTGGAGGCTGGCGAGGTTAAAGTATTTCCTGTGCAAGTCTGGCATCCGAGTTCAAAGCTTAGAACTCACAGTGTAAGGAGACAACCAACCCCTGAAAGTTGTTCTTTGACCTCCACACATGCACACTGGCACATACATGCCTGTCACACACACACACACACACATTAGTACACACATGCCTAAGACATACACACACACCTATAGACTAGCACACAAGTGCCTAACATACACACATACACACACAGACATATACATATGCATATACACTAGTACACACATGCCTAACACACACACATGTGCTCCAGTGCACATGTGCCTAACATACACACATATGCACACTAGTACACACATGCCTAAGACATACACACACACTTACAGACAAGCACACAAATGCCTAACATACACACATGCACACACAGACATACATATGCATATACACCAATACACACAAGCCTAACACACACACGCACTCCAGTACACATGTGCCTAATACATACACACATGCAGACACATGCACATACATGCAAATAATAATTACAATAAATAAAATATTTAAGTTGAACAGTGCCAGATGATACAGTATGTAGCTGAACCCTCTTCCTTCTCCTGACTCCAGAACTCCAAATCCTTTCGCCAGAAACCATTTTCCATTTTTTAATCATATCCCTAGATCCAGACTGTGCACAGATGCATTAATAAAATTTGAATAGACTCTCACGGGTTCATATAACATTAGAACAGTCCAACATCCAGGCATGCCTGTAAAAACGGGTTTTGCAGATGGGTCCCCAACTCCAATACAAGTCCTCAGTCCTGTGTTAGCTGTCACTCTAAACACTTCTTCAGCCCTGACCAGTCTGGAAGGAGCGGCGTTCATGGAAGACTATTCGCTGAACTAAAATTCCATCTGTCACCTTAATCACACCTTTTCTTTTCCTCTTCAGTACTGGTGACAGACCTCCTGAGTCACACCTCCAGCTCAGAAGGCTTTAGAGGAACCTCAGGAGGAAGCCCAAAGTTCTCCTCACTCAGAACCTGCTGAGCAGGCCCACATCCAGCCTATCCATGGATTTCAGTATTCAGGTGACTTTAAATCTGTCTGCCCTATGCCTTGAGCCTTCAGGACAGCGGAGTCTTCACAGCTAGCTAAGCAAGGAAAGCATTGCTCTTCCTGTTCACAAGGCACAGCTGAGCAAGAAAAATCCCAGCCTTAGGCAACTTGGACATTTTCTCCTTTTGAAGCCGAGGATGTGAGAGGTTTGCTAAGATAGAGCCATGGTGAGCACACCTGTTCACGAAATCCCAATTTAAAACAAAGAGCCTGGTTGCAGGAAACACGGCCAGCCCCAGCTAGACGTGGGCTGCTTTGGGACTCAGCAGTTTCGATCACCCTGTCATTCTCTCCAACCTTCTAATCAGATCCCTTTCTTTAAGTCAGGAGATTTTAACCTATAGAATAACAGTCGTTGGAGCCAGGCAGATCTGGATCTGCATCCAGGCTACGTTACTAATTAGCTGTGGGGTCCAAACCCCACGACGTGCTCCAAGGCACCAAGCCTTAGTTTTCTTATATATAAAATAAACCTAATTATGTGTGTGTGTGGCGGGGGTGGGGTGATGGGCTCAAACAGCAAGATGGCTCAGCTGGGAAAGGGTATCTAACTGTGCAGACCTGAGGACTTTATTTCAATAACTGGAACCATGGTGAAAAATAAACAAAGAAAGGCTCTCTCGCTGGGTCACCAAAGAGAAAAAACAGCATCATTTTAGTAAAGCATTAAATGTAACGTCTTTTCATGGGACTCCAGCATAATTTGAGGGAGCCCCTGCAAAACAAAATTATAGGGCTCCTATTCAAAGATGACTAAGATTTTTAAGATGGCGACAGCAGGGCTGGAGAGAGGGCTCAGACCAGAATGTGCTTGCCTTGCAAGCCCAAGGACTGGAGTTCAATCCCGAGAACCATTGTTAGCAGAAAAGAAACAGGCCTGCTGTCTAAGACTTGTGATCCCCGCACTGGGGAGGGAGAGAAGCATAGATCCTGGGGCTCACTGCCCATTCGGCCTAGTCTACAGGACATGGACCTGTCCAGTGAGAGACCCTGTCTCAAACAACAAAGGAGGCGGAGGGTGCCTGAGGAATAACACCCAAGACTGTTACTCTGGCTTCCGCAGGCACACAGTATACACACACACACACACACGCACGCACGCACGCACATGCGGTCAAAAAAAGGTAAAAGGAGAGCATCCAACCAAGAGAGGCCTGGAAGACTGCACAGGGGCACATGTGTAGCAGAGGCCCCCTCTTTGAGGTACAGACTGTAGCTATCATCATTTCTGCGCGCTTTTCACAAAGATGTTCTTTCATTTACTCCCCACCCCTCGCCGCATACACCCGCCCCGTGTTCTCCTCTCAATACACTCAACTTCGAAAATTTCACTGGATTCATTCAAATCTGGGCTCCAGCATCTTGGAGGCAGCCTGAATCACAAGTTAGGCTAAGCTACAGCAGACGATGATGATGCTACAGACACAGTCCATGTCCGAGGTTCCCTGCCTTCTGACAGCTGGCCTGCGCCCAGGCTTCTCCTCCTGCAGAGATAACACTCACCTCCTGCAAAACCCTGCACGGAGGCTCTATCCTCTGTCTTTCCTCTACCTGAGGACTCTATCCTGGTGACATGGGTCTGCTTTTCCTTCTTCCATTGCTCTTAAGATGGTGAGCACGCTGTAGCGCTTACTTCTCTTCAGGCTCATCGCGTGCTGTTTATTTTTCCCAACACATTTGCAAACACATGCAAAAAAAAAAAACTGCAGACGGCTCAGAGCCATGTGCTGCTGTCTATATTTGTTCAGAATGTATCCCCGGTGCTTAGAATAGTGTTGGCACATGGAGATTATTCAATAAATAGGAAGGGAACGAACATCCCTGAATGAAAACATAATAAAAACAGACCGTCACGTCATCCACATGGGGAATCGGCCCCTCTGCCATCATGGGCCGTCTACACTAACAGCTCGGCGTATAGACATCTGAGTTCAAGAGGTAACCGAGAAAAGTCCTGTTTTCAGATCATTCCCAAACCTGCCCTACTTCAGAGGAATACGATCCAGCCAGCCATACCTCTTTCACCACTAATTCATATACACATACTAATGACTAGCAGCAATTATGAATGGCATTTTGTACGCGTGAGCGGTTCAAAAGGGAGACACTTGCCTGAAAACCCTAACAGTTGTTGAAAAGCAGAGGATTGTCAGAAAAAGGACGCCACATCACTGCCGTATCACAATGACACAGGAAACCTGAGTTGTTACTATCAAAAGGAATGCAAGGTCTCAAGCTCTGAAACTGTAAGGACGGTAGCTGGAGCCAAGCCAAGCTTTTGTCCTACAATTCCTGCCAGTCCCAGGTAGGGATTCATCTCAAAGCCCAGGGTACCTAAAGCCCAGCCTGGCTTCTCTGGCTTCTCTCAGCACCCAGCACTGTGGCTGTATGCACACTTTATCCCCACCCACTGAAAGGCGGCCCAAAGCTGTGGCCTTGCAGCCACTGGCTGGGTGAGAGGTTTTCACGATGAGAGCTGATGCTGAAAACAAGCTTGCTCTCCCTCATGGTCAAGCTGTAGCTCATGGGGAAACAGCTGGAGTCCCCAAAGTTAGGAAACAGCTATGGGTCAGCACGTTCAGGCTCTTTCTCCAGCACATGAAGCACCTCTGGCCTCCCAACCCAAAGGCTTCTTTGGGACAGACAGTGGGCAAAGGCCAAGATGATCAGGATCACACTCAACATCTGGCTTTTGCCCCAGAGTGAACTACCGCTCCCTCTCAACCCTGCACATGGCTTCTTTTTTTAACCAACCCTTCTCAGCTACCACAAACGCTTTGGTGGGAAGCAGCAGGGAGGCCCCATCCCTTTTCCCAAAATACAGTCAGCCAGCAACAGAGGCCAAAGAGGTGGAGCCTGCAAGCCATTTTTTGCAAAAGTTTCAAATATCCTGGTACTGACCCCATTAACAGCACCAAGACAGAAAAGCAGCCAAGCCTGTCCTTACCTAGTATCTGTCTGTCTCTCTGTCTCTGTCTGAGAGACAGATCTCAAACAAAGCAGTATACCGGCCCTGGCTCCCAGGAACAGGATTCCCTTTTGCAAATTTAATGTCAAAAGGCTGGAAGTGAAGTCTTTAAATGAGCCACACTCTGTGACAGTTGAGTCTCCCAAGAGGTCCCTGCGGGAAGGAACTGGTGAGCTGTCCCATCTCTCCCCAAAGCCTCTCTGAAATGCGCAGCTGCCTCAGATTTTCCGGACTTCTCGGAGATCTTGCCCCTGAAAAGGGAGGAAGCAGATCTTCGAGGCTGTGTAGTTGAAGCAGCTAAGGAAGGCCTCCGTCCCGTGTGAAGAAAGAAGGCTTTTCAACACACACACATACATTTTAAAGATATAAATTAAAAAGTTAAGGAACAGGAAAGGGGAGAGAAGATAAACAGATGGTAAGAAAATACTATATTAGCTTGTCCAATTTTTTTTTTAACAAACCTTACCACACACACAAAAACAATCAATGTAACTGAGTGGAGGCATTATTCTCAAAACACATCCCCTTCCCAGCATCGCTGTACCGTTAGCAATAGGAAATGTGCTACCGATAGAGAAATAGTATAAACGGCTTTGGAATACAAAGGGTCACTACTCGGAAGAAAGTTTAAAGGGCTCAGCTGGGCACCTTTCCCTGCTCATAGAGGAAAACTCCCATCCCCAGACCTCTTGTTATGGTCACGCCACTTCCCGGACGCTGCCTCCCAGTTCCCAGGTCTCCAGCTGGTGACAACTGCCTTTCTCCTCAAAACTCCCCTGGCCTGGCCGCGGGTCCTCACCGTGTGGTACATGAGGGCCTCGGTCTCTCCGGGCTCTGACAGCTCGCTCAGCTTGCGGTCCCATTGCAGGACGCTCTGCTCCCCGCTTTCCAGCACCTCCATGACGGTGGGAGCCCCGCGGGGCCGGGGATGCTGAGGCAGGAGGGAACCTCTCAGAGCCGCCACGGGCCGGCGAGACGCCTCTCTCCGTGAGTGCTTGAGTGTGCGCGCGTGGGACTTATGCACTGGCGCAAGAACCCGGGAGAGCCCAGCCAAGACCTCCGCGACCTGTGTCCTCGGAGATCTGTGAATCCCCGGGGAGGACAAGCCTGCTGGGCTCGGGCCGAAGGTGCAGGGGTTAAATCGGGCTGTGCATCCAAAAGGAAGGCAAGAAGGCAGATCTCATCTCAAAAAAGTCCTCGCGCGACAAGCCCACTCCCCACTACTGCTGCAGACAAACTTTGAGACTCCCCCGGGCTCTTGAGTTCGGCTCCTGGACCCAGAGGCGACCCCACCTCCTTCCAGGCCGGCGACCAATCAGACGCCCGTCTTGCCAAGTGTACCGTATCAAAAGTCTCTCTCTCGGCCATGTCCCGCCCCCAGAGGCAGAGTCGGGGGAAATCTCCGCCCAGACCTCGGAATGTGGGCGGAGAGCTTCTTTGACGTCACTGGGGAACTCCTCCTGCCCGAGCATCGCGGCGGACCAATGAGATGCTTGGGTCTGGGAATGATCGACTGGAACATCGATCAATGAGAGAGAGGGATCTGGAGAAGACGACCAATTAAATAGCGACAAGAATACATTTTTATAAGAGTGGGCGTGTGCGCCTACTGTCCTCCCTCAGAGTCTCCACTTCAGGAGGTTTGTTTCCCGGCATAATTTCCTTAGAGAAACCTAGCAAATTGGAGCGCTGCCCACATTTCAAACTAGCTTAGGTTGCCTGAGTCTGTCGGGTTTTTAAAGAATGCACTACATATATATGAAAATGTGCACGTGACTCTTGCACATGAATCCAAATAATAGTTCTAGCTCATGCATTGCTTGCTTTTTACCTGGTTTTGTAGACGTTATTAAACGGCCATCTAACCAACGACACACTTTTCCAAGTCCTAAATCAGTTGGTTAATATTCTTTGATTCATAGGTTTGTTGTAGTTTGTTCTGTATTTGAGGCAGGGTCGCGTGTACCTCAGACTGTCCTCAACCTCACTGTGTGGCTGAGGCTGTCCTTGAACTCCTGATCTTCCTGCCTCACCTCAGGAGAGCTAGGCGGATTGCAGGAACAAGGCACTAGTGCCTGGTTCACGAATCTTTTTTTTATTCCCAATAGAAGTGTTAGGCCAAAAAAGAGAGAGACAGACACAGAGACAGACAGGATGAGCAGGTGGATGCTATTTCAGACCCTCGTCAGCTCGTTTGAGTGCCACATGAATCAAGTGGGGCTTAGGGGGAAGAAGTTGTTTTGATGGCTGGAAGATACACCCCTGGTGGGAAAGAATATTGAATCCGACCCCATTAGAGAAGAAATGGCCTGTTGTGTAGAATTTTTTCCCCCAACATAATTGTTCTTCTTCTCTTTACATGTTTCCGTTTATGGAAATGGCCCTTAGTTGGCTAGAGTTTAGCCATCTTCCATGAACAGAAAATCTTAGATGGGGACAGCCCGGGAGCATTATAGCTTTGTCCTCTTGAAAGCATGGTTTTGCTGTGTGAGGATAGTCAGAAGCCTCAGAACTTTACATTGTCTTTAAGGAACATTTTGTTTTCATGTGAATGAGTCTATTTGTCTAGCCTAGGATCTTTTGAGACTACTTCAATATTTAAATACACACCTTTCTTTTTTTTTTAGCATCTTCCTCCTTTTCCTTTTATTTAGTCTATTTATTTATTTATTTATTTATTTATTTTGTATACAATATTCTGTCTGTGTGTATGCCTACAGGCCAGAAGAGGACACCAGACCTCGTTACAGATAGTTGTGAGCCACCATGTGGTTGCTGGGAATTGAACTCAGGACCTTTGGAAGAGCAGGCAATGCTCTTAACCACTGAGCCATCTCTCCAGCCCAATACACACCTTTCTTATATAATAATTTTAACTTTCCCATAAGCCCTTGGTTTTTCTTTTCTAACCTGCTACCTCCTTCACTAAAGCTCTTTTTTAAAAAAAATTTTAAATCACCCTTTCATCTTTTAAAGCCCTATTTCTTTCTCTTTCTATTTATTTATTTATTTATTTATTTATTTATTTATTTATTTTTTCAAGAAAGGATTTCTCTGTCTAAGAACTCTGGCTGTCCTGAAACTTGCTGTGGACACCAGACTGGCCTTGAACTTGTAGATTCACCTGCCTCTGCCTCCCAAGTGCTGGGATTAAAGGTGTGTACCACCACTGCCCTGCAGCCCTATTTCTTTTTAACATAGTATTCATTATGATCCAGTGAAGTAAGAATTGCGCATTCTTCTTAACAGAAGGGTACAAACATTTCTGTGCCCCACATCACTACATTTGACACAGTCTAATCCAAGTAATGCCCAGTGATAGGCAGTTTCCACAATGGCCTCCAAGTATAAATGACCTTTGGGTATAGCCTTCCTTTCCAGTATGGGCAAAGAGGAGAAGTCAATAAAAAGATTCTGCCTCTATCATCTTGCTCTCTCTCTCTTGCTAGATTGCTTTACAGAAAGACAGCCACTGTGTTATAGTCTATCCTGTGGAGAGACCAGTCTATCCACGGAACAGAGGGAAAGTGTTAGTTACCAGCCAAGGAGCTAAGGCCCCTCAAATATTTGACTCTGCTGACGGCCACGGAAGAGGTGGACCTTCAGGTGGCTACAGCTTGGGAGAGAAGCTGAGCCACAGATTCAGCTGAGCCACACAGGTTCCTGACCCACAGATTTTTGGAGCTAATAACATGAGGCTTTAGGCCACCAAGTTTTCCTTTGTAAAGTAGGTAGCATGATCATCCATACCCTGAGGCTTGAGTAGGTTTAGTTGATCCTGGTGTTGCCAGCATGATCCATGGATTTCTTCACCCTCCTCCTCTCTTTCACGCTTGGCTTTCCTGGTAATTGCACTCAAGACTTCTTGCTAGTACATTTTCCTGTTTCCTATCTTGAAGACTAAAGTCACACACCACTACCCCATTTTTAGGACTTGGCAGTGTCTCTGGCTCTTTTTCCACTTTCTTGGTGTCCCATGGAAGTCCCTGCATGTAGTGGGTACATAGGCGGAGCTAATACCCACTGCAACTGCACTCGTAGGCGGAGCTAATACCCATACAACTGCACTCGTAGGCGGAGCGAATATCCACTGCAAGTGCACTTGTTCTCCTCTCTATTATCAATTGGTAAATGACACGTGGGTGACTTGAAGTCATGCCTTCCTCAAACCAAATCCAGACACATGATGAGCCAGCAAGATACGTTTCTGACTTCCCCTGATGCTATTTGTTTCCCTGTGCCAACCTCTTTACAAACTTGCTCTCTGTGGTATCTTTCCTTTCATCTTGGCCATTGTCATTTCTGGAATTGACACTTGACAGCTTCCCACATCACGAAAACAGAATCCACTTTTATTGACCTGGTCCCATTCATTGACACACTTTGTACTGGGAACTGCGGACCATCAGACCCTGAATTTCCTGTTAACAACTTGTTTTCCTCTGCTCTGAGCCTGAGATCCTGATGGCAGGGGAGTGGGTTCTGATGAGTCTGCAGCTAAAAGATCCCGAGAGCTGGGGAGTGGCCAAAGCCCTATATAAGCTGCCCCTGAGCACAATAAAGGGGGCATTCTTGACATTCTTGTCTCAAGGATGTCCCCATGATCCCATCTGTGTGTGTGTGTGTGTGTGTGTGTGTGTGTGTTTAAATCTTCAGCCTAGTTCCAGTAGCGCATAGCAAGTAGAGCACGGAACAGAACAGGTGTAGTTTTACAACTTTGTATTTGATTGATCAACAAATATTAATCCATTGAATCTTGGATATGATTTTCATATCCAAGATCTTAGTCTTCCAAGTGGATTGGTTAAATATCTGGAAAATCCCAGACAGCATTTTATGCACATTTATCTAAGTATTAAACTCTCCTATTGAAATAAAGAGGGTCGTTCAGTCACCTGTTTCTAGGCTCATACTTAGGGAAGAAAAAAGATCATATTCAGTCTGAGCACGAAGACGTGAAACCCATCAGGGAGAGGATGCATTCCAGCATAGTGTTTCTCAAGCGTTGCCAAGGTTATAACTGACCTCTGGTCTGAAGACTCAATCAAAAAGACTGAAGTTAATGAAGGTCAGAAAGGTATTGGTTCTCCTTCCTTCTTCTACGGCTGGAATCTTTTTCAGACATTTATTTATTTATTGTGCATGTATGTGGGTTCAGAGGATACGAACGTGCCGCGGGGAGCATGTAGAGTTCAGAGGAAAATGGTCATCCTGGGGATTCCGCTCACAGCACCGGGCTTGGTGGCCAGGGTTTGTTCCCCCTGAACCTTCTCTCTGGCCCCTCGGCTGTATTTGTTTTTTACGTAGTTCAGTCTAGATCATCACGACCTGGAGCCGGCTCAGTGTCAAGCGTGCTACCTTTGTTACTGAGAGAAAGAAAATGCACCCATGTCAGTGTGAAAATGCCGTGCAGAGAACTGCACAGCCCAACCTGGCTTTCTGAGAACATCTTGTTCCCTCTGGACC
Organism: Neodon shergylaensis; assembly: GCA_025134845.1. Taxonomy (NCBI): domain Eukaryota; kingdom Metazoa; phylum Chordata; class Mammalia; order Rodentia; family Cricetidae; genus Neodon; species Neodon shergylaensis. The sequence goes on from JABTXL010004236.1 coordinate 2,872,466, forward strand.
CAGTTTCTCCTAGTTTAGCCAAGCCTGTTTCCTCTCAACATCATTTTCATAAATTCCGACCGAGGACTTGCTTTGTACCACAGTACCCCCTGCTTTCTGTCATCTTTTGAGAATCTCCCTTCTGAGTTAACGCCATTCTTGGGAAGGGGAGTAAATACTGACTAGCTTAAGTCTCCCTTCTTTCATTCTTCCTGGTTTAGCATCTTGTTCTGGTTTGTCTCCTTGACAGTCTTGCTAAGTTGCCCGTGCTGGTTCAGAACCCTTGGACTCAGATGATCCCACTGCCTCAGCCTTCTGAGGATCTGGGTCTCTTGGGCCCATGCCACATGGTGGCATCTGACAATAGAACATGCTTCCCAGCCTTGAAGAATCCCTTTGGTTATGATAACATAATCAGAAATGATCTCCTCCTCCAGTTTTTAGTTGTTATTCTTTTGTGCACACAGCGTGCAGCGGGGACATGGTGTCTGGGAGAAACTGCAGCCTCTCCCCAAGAAATCTGAGATACTGGCATAAACCACACAAGAGTGGAAGGGGAAGATTGTCACCGAGGACTTGGTGCTGGGATAGAATTGAACATGAAGCTCATTCTTAAGGCTGTGGTGGTTTTATTAAAGAACCAAAGACTATGTTTGTGGGTAGTAAAAAGATTTTAGAAGGAAAAAAAAGATGTGTTTAACTTGGAACTCGTATGGTAATGTTCTTAGGGAGCAGGTAGGTGGGAATAAGAACCTGTGCTGTTAAAAGGTTAGGTGGGTCTCTCCCTCCAGTTCCTCGGGAAGGGATAGGAGAGCTGCTGCTCACCTCCAAAGTACGCCTGTGAGTGGGGGAGAGCCAAAGGCATGCACGCCTCGGCCGCGGTGGAGATGAGATTCTCCAGGTTTGACAAGAGAGGCTGACTCAGCAAGGACAGTGGAGAATGATCAAGGTAGATGCCGAATGGTAATCTCTGATCTCCATATGTGCACAGTCCACACTCCTGCACCCACATGTGACCACACTCATACACACATGCAAATACACAGATGTCTATACATACCACATACCCAAAGAGAGGAAAGGATAGATTTATATATGCAAATGTGGTGCATATGTATGTACATATATGAACATACATGCATTTGCTCTGCACAACTTACATAAATGAGACTATGGCTACCTGTCGTGGAATATTTTGATCGCACTCTGACATTCCTGAGATTGCCAATAAAGTTTACTTTGACTCAGAGGGTAGAGCTAGCTATGAGCTGACCAAAATTAGTCATAGAGGTTTTGGAGGACCGAGGGACACAGGAAGTCATGGAGTGGGGTTATAAAGATTCTCAGTCTTTTTTGGATGGAGGGAGGAGAAAAAGGAGGCCACTGATTGCTTCTCTGTGGCTTTGCTGATCAATATCTTACCCCAATATCTGACTCCTAAGTTTTTACTGATAAGCAATAATTATATAAATGCTTCAGCTACCCATGTTGCTGTCGATCACCTTACCCCACCCTATCCCAGGTACACAGTGTTAACAGTCTGGAATTCACCTTCCCCTATCTTTCTTGATCAAGTACAATTTACATCCTTGTTGAGAAGCATCTCCTCCACTCTCAAGTTTTCTTCCAGAAACACCTGTTATGCAACAAGGTTCTCTTCTGAACTGTTTGTGGAGTACAGGGCAGTTTCAGTTTAAGTGACTGTGTTTGACATATTGGGGTACCTGGTATTCAGAAAATGGAGCTTGCTTGTTGGGTGTAGGATCCAGACTAGAGTGAGGCATCTGAGATGATGCACAGGGCCAGGGAAAAGGTAGCTGACTTCAGGGGTGTGCTTTGTTGTGCGTTGTTTCCCCTGGGGACAGTGTAGGTCTCATTCAAAGGACACTGATTACTCTGTCACAAGGAACAGAGGCTTCTTGAAGGAACAGAACACAAGCCTTTTCTAAGCAAATGCACAATTTTAGCCCTGATTTTAGTCTCCTCTACAACACTGCCACCTTGTGGCTATAGTAGAGCAATGCACCTAGCTAACCCAAATGATAGCTTTGAAAGCAAATCTACTCTGACTTAACCAGCTCCCAGCGGAAGACACAGAACCTTTCCACAACCCAGACCGTCCTCAGGCTGTCTTCCAGTTGGTACTCCCCCGTGGGCCATAGCTGTTGTGGCGTCCATAGATTAGACTCGCCAGTTTTTTTTTTTTTAACATAACATGAATGGAATTCCTATTGAGTATTAGGCTGTATTCATGATATGTGTACAAACACAGAATGAGCCACTATTGTGTGTGTGTGTGTGTGTAAGATTATCAATACATATAACCAACAAAAGCCATAATTGGTGTTCTTGTTTAAAATCTCATATTTAATAATTTTCATATCGTGGCCTTCTTGCACCTGGCTCTTAGCACTCCACACGGGGATCGTTTTAAACAACAAAAAGCATGAAAGTGTTAGAAAGGTGGCATTAGATAAATTATGAAAATAATGCATGTCTAGCATGAGAGCCAATAGATAACACGTGACTTCTGGCACCCACTGGAACTGGATGCAGCAGGTGGTTACAAATTTGTGCCCATCCATGCGTGTCCACGAATCACAGAAACATCACGGAAGTCAGCTTTACAATCACAAACACATTTAAACACGTGGGTGGAATCCACGGAGAACAATGACCATATTCTCCCTTTGTTCTCTTCCATTGTTGAGAGAGATCCCATTCCCTGTATCATTGTTTGTTTGTAGGTAGAACTAGGGGCTGCTTCAAGTTTACAACTCTAGACTGATTAAGCTTCCTGCAAGCCTTTCTGTGGTTATAATGAACACATCTCTAGAATATGTGACTGAGGTGTGGAATTTGTATGCACGTTCAGCTTTCTTAGAAACATGAACTCCAGACGTTCTGGGGCTTTTAAACTCCCCTCAGCACCACAGGAGGGTCACGTGTTCTCCCTCTCCATGAGCGCCTGCTATAGGCAGTTGCTCACGTGTTTGATCTGATGACTGGACCACTGGTCTTAATTTGTATACACCTCATGAGTAAGGGTGTTGCACACCTTCCTGTAGATTTCATGACCACTTGGATGCATTCTCTCTCTCTTTTTTTTTTTGAGTATGTGTGTATATGTGGTGTGTGCATGTGGTGCACATGTGTAGGGGTGCACTGGTCTGTGCCTGCACACATGAAGGCCAGAAGTGAACACTGTCTTCTACTGCTCACTACTTGAGATTTTGAGGCAGGGGCTTGCTGTGAACCCAGGGCTCACTGTTTCGGGCTAGCTGAACAGCAAACCCATAGGATCCTCCTTCTCTGCCCACAAAAGCTGGGGTTTCAGGTGTATGCCACTATACCCAGTTTTTAAACAGCTGCTGATTTTAACCATCTGTACCACCTCTCCAGCCTTTTGATCTATATCTATAGATAGATATAGATATTTGATGTATGCTTCCAATTCCTTTGTTTGTTTTGTTGGCTAATTGGTGTTTTATGAGATGCAGTTTCTCTGTATAACAACCCTGTATATATCCTGGAACTCACTCTGTAGACCAGGCTGGCCTCAGACTCACAGAGACCTGCCTGCCTCTGCTTCTGAGTGCTGGATTAAAGGCGTGCACCACTATGCCCAGATCGTATTTTCCCAATTCTATTGAACATTTTTAGATAGAATATTTATCCCTCTTATTCCTGAGTTATAGTCATTTATATATGCATGAGCCCTTGTCAAATAAGTACACACGTTGTGAGTGTGACGAGAGGCTCTCGCTTTTTTACTGGTGGCCTTTTCAATGGCTATTAATTCTAAGCTGTCCGTTATGCATTTGGGATTATTTATTTTTGGTTCCTAAGAAGTCTTTGCTTATCCCTAGGTATGGAAATCTGTGTCTCGCTTCTGTTAGATAAAAGCTTTATAAATTTTACCTATTACATTTTGGTCTATGGTCATGTCAAATTCAATTTCCTGCGTAATTTGAGGAAAGTTAGGAATTATTATTTTTTACACAGTTATCCAGTTGCTCTAGAGCGGAAAGACCCTTCTTCCATTAAGTAGTAGGCACTGATGCATCAGCCTGATTTACACGCTGTGTCAACTTGGCTAGATCTCACTACCACAAATTTGCTCGTAATGTCTGAGAACGTGTTTTAAGAAGAAATTATCATTTAAATCAGTACACTCAGAAGAGAGTGTATTGACCCCCTAAATGTACACGGGCCTCATCCAATCAACTGAAGGCCTCAGGGAAAAGACCAAGATCCCTCAAGTAAAGGGGAACCTACGAGCGGCCATAGACTGCAGCCACGGCATCAGCGCTTCCCCATGTCTGCAGCCTGAAGGCCACCAGAGAGCATCATTTCACCCTTCAGATCTGCATGCTGTTTTATCCACTCACTTACCTGTAATTCTACCTGAAATCTTAATTATTGTATCACAGTTTGCCTTGAAACATGGTAACTCAAGACTCCTTTCTTCTTTTCCAAGATTGTGTGGGTCATCCAAGTCTCGTGCTCTTCCACCATCACCCATCCACATGTTTAAAACTCTGAGGAAAGTCTCTTGAACCTGTAAGTAAACTTAGGGGTGTTTGTCATTTTCTAACCTTTAGCATGATGTTTGATGGATTTGCTTTTGTAGTTTCGGGACAACAATTTTAAATATCTTTATTTTCATCTAAAATTGATACTTAATCTTATACTTGTGGCATGGTACTTTTCTCAATTTATTTTTCTGATCTGTTGCTATCAATAGAAATGTGAATAATTTTTGTGTGCCCACTTTGTCCGTCTACGGCCTTGCCAATTCACTCATTCCTTTATGATCCCTTTAGGTTTTCTGTGTGCACAACCCTGCGTGTGTGTCTTGCTTCCTCCTTTCATATCTTTTTACCATTGCTGTGAATCGACCTCTCTACCTCCCCAAAGCACACGCTGAAACCCTAAGTCCAGTGTGATGCTGTTGGACGATGCAGCCCTTCAAAGGAAACCAGGACATGGAAGTCCTCCTCACTTTGGAGACAGTGCCGCACAAGAACGGGCCTATTGCCCCTCCGTCACCACATACAGGGAGCACCAGCGCACAGCTGTCTCTGATGAGGAAGAGGGCCCTCACCAGCATGAGATCGGGTAATAGTTTTAGTTTTAGTTCTTAATCATTTTTAGAGAGAGGGTTTCTCTGTGTAGCCCTGGTTGTCCTGCAACTTGATCTGTAGACCAGGGTGGCCTCAGACCCACAGAAATCCTCCTGTCTCTGCCTCTTGAGTGCTGAAACTAAAGGTGTGCACACCATGGCCCAGCTAAAATCAGTGATCTTGAATTAACATTTCCAGAACCATGAGAAATAAACACAGGCTGTGTAAGCCACCCAGTCTGTGGCATCTTGCGCTAAGAGCCAAAACTAAGACATCTTAAATTTTCCTTTTAATAAATAAATGAATAAAAATAAATAAATAACATAAATTTCCTTAAATTTGACCCGTGTCTTCTAAACATTATCAGAATGGTAAAAATAAACACTCTCTTGCTTCCAGTACTGGGTGAGTGGTGCTCAATCCTTTACTTTAAAGGTTGGTATTAGTTGTTAGTTTTATTTATCTGCACAACAGATGAAGTGGTCCCTTCTGCAGCTGATGTCATTATGTAGCTCAGACCCCTGCACAGGCTGTAATGACGGCTGACAGCACTCTGTTGAACCTCTTCCAAGATTTGAGCTTGACCAAAGTCTCTCCACAAGTTCACGCCTCTGCTTAAGGGTCAGCCCTCATCCACGGAATGGGGATCTTAGCTTCAGTGGAGAAAAATGCCTCCAAAGATCCAGCTACAGGGCATTCTCTTAATTAGTGATCAGTGCAGGAGGGCCTAGGGATGCAGGAGTGATGCTATCAACAGGCTGGTAGTCCTGGGTTCTATAAGAAAACAGGCTGAGCAAACCATGAGGAGCAAGCAAGCCAGTAAGCAGCATCCTTCCATGGCCTCTGCATCAGCTCCTGTCTCCAGATTCTTGCACTGCATGCGTTCCTGCCCTCACTGCTTCTGAGGATGAACTGTTATATGAAACTGTGAGCGAAATAAACCCTTTCCTCCCCAAGGAGGTCATGATGTTTTGTCACAGCAATAGAAACCCTAATGAAGTGTGTGTGTGTGTATGTGTGTGTGTGTGTGTGTGTGTGTGTGTATGTTTCCTAGCTTCTTTCACTCACCATAATGACTGAGACTCATCTACATCTCTCTTTGTAGCAACAGTTTGTTCCTTTTTATGGATTGGCACTGTGGTAGTTTGAATGTAATTGGCCCCCATAATCTCCTAGGAAACGGACTACTATGAGCTGTGGCCCTGTTGGTGGAAGTGTGTGACGATGGGGGCAGGCTTTGAGGTTTCCTATGTTCAGGATACTGCCCAGTGTCTTAGTCAACTTCCCATTGCCTGCAAGATGTAGGACTATCAGCTACTCCCCCAGCACCATGTCTGCCTGCACCATGCCTTGTTCCCCTCGATGATCATAATAGACTGAACCTCTGAAACTATAAGTGAGCCACCCCAATTAAATGTTTTCCTTTAGAAGAGTTGCCATGATCATGGTGTCTCTTCACAGCAATAAAACCCCTAAGACAATGTGTTATATTTTAAAGAAAGTCTTACTTAAGTCATAAGTAAGATATTATGTTGATCTTTTGAAAGTATATTTGTAGGCAATCTATCATTGGAAGTATGGGCATCGTCTAAAATTTAGAAAGGAGACATAGGGAGGGTACTATTAGGTGATGAGGAAAGACAGAAGGCAGGCCAAGGGACTTGGGAGTCATGAAAAAGAACATGAAGCTTTTTTCAGTCTAGTTTTAATTCTGTCATGGTTTTTACCTTTTCAGGCTGAATATGTGACTTCAGCTTTTTTGTATTGAAGTAACGAAGACTATTTTTGGTTTTCTGTTCTGTTTTGTTTTGTTTTGTTGTTTCATTTTTTTGTTTTCTTTTTCGAGACAGGGTTTCTCTGTAGCTTTCTTTGAAGCCTGTCCTGGAACTAGCTCTCGTAGACCAGGCTGGCCTCGAACTCACAGAGATCCACCCACCTCTGCCTCCTGTGTGCTGGGATTAAAGGCGTGCGCCACCGCCACCGGCACAAAGACTGTTTGTACTTCACATTAGAAGCCAACATATTTATATCTTTGAGGTAGTGACCTTGAAAGTGAACCCTTCTTTTGAATTCTATTGACCACTATTAAAATAAGATCTAGGCATGGCTATTACAATAAAAAAAGCTGGAGGGAAGTATTTGGGACATTTTTATCACAAAACAATGACTTGAGTTTTAGGAGAGGAAGGCTTGGCCCAATTTAGACTTGCATGTTGCGTTCATATACAGAAGTATCCAGAGTGGACTCTCAGACTTGCATGGTGTGTTCATATTCACAAGTATCACAGAGTGGATGTCTCATTATTGTACAGTTTTTGTGTTATCTGTTAAATAAATTTAGTTTTGATTTTAAAAAGACAAAAGTCAATATACAGACTTGGAGAAAATATCAATATGTCAGACAAATAACACTTATTCGTACTATAACATATTCTTGTCAGCCTAATTAGATGGACACCTAGGCACTTTATAAAAGGCTACCAGTCTAATAGGTACAAGAAAAAAATGATAAATATTAGTCAGCAAGGGAATAAACAATAATTCTCTAGTGGTCTGTAGCTTTAAATGTAAAATGCTTCAAAGCAGGAAGGTTGGACATACAAATCTTAGGTGGAGGGGTGAAGTAGCCCGGATGCACACCTTTGTGGGTAGAAAAGTCACACCATCCTGTTGGAAACAGTTCCTCAGGCAGTTTCAACATTTCAATTTTAAATTGAGGTTGTTGATCACTTTGAGCTGATTTTTGTTCAAGGAGAAAGATGTAGATCTAATGAAACTTTTCTTTGGGCAGATGCCCAGTTCTGCCAGCACCATTCGTCAAATAAGCCAGCCTTTTTTTTTCCATGTTTGCCACCTTTAAAAGTAATAGGTAGCCATAGCTTCGTCACTTTGTTTCCACGTCCTCTGTTCTATTCCATTTGTCGTGTGTGTGTGTGTGTGTGTGTGTGTGCTCGTGCGCGCAGGCACACACACACACATACATTAGCACTAGGCTGTCTTTGTCACTATAGCTCTGTAGTATATTTTGAGATCAGGTACTGTGATATCTCCAGTTGTTCCTTAGAACTGCTCTTCACCAGTGATTGCAGGCTGGCTGCCCCTCCTCCCACACCCTTGAGAGACATGTGTTAGGCACTACTGTCCTTTCATGAACTCTTGCTTCTAATACAGCTAATTATACAGACTTAATTGTAAGTAGAGATGCTATCTAACAAGAGCACTTCAGACCCCCTATAGACAGGTAGCTAAACATGAGCTAGCCACACATACTCCTGCTGCATTTTGTGGCTGGGCTAGAGTTAACCTCTCTACCATAGTAACACTACAGCTGATTGTGTAAATACAAGAACAAAGAGAGCTTAGTGTAATTAACAGTACTTGAGACTCCTGCAAGATAAGAGGTTGTTAGCACTGACTAACAGCTAGGTGACAGTCAAGTGACTAACCAAGTGACAATCAAGGACAGGGCTAGAGTCAAAATAGACAGAGGGAGGCTTCAACTCCCCTGTCTGGGTGAGCAGTGTATGAACACTGCTGACCACCTCTCTCCCTGATTGGGCCAAAATGTCCTGGACACAGCATTCTATTGGCTCAGGCCATGAAAGCCTAGAAAATTAACCAATCTCAGGAGCCATGACCTCCCACTTTGTCCAGTGTCTGTTATTGCTTAATAAAACTCCACAACAAAGGAAACTCAACAGCTTCCCTCTCCTAGAAACCTTTCCATTCATGAGAATTTCTGTTTTCCGTGATTCCACAAATTTCTTCACTTTTTTTTTTCAATTTTCTGTCATAATTCTTAATAAAGCCTGCTTCTTTCGGCCTTGCCTGCATCCACACGAATCCTTGTCACTAATCTTCACTTGGAGACAACACACTTGGATCCACTGGCCCATGGTGATTTTTTTAATGTCCATGAGTCTCTGCCTTGGTTCATATACAGCTGGGTGGCCTGAAAGATCTTCTCACTCTGACAAACAAATGAACAAGCAAACACCCCCTGTATTATTACTACTAAAATAAAGGAAAATGAGTAAAGAAGCTGACTCATTTATAGCCCCCTCATTGAATTTTTGAAACACATAACCAGAATCTCATCTAAAGACATAGAGAGTTCTAGAAACAAACAAACCAAAAAAACAAACAAAAAACCACACACACACACACACACACACACACTGTTGAGATTCCATTGCACAAACAGTTTTCCTCTCCACTTTTAGATATCCAGTATCTCATAGCGATGTGTAGTTTTCAGTATAATGGCCTTGGATATCATGCATTCCTAGGTATTTTTATTTGGTGGAGAACTGTACCCTAACAATTAATTTTCTAATTATTTGACCTTTTTAATATACTAACTGTGTATCCTGTAACCTTTTCAAATTTACATATTAGTTTTAGTAATTATCTTACAGACTTTCTGGAGTTTTCTAAATAAGCAGTTCATACCATTTCTCATCAGGGACAACTGAACACCTTTTGAAACTTGTAAATTTTTATTTATTTGTGTTTATTTATTTTAGTCATATTACATTACCCAGGTGTGATAGTTAATATGATTGCCAATGTGGTAGGATCTAGAACCATTGAGGGCACAGATCTTTGGTCATAACTGTAAGGAGGTGTCTAGATAGGGCTAAGTGAGATGGTGGGGGTACCATTCCAAAGGCTTCATGTACTCTCTTGCATGCTTGCTCTCTCTCTAACTTAAAATATTTTTACCTATTTATTTTTTGAGACAGAATCTTTCTCTGTAGTCTACAGTTCTAGGGTAGCCTGAAACTTACTTTGTAGATCAGGTTGGCCTCAAACACACAGAGCTCTGCCTCCCTCTAAGTGCTTGTCTTGAACACATGTGCCACTATACCCTGCTATAAATTCATTTTTATACAAAAGTTTCCTCTTTCTTTAACATAGATCAGTGGTACCTCACTGTTGTCTATGAAAGTTAACACTATTTCCAAACATCCAGTTAATATTCAAATTCCTGTGATTGTCCCCAACTCTGTTTCAAAATCAAAAATAACTCAAAATTTGTTTATCATATTTGTTAGTTTTGTGTTTTTAAAACCAGAATACACAACCTGTGATTTATCTTTTGATGGTCTTTCTGAAGAGTCTAAGCTAGTTGCCTTATAAAATCGTGTGTGTGTGTGTGTGTGTGTGTGTGTGTGTGTGTGCGCAAAATATCCAAGGGAAAGCAACTTAAGGAGAGAGGGTGTATTGGTTGGCTTACATGTTAAGTTGCTTCAACCTAGAATCACTTAAGGAGGGATTCTCAACTGAGGGATGTAGGCCCATATTTCTAAATGGTATGACAGCCAGGCTCTAAGGCCATAATCAGTATCTGAAGCAGCCAGGTGCCCTTCCAGACAGGCTGTCACTATCTTAACTAAAGCTCAGGATATGCTGCTCCTTGCTTTGTAATTATGTCGATCGCCTGAGAAGAGGTGTCAATTCGAAGCTAGTGACAGAGCTGTGGACGTGACAAAATGGGTACAGAAAGGTGTGGTCAAAGAGGTAGACATGACCAGAGACATTCACCTGGTTACCTAGGAAACAGAATGCTTGTGTATTCACCTCTCAGTTTACGTTTTGGCTGTTTGGAAAATAAACGAGGAATTCTTCAGGATGTGAACTCAGGGTTTCATGAGAGATCTCTGAGAATCTCCCTCCTGATAAAGCCATGAGTTGTGTCTTTATTCCCATGCCTCCACGCCGGTCGAGAGAGATAGTTTTTGTTGGGGTCTGGTACAGAGAAATGATTTATGATCTGGGCTACCACCGGACCCCGACATAGGGATTAACTAGACTAGTTTGGTCCCTTCCCTTCATTGGTTTAGAGCCTGATACCAGAGAACTGAGTGCTGACTAGGGAAGAAAGGCAGGCAAGGCAAACACGTAGGCAGCATGGATGCTTCGATCCTCTTTGCTCTTGACTGTGGTCACACTATGACTGCCTGCTCCAGGCTCCTGCTTTACCCTCTCAGTAGTGGACCTGGAATGCAAGCTTAATAAACCTTTGTCTTCAGAGCTGCCCAGAGTGTTTGTCTCAGCGAGCAGAAGGGTTTGTTTTGATGTCAGTTTCAGAGGTTTCCTCAGGCTATGGCTACTTGAATCTCAGCTCCGAATGAGTTCAGTACTCAGATACTGTGATTTTTAGGTTCTCTCAGTATACAGAATTTATGTATAGTTTACCTTCCACTCCCGTGAGTTTCATATCCGTCAACTCAGCCAACCTCAGATTGAAAATCTTTTGAAAGGTCTAAGCTACCAACTCCCACAGTCATTCCCTGGCAACCACAGGCAGCAGGAGCAGCCAGGGAAGGAAGTGACCCTCAGATCTTAACTCTCCCTGTCTATTCCAACCCAGATCCCCCAGTCTCATCCTCAGCCCTGCAACAGAACACCTGCTTCAGCCTCTTCTCCCTCTCTGCTCCCAGTCACAAGGGACTAGGCACATCCCAATGGGCAGCAACCCTGGTTCATCCTTCCTGTGGATTCCTTCAGCACAAACCCCAGCCCATCTCCGTTACTAAGTACAGCTTCCGATATCCAGAAACACATGCTACATTGAACCCTCAATGGCCACACCTGACAGGATCGTGAAAGCACCCCTTACCAGACAACCCACAACCACCACACTCTCCTAAGAAACAGAGAGGGGAACAGAAACCAAGGAATGGAACACCCACCCAACAAAGACTAGACCAGATATCAGCATCTAGATACAATAATCCTAAACCCTGAAGCCCAGGTACAAGTCTAAATACACAACCAGTAACAGCTAGAACAATATGTCCATTAGAGCCTGGGACATTTCCTAGAACAGACTCCGAGAAATCAATATAGCAGAAGCACCAGACAAGGACCTCAAAATAGACTTTATGAACATGTTAGAGGTCCTTAAAGAGGAAATTGATAAATCAACTAAAAAAATCTATGAAAATACAAAGAGTACAATGAAATAAAAAAACTGTTCAAAACCTATAAATGGAAATAGAATTAGTAACTAAAATGCAAAGTGAGGGAAAATAGAAATGAAAACTTTAGGAATTTTAAGAGGAACCTCAGAGACAAGCCTCACCAACAGAACACAAGAGTGGAAGAAAGAATCTCAGACATTGAAGATAAAATGAAAGAAATAGATACCTTGGTCAAAGAAATGTTAAATCTAGAACAATCCAAGAAATCTTGGACACTATAATATACCAAGTCTATAAATAATAAGGATAGAGGAAGGAGAATAAATCTAAATCAAAGGTACAGAAAATATTTTCAACAAAATCATAAAAGAAACTTTACCCAATCTAAAGAAGGAGATGCTTATCAGGGTACAAAAAGCATATGGAATATCAAATAGACAGGGCTAGAAAAGAAATTCTCCATGGCATATAATAATCAAAACACCAAATATACAGAAAAAAGAATATTAGAAGCAGCAAGGTAAAAAGCTCAGGTAACATATAAAAGCAGACCTATTAGAATAATACCTGACTTTTCAATGGAGACTCTAAAAGCCAGAATGGCCCAGACATGTTCTACAACTCTAAGAGACTACAAATGCCAGCCCAGGCTACTATAACCAGTAAGTTTCTATCAATAGATGGGGAAAAAAGAAATGCCATAATAAAACCAAATTTAAGCAATATCTGTCTACAAATCCAGCCAACAAAAGTTGTGCCACTCCAAAGCCCTCCCTACTACTTCCTGTGTCTCTCTGTCTCTCCTGGATGCCCTATGATGTTCTATGATTACTTTCTGTCAACTAGTTGCTAATGCAGCCTCCTGACCCAAGGTTAATTTTATTAATCAACACAAAATGCAAGCTCGGGGTTCACAGTGTGATCAAGTATCCCCAACATATTTTTTGGGAGGGGGGTTGTCTTATCTTATTATTCCTTAGAAACCTGCTTGATTTCTAAAGAGAGACTGGTGGTTCACTGTCAGCATTTTAAAAACACAGTACAGTTTGGGGAAAGGTTTCCAGGCAACAATCAGTTTAATCAGTCCAATTCCAGGTGCACAATAAAATTTAAGGTGTGACTACCTACAGACTCTTTTACAAAGTACATGTGATCATGAGGATGGATTCTATAGCTAGAAGGCCTAGAATCTAGACCAATAGCATGGAGATCAGCAGGCCAAAAAGTACCTGTGACATCTCCCCTAAGGAAGACTCTCTGGAAGAGTCTGGGATAATCTTTCCGGAGAATTTGGGTAAGGTCTGCCTCTAAACAAAGGGTGGCTGAGGCCTGCCTTGCCAGATAGCAAAAAGGTCACCAGGTAATCAGTAACCTCCACTCTCAGCTTTCTGGATGGAATGCAGGTACTTGATTTTTTTATCTCTCCCATTGAGGAGACACCCCTGCATGATTAACATTCCTGGTTCTCTTAGTGCTTCTCCCTGAGTACAGGGACCTCTATGCCCTCAACAGTTCAAGAAGGAAAGGGAGGTAAGAGGAGGGGAAACTGTAATCAAATGTATTATATGAAAAAAACATCACTTTTAATTTAAAAATAAAAAGGAAAAAAAAGCTTTTTAAAAACAAAAAATACCTCTGTACCAAACATCTACATCCATTTTTCCTTGCTATAACTTCTTTTAAAATATACTTCTGTTTGACTTATTAACATTATTGTGTGTCTTAGGGCACACATTGCCAAAACACATGTGTGGCGATAGGGGGTGACTTTGAGGAGTTGGGTCTCTTCTTCCACTGTGGGTTGCAGCAATCAAACTCAGATGGTCAGGCATGCAGAATTTGCACAGCTAATTTCTGCCAAGTCATCCTGGCCCATTGTTGCCATCCCTTCTTAAATGATACAGCGTTAGTAACTATTTCCATTGTATTACATTGTATTATACATAATTGTATTATAATAATCTAGAGATGAGTTAAAGTCTACAGCAAGATAGATGTAGGTTCTATGCAAATATTACATTATTTCATACAAAGATGTTGAACATCTAAGGGTTTTGATATCTATGGGGGTCATAGAGCCTATTCCCCACAAATGCAAAGACTGACTATCACATATACATGCATACATACATACATATAGACAGACAGACATAATTTACCATTTTATTTTATTTTTACTGTTTAGTTATCTTTTTGGGTTTTTTGTTTATTTGTTTTGTTTTGGGGTTTTGTGCTTCCTTTTTGTTTGTTTCTTCTTGTTGAGACAGGGTCTCACTGTGTAGCCAAGGTAATGTATTTTTCAGTTGAGTTTATATTGATATGGTAATTCCAATGCAGAGTGATACAGCATTGCTCAGTAGCTCATTATCACTTTAAGCCTTGGTGTTAAACACCTCTTCTCCCTTTAATACCCCTATACTTGCTGTTAAAAAACCTAATGGAACCTATCTCCTGGTTTAAGACCTCTGGCTCATTAACTGCAGTGGTCCCTCTTAATCCTGTAGTGCCTAACCCTTACACACTTCTTTCCGCTATTCCTCCAGGAACCTCCCACTTCTCAGTTCTAGATCTCAAGGATGCTTTTTTCTCTATTCCTCTCAGCTCTCAATCTCAATATATCTTTGCCTTCACCTGGACTGACCCTGACACTCACCTCTCCACACAGCTCACCTGGACCATCCTTCCCCTGGGATTCCAGAACAGCCCACACCTGTTTAGTCAGGCTTTGGCTTCTGATCTGCTCTCACTGTCTCTCCCTAAGTCTAAACTTATACAGTATGTAAATGATATTTTACTTTGCAGTCTATCCTTGAAGTTCAGCAAAACTGATACCTCTGCTCTTTTAAATTTCCTGTCCATAAAGGGCTATAGAATCTCACTTGCTAAGGCCCAACTGTCTATCTCTCAGGTCATTTACTTGGGATGAACTATTATCCCAACCCAAAAAGCTATAACCCTAAACAGAAAAAAAAAACTAATTCAGTCCCTTGCAATTCCTTCCACAAAAGAAGAGGTTTTATCGCTCCTAGGAATAACTGGCTTCCTGCGTTCTTGGATCCCCTTTTTTTCTCTCCTCACCTGCCCCTTATATGAGCCCCTTCTCCATCCCATTACTAAACCTTTCCAGAGACTCCAACAAGCCTTTATCCAGGCCCCAGCTCTTCATCTCCCACACCTAACTCGTCCTTTCGCCCTCTATGTAACAGAGAAGGAGGAGTATGCCTTTTGGGGTCTTAGGACATCAGCTGGGACCTTCCTTTGACCTGTAGCATACCTGTAAAAGAAGCTGAACTTCACCACTCGGGGCTGGGCACCCTGCATAACATGCTTTAGTGGCCACTGAGCTTCTGCTTTGTGAGTCAAAGAAACAAACCACCACTGTCTTCTCTCACCACAATCTTTCCCATCTCTTAACTTACAAAAGCTTACAAATCTTACTCCCTTCCTGAGTTCTTTCCTTCCAGGTAGCATGAGTAGAAGATGCCACGCTCACTTTCCAATCCTGCCCACCCCTTAATATCTCAAATCTCCTACCTCAACCTAACATTAATTATTCCCCATCTCATTCCTGCATAGAGACCTTAGAGGATCTACTGCCCCACACCTCATATATACAGGAAGGCAAACTGTCCCAGGCCATTTATACCTGGCACACAGATGGCAGCTCCTTTTTATGTGAAGGGACCTACAGAGCAGGCCATGCCATAGTGTCAGACTCTGGAGTGGTAGAGACACAGGCACTCCCTGCTCATACCACTAATCAGCAGGCTGAATTAATAGCCCTTACCCATGCCTTCTAGTTAGCAAAGGGACAATCTTTATATGTTTACACAGACTCCAAATATGCCTTTCATATCCTCCTGTCCTATGCAGCTATCTGGAAGGAGCATGGGCTTCTTACGACAAAAGGAGGATCCATAACTAACTCAGGTTACATTATGGACTTGTTAAAAGCCTCCCATCTCCCCCAAAGCTATAGGAATTATTCACTGTAGGTCTCATCAGACCAACAGTTCCATTATTTCCAAGGGAAATAACCAGGCTGACCAAGCAGCTAGAACAGCAGCATTCCAGAGCCCAAACCTACCTCGATCATCTCAGGGGGTTCATATAGTACAGCCCACATCCTCGAAGACACCCCCTGACACCTGGAAAATTCTGTCCTACCTACATCAGCTTTTTCATCCCAATAGCTTAAGATTTGCTTCAGGTAAAACATTAAGGGGTCTAATAATTCCCCTTTCCAATAATTCCCCCTTCTTTTCCTCCCACCTCCCCACTGTCTTCCATTATATCATTATAATCATAAACTTGTAATATGTCAAAAATGTATTTCTTTTCAAACATTTTTCATAAGCTCCAGGGAGCCAATTGGACCTACTTAAGCAGACCTGACTCGCCCAGAATAAGTATCATTTAATTCTTCCCTTATCATTCCTGGTCTCGTGAACCCCTGGGAAATTCCTTCCTCCACCTCCCCCAAAATAACCCCCCTCTATCTTCCATCTTGGGATTCTCCTCCCTTAATCACTGGGATCTAAATTTTTTTCCAGACATAATTTTCTGCCTTTCCAACATCTTGTGAGGTCCAAGCTGCCAGCCAGCCAGTTCCACAAAGCCCGAAAAAAAACCCACAAAAGTAATCAGCCACCCCAGGACGTGGTCAAGCATCTCAACTCTCTGATGCCCACAAAATCAGCAGGAAGCAGTCATGAGAGACAACACCCCATTCCCACCCATTAAGGACCCCAAACTCCCCAAATTTTTATAATAAACAAAAGGGTAGAATGTAATGATTTCTGCCACTTAAGGCTGATACTTCTGGGTTCTAGGG
This sequence comes from Neodon shergylaensis, assembly GCA_025134845.1. NCBI lineage: Eukaryota > Metazoa > Chordata > Mammalia > Rodentia > Cricetidae > Neodon > Neodon shergylaensis. The sequence goes on from JABTXL010004236.1 coordinate 2,889,334, forward strand.
TTCATGCAGGTAGAGACAAGCCCTTAGGCAGACGTGCCTAATGGCCTCTGGGGATGTTAAAGGGCCCCGTGTGATCCATGTATGACTCAGCTAAGCCCTTGCATGCATGCGTGAGCCCTGTCAACTGCGTATGATGTAGTCATGTCAACCCCCTGTGCGTATGCGGTAGGCAGCTTTTAAAAGCTGAACTCGCCATCTTCCTCCCTCTCTCTGCACACTGATTCCCCAGGCCTGTACATGCCCCCTCTAATAAACTCCTAAGCAGGTTTGTTGCATGTTCCCTGTTTCCTTCTCACTCGCACCAGGTAATTTCAGGCCCTCCCTTGGCTCTGCCCATGATAACCCAGAGAATGAACTGTCTCAACAGAGATCTCAGTCTTTGTCAACCAGTGTCTACCATCGCTCTGTAAAACTTCTAAACAATGGAAGCTGAACAGTTTTTTCCTGTCTTGGAAACTCCACCACTCTTGGGAGTTTCTTCTCTTTTCCTTGAGTTCTCACTTTAATTTTTCACTTTTCTGTGATAACTCTTAATAAAGTCTGTTTCTGCTTTGCACCCGTAAACATTTCTTTCATGTCATGAAGCAACAAACTGGACCCAGCTTCTCAGATTGATTTTTTATGACCTTGGGTGTCTGTATTTCTAGGTCCCTGAGTTACACACACTGGCCCTGTGTCCTGTCACTTTGAAGAATCCTGTATCATTACCACTAAGAAATGTTACAGGGTATTTACCAGAGAAGACTGCTCAGACACGGGTTTAAGCCAATAGGAAGTCTTTACCAATGGCCAGCAACTACACTTGGCGTTTGATATCCCAACATGGCACGGGGCCTTCTTTAGGGTTTGCTTTTAAGCACAAAACCCATGTCCTGGGTTGACACACTTCAGTTAACAAGAAAAGTTAGCAGAAGTGAAACCACAGAAGCCGAAAAATGAGGTTAGTACATTTAGAGACTTTGATGGATCAGGCCTTTGTTTTAGTTTTGGCAGTTCAGTGGGTTTTCTACAAGCTGTGTTTTACATCCTGAATGGTATACTTCCACCATGGAGTCAGTTGTGCTAATGTTCGGGGCCCTGTTACAAAACTGAGCTAATGGGGGGAGGGACTGATTTGTCTGTAGCTCTCACTGACTTGTGGAGTGTTTAATCTGTATCTTACCTAAAGACACTCAGAAGCAAGTTTGATTGTCTCTGAGATTATGTGACTGTGTGAGGCGGGGAAACCGTTTACAAAGAGGAGAATGTTTTGTTCCAGCCTTTTCTTTGACCTTGATCGCTGACACAGAGCTCCAGAAATCAATACATTTCCAAGTGCCAAAAGCATCTAACACAAGTTCCTAAGTCCCTGGGATTTCCTGAGTGACACCAGCACCCTTCCTTCCGTTGAGGTCACTCTCGGTGGGCGCTTGGGTGAATGTCAATCACCAGAAAACCCAAGTGTGTGGAGTTCGGTGTTTTGTGCTGGGTGTGGTGCCACAAACCCATAAACCCAACTCTTGGGAGGGCGAGACTGGAGGATCACCAGTTTGATGCCAAACTGAGATGCTAGTTCCAGGCTGGTCTGGGCTAAGAGACCCTTTCAAAGAAAGCAGAAAGGATCTGGAGTGGGGAGGGAAGGAGGGAGGGAGGAAGGGAACGAATTTAATTAATTACTTAATTAAAATAAAAAAGATTTGAAGTTTGGACCTTTCAACCTCACCTGCCATGGTTTAGAGAGGGGATAAATAGTTGGTACCTACATGATTCCTCCGCAAAATCTCTAGACAGTAAAACTCTGAGAGCTTCAACATGTGTCTACAACACATCTACGAAACAGCCAGTTCCATGCATCTAGGCACTCCCATGCTTAGGACTCTCGTGGACCTGCTTCCTGTGTGTCTTTTCATCCAGCTGTTCATTTACCTCACTTATAAGAAACCCGTAAATGTGTTTGCCCAAGCCGTTTGAGCCACTCCATCAAATGACAGCAACCAAGGGTCTCGGTCATAGGGTAGTCTAACCCGTAGCCAATCCAAACAGAAGTTGTGTGGAAGGTGAAGTCACACCAGTTGTAAGTGGCATCTGAAGTGGTGGCGGTCTCACTGTGAGATCTGGGCACAGCTTAGGCAACGTCAGGTTGAACTGAATTATAGGACTCCTCATAGCTCCCCATAGTGAGATGCAGAATTGCTTGGTGGGGAAAAAATTACCCTCTGGTCTAGAATCAGTGATCCGTGCCAGGGAAGGTGCGGGGAGCTGAGCATGCGCAGGGAGGCAGTCCCACTCCAGCTTGACATACGGCTATGTTAATTTTTCCGGTGTTCTCCATTGCAGGGATCCTATTTTTGTTTTCTCTTGTGATCCTAATTTTGTTTTTTGAATATGTACTTTTAAGGTGAAAAGAATGGGAAAATATAGATATCTGTTCGCACACCTAAGCCGTCCACTACGGCGTTCCCTTCCACTACCAGCCACTAGGGGGAGCTGATTCTATGAGTTTCTACCTTGTCCCTCTGGTGCTTTTTCTTGATTTGCATCTTACAATCAATGGAATACAGCCTAGACACACCACAATATCCACGGAGACTGGTTCCTGTAACCCTTACCGATATCAAAATCCACGCGTGTTCAAGTCCCTTATATGAAACGATGCAGTGTCTGGTATATAACCGACACTTATCCACCTTATACTTGACATTATTTTTAGATTGCTCCAGCAATCAATCAGAACAGGGAAAATGTTCTTGTTCGTTTGTTCTTTCTCTCCATGTGTACACAACACACTTGTGTGTAATGTATACTTGTGAGTATGCTAATACACATTCGTGCAGAGGCCAAGACAGGCTAGCAAGAGCCTGCCTTAATCGTTCTCACCTTATTCCCTCGAGACAAAGTCTCTGCCGAACCCCAAGCTCACCGACTGCTAGACTGACTAGCCAGCAAGCTCTCAGAAACCATCTGTCTTTTTCCCCATTGTTGCGGTTACAGCATGTGCAGCCATGCCCAGCTTAGCTCTGGGCCCCGCGGATTCAAACACAGGACTTCATGCTCACAAAGCAAGCACTCTACCCACTGAATTATCTCTGTAGGCCCTATAAATAAATTTTACCGTACATTTTTCGGGAAATGGTGATAAGAATAGAAATATGTTTGTGTTCTATACACGTATAGCCATCGAAGGCCCAAGTACTCATTTGTCATTGGCTGACTACACAGACAAGGCACCCACAGTTATAAAGCACTAAGTCTATACCTCAGCAAGATATAATTTAGATATCTCTGCCCTCCATGGGAAGGATATCTTGCCATGCATTCTTTTCTATACGGTGTTCTCTCATTTTACATGGGTGAAACTTGCGCACATGTTCTGTAAAGCCGTTTTCTACTCATTTTTCTCTTGGTGTACTATGCTGTTGTGTGAATATACCACAGACTGATCACCTAACTTTCTGCCCCTTGTATTCTGCGATTTATGGGGTCTTCTTTCTCATATTTATTAGGTGTTTCTCAGACTATTCTTGTTATGTTTTTTAATACTCACGTAAGAATTTAACTCACTCAGCCATGGAACTGATTAGAAGAAAGGAGTAAAATGATTCATGACTGTAAAAATCTGGGAAAAAATTCCAGTTTCTGGCCCAGCATGAAAAGAACTTAAGTGGAATTGCTCGCATCAACAAGGGGGAAAAAAAGCAGAATAAAGATCAGTATCTTTTAGGTGTGTTGGGGAATTGTGGTTACTGGACAAATCCCCGTTTCTGTACTGGAAAAAGGATTGGGTAGACAGAACCACGAGCTGGTGGAGGAAGAGCAGCAGCTGGAATCAGTCCTGGTGCAGGCAGACAGCCTGGCACTGATGCAGAAGAGACTAGCATTTACGGCAATACCTTTCCCCTCCCCCTCCCCCCTCCCCCTTCCTTTCTCTCCCCTTCTCTCACAAGCGTGATAAGCCCCACAACAAAGGCAGACAAACAAGAGAAAAGCATTTTATTTGATCAAAGGTTTCCATGAGGTGAGACCAAGGAGACGTGTTCACTGCTCTACCTAGACCCCGTGACGGTGTGTAGCCATGCGGAGATGAGGCTGGGCATGAGGGGAGTGATGAGCTTCAGCAGGCTGATGCAGGGAAACTCAGTAAGGCATTCTTCCAACCCGGTCACAGGCCGGGGGAGAACGAAGGGCTTGGACCTGCTGTACATCACTGCTCATGTGGAAGAGACCGAGCAAAGCTAGTGTGGTTTTCTAAGTCAGTCACTGCTGGTTTCTGTAGCTCACTTTGTCATATCCTGGTCACAAGAACATACTTAAAATATCCTAAAATGGGGCTGGAGAGATGTCTCCACGGATAATTGCACTGGCTGCTCTTATGTTAAGATGAGGTGTCGGGTGGTGGTGGCGCACAGCTTTAATCCCAGCACTCTGAAGGCAGAGGCAGGTGGATCTCCGACTTCGAGCCCAGCCTGGTCTACAGAGTCAGTTCCAGGACAGCCTGTCTCAAAAAAACCAAACAACAACAACAACAACGACAAAAGACTAGGTTCATTTCCCAGCACCACATGGTTGGTGGATTACATCCACCTGTAACTATAGTTCCAAGATATCTGACTTTCTCTTTTCTGGGCTCTGTGGGTATCAGGCATGCATATGGTATACATACATACATGCTTACATATAAACAAACACTCATACACATAAATAAAAATAAGTAAAAAAGGGTTTTTTAATACAGCATCTCATACTCTTTAGCACTGACGGGTGTGGAGCTCAAAATGTAGATCAGGTGGCCTCAAACTTATAGAGATCCACCTCCCTATGTGTCCCTAGTGCTGGGATTAAAGGCCTGGACCACTACACCCAGTGTAAATCTTTTTTAAATTCTTAAATAAATAAAAATTATGCAAAGCTCATAAACAGCAATGGGATTAAACCAGAAAACAATAAGAGAGAACTGGTGAGCTCCCCAGAATACCTGAGAATAAAGGACATAGTAAACATAGGTCAATGAAGTCACCAGAGAGCTGACTATAAACACCAAAACTTGTGTGATAAAAATGGGCACGGTAACACATGTCTACAGTCTTATATTCAGTATGCTGAGCCAAGGCTACATACCAAATTCATGTCCAAGGCCAGCCAAGGCTACATGCCAAGACCTTGTCCAAATAAATAAATAAATAAATACATAAATATGACAGTGTCGTGGCATTCACTTAGATAGAGGTGGGAGGATCAAGAGTTCAAGGACAGTCATTGCTACATAAAAAATTCAAGGTTCATCTGGACTACATAAGACTGTTTCAAAGGGAAAAAAACAGTTTCCAAAAGTGAGAGATACAGTAAAAACAGAATTTTCAAAGAAATCTATAACATTTATAACATTAAAACATACATAAAAAATTAAGAAAGACATAAACTCAATAATTTAAGATTTTACTTTAAGAAATGAAAACCAGGGCTGGGGAGATGACTCAGTGGGTAGAGTGTGAGCAGGCAAGTGTGGCGGCCCGAGTCAGAGCACTCAAGTAAAGAAGGATGCTGCTGTCCTCCGCATGCCTCTCATCCCAGCACTGGGCAGGCAGAAACAGGAGAGTTCTGGGATACCCAGACTCCTGGTGAGCTCCAGACCAGTGAGAAAGCCTGTGTTCTCCCTGCACGTGGGCACATGTGTGCACACACACCAGCAATACACTCCCACAGGAGCCTACACACACACACACACACACATACACACACGCGAGGAAGGAAAAGACAGACAGAAGGACAGACAGATGGAGAAATAGGGGGAAGGGGGAAAGAGGGGAAAGAAAAGGAAAACAGAAAGGAAGGAGAAGGGAAGGGAAAAGAGATAGAGGAAGGGAGGGAGGAAGAAAAGAAGGAAGGAAGGACAGAAGGACAAATCCATGCATTCATATTTGAAAACCTAGATGAATCACCACATGCAGAAACAATCTGAGTAGGTCCATGTCTATTTGAGAGATGGAATCAGTAGAGACCTGTTGGGTGCTGTAGACCCCTGACCCCTTGACTTTCTTTGCCTGCCTCAGACCCTTTGCCTGCTGGAGTGAAACATCTTGTTTTCCTGTGCCTGCAGCTGCTCTGAGCATGAGACCCTCATGAGTTCCTGATGGCAGGGGAGTGAATTATGGTGGGTTTTACAGCTGGAAACCCAAAGAGTTGGGGTGTGGCTATCAGTTAAGGATCCCTATATAAGCTTCCCTGGATCACAATAAAGTTGGCATTCTTGTTTCAAGGATGACCCATGTCCCCGCGTCTCTGTCTGTGTGCGTGTGTTTTTAAATCTCCAGCCTAGTTCCCGGCTCACTTACCATCCCATAATGCAGGTGCTACAGAGACCGCAAAGTAAGCATACTAGCCTCTCTCTCCTCCCATTTTATATTCCCTCTAGTGCTGGGATAAAAGGTGTGTGATTCCCTAGGACTGGGATTAAAGGCGTGAGTCACCACCACTTGGCTCTGTTCCTGCATTGATCTTGGGTAGCCCAAGGTGGCCTTGAACTCACAGAGATCCCTCTGCCTCTGTCTCCCAATTCCTGGGATGAAAGTTGTGTGTCATCATTGCCTGACCTCTAATAACTTTAGCTTTGCCTCTGGTCTTCAGGCAAGATTTATTTATCAAAGTACAAATAACATACCACTACATATTATGTGTGAGTGTGTACATGATAAGGGGGGACAGAGCACACTTGTGGAGATCAGATGACAATTTTGTGGAGTTACTTCTCCTCTTCCATATTTACATAGGTTCTGGCACCTAGCACAGGTCACCAAACTGGAGCAGCAAGTGTCTTTTCCTCTGGGTCATCTCAAAAGCCTTCTTTAATTTTTTCTTTCTTTCTTTCTTTCTTTCTTTCTTTCTTTCTTTCTTTCTTTCTTTCTTTCTTTCTTTCTTTTTTTTAGGAGTATTACTATGCAGGACCAGGCACAGGGCTTAGCTGCTAAAGGCTATCTCACAACCAAGACAAGAATCCTACTATGTAGCCCAGATTAGTCTTCAACTTGGTTTTCCTGCCTCAGTTTCTAGGATGTTGTGCCTGTAGGTATGTACTACCATGTCCAGTTCCACACCAGTGATGAGCAAGACAATTTACTTTAGCACCAAAACTACATATCATATATATATATATATATGATCAATTTGAGGAAAACTATAAAGCTCTGAAATAAAAGATCCCCCCAGTTGGGGGGATGTTTTCCGTGTACATAGGTGAAAGCTGCACTAATGCCAACACATACATTAAGTCCAATTTCAATTATGGATTCAATGTAATCCTAATCAAATGTTCATTAAGTTACTTTTGAAAATCAACAAAGTAATTCTAAGGTTTATATGGAGAGGAAAGAAGAAGAAGAAGAAGAAGAAGAAGAAGAAGA
>JABTXL010004236.1:2896716-2922743 GCA_025134845.1 Neodon shergylaensis
GAAGAAGAAGAAGAAGAAGAAGAAGAAGAAGAAGAAGAAGAAGAAGAAAACAAATAGCCAACACCCACTTGAAGAAGAGTAGGAAAGTAAGATGACAGACACTACCTAGTTTCAGGCCTTGCTGTGGATAGGGACAGCTCATGAAAGAGTAAGTCCATTGGCCAGCACAACAGAACTAAGCCCCAGAAACAGACCCACACAGATGCAACTCAGCCTTGACAAAGAAGTTGAGGCAATTCTGTGTATACATGGTCATATTTAATCAAGTATTCATTTAGTTTTGTTTTATGTGTATGAATGTTTTGTCTGTATATGTCGATGTTCTTAGAACCGAACCCAGATGCTCTCTGCAAGAGCCACAGCGCTCTCAGCCTCTCAGTCATCTTTCCAGCCCAGAGCTAATCTTTCAGTAAATCGTGCTGGAAGAGAAAAGCACAACAGCAACAACCTCAACGAGTCTGAGTGGTCAAGTGAAGAAAACTGAAGAGAAGAAGAAACACAAAAGAAAGGAGGATCTAATGTAGATCCGACCCCTTTTATCATGCCTGGTGCTGGAAACTTACACAGTTATCCAGGGCTGGTGAAGTTGTGGTCTTGGAGGAAAGCCACAACCACCACTTTACTAAGCCAGCATAACCCCTAAGCACATTCTAAATATTTGTCCTTACACACACAGGAAAGTATAGCCCTCACCTTTACCAAGGAAACGTTTCTTCGCAACAGCCAGAGAGCATTACAGAAAATCACAACCAATCAAAATGCAGAGTTGTGGAGCCCAGATCCAATGGATACACATAAAGAACAGCTCCTACACTGGGGGCCAAGGAAACCTGTGGAGTGGAGAAGGAAAGACAATATGAGCCAGAGCGTCAGGGGGTTTTCTGTGAGACTGTGTCACCTAGTGATAGCAGAAACTACAGCCATGAAGTCTCACTGATATGACTGGCCAAACATGAGCTGAACAAGGATGGCCCTGACAGACATCCCAGGTGGATGGGGTAGGACTGTGAGACCTCAGCCCTACACGAACTATACAGACAGCTAAGGATGCTGAGAAAAAAAGAAATTGTCTTCCTCAGAGAAGAGCACATCAATTGCTTATTCAATACTAAATGGTTGTGTCTGAAAATATACATACGATTAACTTATACAGGTTATATTTAGGAATATATATACATATATGCATATACACATGTAACAACAGTCAGTGAAGAAAGAAGGCATGGATTTGAAAGAGCAAGGGAAGGCGTACGAGAAGGTTTGAAAGAAGGAAAAGAAAGGGAGGAATGATAAAATTGTAATCTCAAAAAATAAAACTTGTGGCTTTGTAGGAGCCTAGGCAGTTTGGATGCTCACCTTCCTAGACCTGGAAGGAGGTGGGAGGTCCTTGGACTTCCCACAAGGCAGGGAAACTGGACTGCTCTTCGGGCTGATGAGGGAGGGGGAATTGATTGGGGGAGGGGGAGGGATATGGGAGGCGGTGGAGGGGAGGAGGCAGAAATCTTTAATAAATAAATAAATAAATAAATAAAACAATTTAAAGTAATTTATAATGGATTATGGACCTAAAGTTCAAAACCAACATTAAACATCCAAATTTTAATGTAACAGTCAAGCTGTAGGACCTTAGATTTGACAGTAAATATTTGTAGCACATAAAAAGATTAGTTCATTTAAAAAATAGTTGCAGAGGCTTATTTAAATTTAAAACTCTGCTCTAAGAAAGATGTTGTTAAAAGAGCAGGAGGAGAGAACAGATTAGGAGAAAATATTGATAAAACCTATTGATAAGGAGTTGATGCTCAGCTTACAAAGAACTCTTCGACAGTCAGAGGACAGGAGGAAGTGAAATCAGTACGTCACAGAGGCCTCTGTGACCAGACTCCCGGCAGTATTAGCCTCAAAGCCAACAACAGATGGCAATAGCCTAAGTTTCCACCAGCTGAGCATGGACAATGAGAACTTGATACGCATGCGCAACAGAATACTATTCAGCCTTCTAGCTGGAGGACGTCCTCTCCTTGGCACAAGTGTAGCTGCAGCTGGAGATCCTGCTGCTACGAGAGATAAACCAGACGTGAAAAGATAAGCACTATGTGCTCTCAGTTCTAGGTGGGATTTTTTTTCCCAACGCTCTCCTTAAAGTTGAAGATAAGATAATGATTTACTCCCAGAAGTTGGAGAGCATGCAGGGGAAAGATGAGAAAGTGTTCATCAGTGGGCGCGAAATTCCAGTCAGATGCGAGCGCTGGAGTGCTTCTGCGCAGCCCTGCGACTACAGATAACAATTACCCACGGTGTACGTCAAGGAGCTAAAAAAAAGTGTCTGAATGTCTTTGCCACAAACAAATGATAAGCGTTTGAGAACACAGATGTCTTAAACGATGTGAACACTGCATGAGGTTCACACGCATCAAAGCGTCATGTGACACACCACTGATACAGAGGAGTTTTATGTTCTTATGTTAATTATTTAACGGTAACTTTATGATGAAGAAGTAAGTGCGTGGATAGACGGCATTAGCGATGGTTCTCAATGTTCAGAACCACGTTGAGAGAAGCCAATCTGAAAAGCCTCCATGGGGCACAATTTCAACTGTTGCTCTGTGGTGTTTGGGGTTTGGGCTTTGGTTTGGAATTGGGGTGGGGATAGATACAAGAGAAGGTGGGAGTGTGGGGGGAGGGCAGACTCCACCTTCCTAAGTATTAGAGCAGTGGCCCTCAACCTTCTGATGCTGCGACCCGTTAATAATACAGTTCCTCATGTTGTAGTTACTCCCAACCATAAAACGATTCCGTTGCTACTTTGCAGTGGGATTTCATTTGTATTTTAATAAATAAAGCTTGCCTAAAGATCAGAGGGGAAGAGGTCAGCCTTACAGATCAGGCAGAGTGGCACACACCTTTAATCCCAGTGGCCACACTAGTTTGCCATAGGAACCAGGTGGTACATGCCTTTAATCCCAGTGGTGCATGCCTTTAATCTCAGCCCTAGAGATTGTAAAACGGGAGGAGACAGCTCTCACCCTCAGTCTCATTCTGAGATTCCTGGAGGCAGGATTGCCATTTTGGACTGAGGTAGAGATAGGAGCAAGTGGCTGGCCATTTTGCTTTTCTGACCCTCAGGTTGAACCCCAATTTCTGTTTCTGGGTTTTTATTAATCGTACTTTACTACTTCATAACTGTAATTTTGCTATTGTTATGAATCATAATGTAAATATCTGATAAGCAGGATATCGGATACATGACCCCTGTGGGTCATGGCCCACAGGTTGAGATTCACTGTATTAGACCCATAGAAAACCTTCATATCTCTGTGCTTAGTTTTTTCACCATTACCAACTTTTTAAAAAATTGATTTTAGCCGGGCGGTGGTGGCGCACGCCTTTAATCCCAGCACTCGGGAGGCAGAGGCAGGCGGATCTCTGTGAGTTCGAGACCAGCCTGGTCTACAGAGCTAGTTCCAGGACAGGCTCCAAAGGCCACAGAGAAACCCTGTCTCGAAAAACCAAAAAAAAATTTGATTTTACTGAGCTATACATTTTTCTTTGCCCCCCTCCCTGTCTCTCCCCTCCCCTTCAACCCTCTCCCATGGTCCCCATGCTTCCAATTTATTCAGGAGATCTTGCTTTTACTACTTCCCCTGTAGATTAGGGTCCTCATTGTTGTCTAGGTTCTCTGGGATTGTGATTTGTAGTCATGTTTTCTTTGCTTTATGTTTAAAGACCACTTATGAGTGAGTACATATGAAAATTGTCTTTCTGGGTCTGGGTTACCTCACTCAGTATGATGTTTTCTAGATCATCCATTTGCCTGCAAATTTCAAGATGTTGTTATTTCTTTCTGCTGTGTAGTACTCCATTGTGTAAATATACCACATTTATCCATTCTTCAGTTGAGGGGCATTTAGGTTGTTTCAGAGTCTGGTTATGACAAACAATGCTGCTATGAACATAGTTGAGCACATGTCCTTGTGGCACGATTGAGCATCCTTTGGATATATATCCAAAAGTGATATTACTGGTGGGAGTGTAAGCTGGATATCTGCATGGTAATTTCTCAGAAAATTAGGAAACAACTTTCCTCCGTGCTTATGTTTAAAGAATTATTTGCTTTTCTGATTTGTGAGTCAGATTTCATATACTTTACAGAGTTGGCTACTGCGAACAGTATACACTTTTCCTTAGAACACTGAGGAGACAACAATGAGAGAGTCAGCCTTTGCTTAGAAACCTGGACATTTAAGTAGGAAAGGATCAAGAGGCATGTCAGCAAGACATTTGTGGTCTTTAATTTGCCACTATGGGTTCTGCCCTTTTACATACCTTTCAAGAGAATCATTTTTGGAGCTGGAGAGTTGTCTCAGCCATTGGAGTGCTTGATCTGGGTCAGTTTGATCCCCAGAATCTGTATGGACACTCACAACCATCTGTAACTCCGGTCCCAGGAGAAGCCAGGGCCTTGTTTTGACCTCCAAGGACACCAGGCAGGCATCTGGTACACACAACATACAAGCAAGCAAAAACACTCATACACACAGAAAAATAAAATGAAAATTTTAATTATTGGTCTCTATGTGGGTAAGAAGACACATGCCCACAGCACGTGTGCAGAGGGTGGAAGAGAGTTTTCAGGAGCTGGTTCTCTCCTTCTACCTTGTTGTGAGGCAAAGCCTCTCATTATATCAGCCATGTTACCTACTTTAGGAGTAGTTGCCCAAAAGCTTCCAGGCAATTCTCCTGTCTTCCCCTGCTTCCCAGGGGTAGATGGACCGCAGAAGCTCACCGCACACCAGCATTTTCATACGTGTTCCCAGGGACTGAACTCAGGTTGTCAGACTTGCCCAGCAGGCACTGTTATGCTGAGCCGTCTGCCTAGCCCCTCTTGTGCATCGTTTGAAAGGAAAGGCCACAAGCTGTGGTCACGGCAAAGAAATAACCTTTCCAAACTGGTCTTGCTCCACTTTCTGTCTATACACTGGGAAAAAATACAGCTGGTACATGGGGGAAACACTTCTGAATTTTCCATGAAAGCAAGTTCCCAAGGCTAAAGAAACTTCACGGGAACCAGAGCACTTCTCATGACATTGACAGCATGCTTCTGGAAGGACAATGTGAAAAGTCCTGGAATTTCCCAGTGGTCATGCTAAGGAAAGGACTACGTGACAGCAACTGTTGACTCTCATGCTCTCAGAAACAGAGTAGCATGGTGAGGGGGAAGGGTGTAAGACTTGGGAACTAAATAGATAGCATTTTTTGTCCTTCCAGCATGGATGCATTGACTGATAGAAGAAGAACCTCAGCTGTCTAGAGTAAACCAAGAGCAAAGTCGTCCTCTCTTTATCTCCTCCCCTCTGCCCTGTGGCGGTTTGTCTGTCTCTTCCTCATGAGGTAGGCCCATAATGCTGTTATAGCTTTTGAGACCATTGGGTCTTTTCTGCCCTCTTCTACTTACAGCCCTTCTTAACACCTTCTAGAACTTTCCATCATTTTGGAGACCATTTTTTTTTTATTTTCGAGACAGGGTTTCTCCATAGCCTTTTGGTTCCTGGGTAAAGGCACCGGAAAGTTTCATTCCCTGGAAATATGGGTCCAAGTTAGTGAAGCAAGCTTTTATGGTTCAAATCACTTCAAAAATGTCTGATGAGGTACTTTTAAGTTGTCTTAAATCATAAAAAACTGACTTAGCCAATCGGATTCACTGACAGGGGTCCAAAGGATGGAAAGAGGAAAACAAGCATGCTTTGGTCCCTATGCTTCAAGACAAGCATGCCTTGGTCCCTATGCATCTTTCTGATTGACAGGAATTACGCTGAACTAAGCAAGGACTTAGTCACCTTGAGCTGGCTTTGTATTTCCTATGGCAGCATTTTTCTGAATGGCAGCACACACACGCTAAATGAATTAGTAGACACTGAACTGACTCTTTTAAAATCAAAAACATTCAGATTGACAACTGGAACATTAAAACCATGGTATTTAGTTAATAACACAGGACTTTGGCAAAGTGTATCCCAATTCTAGAGTTCGTGACTTCATTATCCAGAGACTTACTTTGTTTTGTTTTTGTTTTTGGTCACAGTTATTTCATAGAAACTATTTCAGACTCTGAGGGTGCAGAATTGTCCACATCACAAACCTTCCTCAGAGAGCTCCCTATCCGAGAGAGATATTTACAGAAATATACACAACTGGTCAGATATAATAATGCATCTTTTTCTTGTCCAATATTAGTAGAGTTTATAGAAGAGAAGTTTAGAAGGATCGTTGGCTATTAAACTACAGCAAGGTGCCAACATACTGGAGGCTGATTCTAAGTACTCAGGGACTGCTGGGAGTTCTCAGGCCAGTCTCAGATAAGAAGTAAAACCTTATCTGAAAGCAAACAAAACTAGCTAAATAGATAAACAAACAGGGTGTGATGGGCAGTCTGAGATCTCAGTTCTTGGAAGGTGAGGCGGGAAGATTACTGTAAATTTGAGACCAGTCAAGTGATGTTTGAGGTTAACCTGGACTACATACCAAGGTCTTTGCTCAAAACAAAAACCAAACCTGTGAAAATAGCAACTGTGCTGTTGGATCACTAAAGTATGTGTGCAATTGGCTCGAGCAGATGACTGAGTGGTTAAGAACCTGCTGCTCATGAAGAAGACCCAGTTCCAGGGTATCCGACACCCTCTTCTGGCACCAGTCACATCCGCTGTATACATACACATATGCCAGCAAAGCATGCAAAAGTAAACACATACATTAAAGATAAATCTTTCAAAAATATGTGTATGAAGTTAAAATAGCATAAAAATAAAGAGAATGGCAGAGTTAGAATTAAACTCCTGGATAGAGTATTTTGTGCACATGTTTTTAAACAACTTTTGAGATATAGAACTTATATCCAATAAAATGCTCATTTTAGGAGGACAACTTGATCATTTTTGTCTAATGTGCACGCTCACATTACTCTTAGCCAACACTTAGCTAGAAGCCATCTTTCCAAAGATTTCTTTGTGTCTCTTCTCAGACCCCAGGAAATCACTGACCAACTCTCCCTATAGAAAGGATTTTGTTCCCCTTGCAGTTTTAAGGAAGAGACACTGTGATTTATGTATCCTTGTGTATGCCATTTTTACTGAGAACAAGGATTTTAAGATTATTCTACATCATCATATATATCAAGAGTTTGTTCCTTTTTTTAAGCTCAATATTATCTCCTTGTTTATCCATTTACCTGCCAACAGACTTTTGTACTGTCTCAAATGTGGGATTTATAAAGAATCTGTCATGAGCCTTAATGTTCAAGTCTTTGTATGTTTGTGTGTGTGTGTCTGCATCTTTGCATTTTCATGAGGAGAGGGATCTCAGGAAAAAGTTAAGAAAGCAGACAAGGTTTAAAAGATTTATTTACTTTTATTGTATGTGTTTATGTGCCTATGTGTATGTATGTACACCAAGTATGTCCCTGTTTCCACAGAGGCCAGAAAAGACTCCAGTTCCCATGAAACTGGACTTAGAGGCAATTGCAAGTCACCTGATATAGATGCTGGAAACTGAACCAAGGTCCTCTGCAAGAGCAGAGCAGGCTATTAACACTGGAACATCTCTCCAGGTCCAAGAAAACAATTTTGAGAAGAAAATCAGCAACACATTCCAGGAAGGCTTTTCTCTATGAATTTTCAGTATTAGCGAGCTTACCCGATGATAATCACTGATATTAGTCAGAAAGTTCTGTTGGGTATAATGGTGAATCTTATGTGAATAGAGAAACAGCCTGAGGTCAAGATCAACACTGATTCATGGGCAGTGCCTAGATAACTGGTTAGGGACGACACTACTAACATAGAGTATGACACTCCATCTGTGCCCATGTGAATACCACTCAGACAACAGCCATGTGTAGTCATTGCTTAGTGGAAAACCAGATTAGCACAGCAAGCGTTCTTTGGCATCTTCCCAGTCACTGAGTTCTTGCTCAATGGCTCAAGAAGCAAACCCAGAAGAAATCAAGTACAAAAGCTCATTGGTCTAGCACCATTCCTCAGAATCCCGTAAGACAACAGCAGACATGACCTACGTTCACGTTGGACCATAGTTTGTAAAGCTTATACAAGCTCTAAAGATAGAAAAGCAAAAGCTGTAAGGATCTAGAAAACTGCTTTAAGGTATAAAAACAACGAAACTTAAGGTATGTAAATAAAAGCTAGAGGTCCGAGAACATGGAGGCTTGGGTGGGGAGGGTCTGGAAAGGTGTTTTGAGCCATGTGGATATAATTTATGAGGGTGTATGGAAGACTTAATATATATAAAAATGTGGTATATAAAAAGTGGTTCAGATTTCCTTCCCTTACTATGCTATTGTTATATTAAAACTTCAAAGGTTCAGAGTTCTAACATTAATCAATAAAGTTCTGATAAGTTATTAATCTAGCTCTGGAAAACACTATTATTATATAGTCACAAGCTCAAGATTTTAAATTTCCTTTTGGTTGTTTTCTACATAGAGAACTAAGAATGTTTCTCATTGTACTAAGGCATTTGTCTAATCTATATACAGCCAATCTTCTAGAAAAAATGTCAATGCTTTTAAACAAAAATTATTTTTAAGTTCACAAACTTACTATGACTCAAAGGCATGGGTCTACTGCCTTTTCTACAATATGAGTTTCAGTAAGACTACAAACAATAATAATTCTACCTTGCTAACATACGTGAAACTTTTGCCTCTAAAATAAAAAACCAAGCGAATAAATAAATAAATAAGTAAATAAATACATAAATAAATGGTTCTTATAAGCTTCAGGAGATTGACTTGCATTCCTCTCTCACAGGCCAAATGGGTAAGTACGGGCAACAATCAACAGAACTGTTTTTCCATTCGCCTGTTCTTGCAGGAATGGGTGGGATTTCTTCCTCTTTCTCTGATTTTGGAACACACCCCTTCCCCATCTCCCAGGACTGTGAACCTGGAAATTCTGAAGTACACCTAAGAAAAAAAATTTCCCCCTAAAGTTCTTTAACTTTATTTCCTGTCCTTAATATACATCTGTTCCAGAAGATTTCCAATCAATTAAAGGCTAAAGACTGCTCCAACTGCTGCTTCCAAGTTGCTAGCCTCAGATGGTCTTACAGAACCTGGACAGTGAATAAAGCAACCTGCTCCTCCTGGACATGGTCAACACACCAACCTTTTGGGAACCCAGCGTTGCCCCAATGTCAGCAGGAAGTAGACAAAGACATCACCCCTTGTCACCCATTCAATAAAAGGGCTGGGATGCTAAGTACAAATCTGGGACATAGCTGAGGATCCTGTGACTGATTCAGGTGGTGAAGGAAGAAACGCAACCCTCCCTATTTTTGCCAGACTTCTATGCTCTCAGAACAAGTACTGCTATCTTTATTACCAATACTTGTTGTCCTGTTCAGGAACAATTCTGGACTTAGGTCCCAGAGCCACCTCTGTTTCACCCTGCAACTTGGAATTTTGAGGAAGTGAGAATGGTGTTAATGATCCTAAGTTCATGGGGGGAGACAGGGATGCTTTTGTTCATCAAAAGATTTCTGGTCTCCTAAACTACTTCTTGGCTGATAGCACTCTTGAGTCTGGATGTGTTTCCCTCTCTTGTGGGACATTGGGGGCTGATTCCTCTTAGAGGAACTAAGGATGATAAAGGGATTCTTGGTTTTTCTCTTTTGTCTAAGGAACTGATGAAACCTTCATGACTCAATTGGCTACTTCTAAAGAGAGACCACCCCAAGGGGTTACTGATCGCTTGCTTCTGGGCAAATACAACCATCGTGGGAGTCTGTTGGTCCTGTTATGGGGTACCCAAGTTGCTTTCCTTATGTTTTTGTTTTTGTTTTCTGAAGAAGGTATTATTTATTCCCCTAAGGACATCCACGATAAAATTAATGGCGGTCTGTTTCTAATTCTGCTCTGATTATGCACAATATCTGACTGCCAATAAACAAGAATTTCCTCCATAGAATAAACAGTTTCTAGTAAGACTCATTGCTTTTCACTTGGATGGGCTGTCCCTATGTTTTTGGCCAAAGCTTTACCTCATCCTGATCTTCAAAGACATTTATACAAGTCAAACTCTACTTTGATCAAAAGGCCTCTGCAATCCTCCACAGTCGTAAGTGGTCTTTAGGTTTCTCTCTGTTACTGCTCCTTTCGCTGTACTGAGAGGTGGAGATTTTGGGTCTTTACATATTATGAGATAGAATTCTACTTCCAATATTTCCTGTGTTAATAGTGTTATTGCTAACTATGTTGATCATTCTCTTACTGCAGGTAATTTCCTGATTGTTAAGCAACCTCCTTTTTCTGCTGCCTGTAAACTTATCATTGCCTTGGTTTGAGGATCCTAGTATTTATGCCTTGGAGACTGTTTCCCAAGCTCTTTCTTCTCTGAAGTGATTTGTTGCAGCTTTGATTTGGGTTATTACTGAACTAATATTTATTATAACTTCTATGGCAGTATCTGCCACTGCTCGGCACATGCTGATCATGTTAATAATTTATTCAAAGGTACGTCACTGGCACTAGTTACACAGGTATAGATAAAGGGTTAGTGGATAGGGTTAATGTTTTAGAAGACACTATATTATACATGGGTACTCAAATTCGGAAAAGTCAGACTCATGGTTTCCTGCCATGCAACATATAAATGGATTTGTGTTACTCCCTTGCCTATAATGGCACTGATTGTACTTGGAAGCAGATTCAGGCACATATTAAGGGAATTTGGAATAGTTCTGATTTAGATATTAGTATTCATGATTTAAATAATCAGTTTCTACAATTTCACATGTTCACTTACAAATGTCCCCTCCAGAAGAGATTGCTGCCTCCTTCTTTTCTCTTAGCTAGTCTTATGTTTCTGCTATGGATTTTAGGTCTTTTATTGTTAATCTGACATTACAGATCATTTTTGATCATAGTTAATCTTTTTCCAATCATCATCAAATGTTTGAGTTTTGCCCCGCATGCTGTGACCCATGACCTCCGTCCACCTCATTATTTTAAAAAATAAAAAAGAGGGAGATGTTGGGAGCCATGCAGCCTAGTCTTGGATCAGCATATCCATATATGGGTTTCCTTGGGGCAGGGTATCCATGGAAACAGAGTCTCATTTGACAAGGACCAGTAGTCCAAGGGACAACACAGGAATTTGTGAAATTCATGCAGCTTGCAGGCTCTTTTCTCCCTCATTATATTGGTGATTCTTCGGGAGGATTTTAGTTTTACGTTGTCAGTCACACATGCAACAGCTGTTGTTTTCCCTGGAAATTCTGTTCCTTCCTGAATATTTTCTCCTAAGATTCAACAGGAGGCTTAATGCTTCTCAAATTTCTTAATTTCTTATCTGAATTTACTAACTACAGCTCCTAATCCTGGGGACTTTTCTGACTCAATAGAGACAGTTAGGTACATGTAAGAAAACAACACGTGGAACACTAGCCATGTCTCACAGTTCTGGGAAGGAGAGTAAGGCTTGCATGTACCAAAAATGGAAAAAGTCTCAGGAGTACACATGGTGCCAACTGCAGGGAGCAAGTTCCCTAGACACCAAGCATGTAGAATCAGTGATAGAATCTAGTATGATCCAATGGGGAAAATGCAATGCAGAATATGGGATGCTAGATTCATCTTTACCATACACAGGAGCTTATATTGGTGGAAGAAGTATGGTATAGCAGGGAGGGAATAGAGTGCCTCAGCAAAGTCTGCCTTTCTCAGAGAGATTGAGACATGGGACCCTCTTGTAGAAAAGTTTCCTTTTCTACAAGAAATAAAAGCATATCTTGCAGACATCAAAGAATTGTTTGTGTTTGAATACTGTTGTCCTTAAAACATTGTACCCATGTCTATTACTTTTTAACTTTGTAACTGCAGGTAGCTGCCAGCTGGCATCAGAGTTGCAAGAACAGGATGTGTCTGGCTCCATGTTTAGTTAAGCTGGGAAAAATGATAAACTCTGTCTAGAATAAGGTTATGTAAGGGGTGGAAAAGTGTATTTGGAGAAGCATAAAGGCGAAGTGGGGGCTTTTATAAAGATTATGATGTCTTTTTTAAAAGTCAAGAATAGGAACCAATAATAAAGTTGTTCACCAAAGCCTCATAGAAAAAAAACCTCAAAATATAAATATAAAGATGGCTTGAGCTTTCTGGGGCCACTCGAGTGTGATCCATTTGGTGGCCAGAATTTTTCCTTGTGCCAACACCCCTCCCCGTCTCAGGATCTGAACCAGAGCCGAGGCTGGACACTGGGCGATTTTCGTGATCTGACGTAGGCTGGACCTAAGGCTCTCTCTGTCGCTTTCACTGTTACTAAATCCTGTTCCTCAGGCTGACTTATCCTACTCACGACTGCTGTGGGGTTCGTGGAGGATTTTCCATTCCCAATAATACTTAATATGTCTCATCTTGTTCCTCTGTCTCCCAGTCTCTCCCTCTCGCTCCCCAATCCCTCTCCCATGAGAACATCTAGAGAGATCCAGAAACTCTACTTTCTCCATTGTCTTTCTTTTTCTAGTCTTCCCTCCACAGATTTGAAAGCACTTGGTGAAGGGAGCACTTTCAAGGCTCATGGATGTCTGTTACAAAGTTGCCTGGACTTCATCCCTTGAAACACATTTGCCTTTTCCCCAGCATCTTCTTTACCCTGCCACCCTATTGCAGAGTAGGACCTCACTTCGCAAATAGCCATTCAAAGTCAATGTTTCCATGCAGTGAAAACGTGATTCATACAATATCACAAATGCCAGGGGTTTGCTTAACCTACTGATTAAGAAGGAGAAAGTAAGGGCTGAGAAAGTCAATGTTTCCATGCAGTGAAAATGTGATTCATACAATATCACAAATGCCAGGGGTTTCTTTAACCTACTGATTAAGAAGGAGGAAGTAAGGGCTGAGGCTACAGCTCACGGGTAGTGAACCAGGAGAGAGCAGGTGTACTTTCGAGTGAAGGTTCTCATCGCCGGTGTGCATGACTCAGAACTTAGGGTACTGGTTGCTCATGGTTACATAGAACTTTCGCGGAGTCAGTAGCTCTTTGCTCTGGGTCCTTCCTTGCCTCACAAACTCGAAGGATGAACTATGGATGGCAGTAAGAAAGAGGTTTAAAGGAGTTTGTGTTGTAGAGGGAACGTTTAAAGAATGATTGGAGGTGGGCAATGGTGGCGCAGGCCTTTAATCCCCGCACTTGGGAGGCAGAAACAGGCGAATCTTTGTGAGTTTGAGGTCAGCCTGGTGTATAAGAGCTAGTTCAGGACAGCCAGGGCTGTTACACAGAGAAACCCCATCTCGAAAAATAAAATAAAATAAAAGATTTAAAGATTGCAGAAAGAAAGCAGAGGCTCATCCAGAAGGCAGGCAAAGCCCCAAAAGGCCCCAAGAGATGGAAGACATATTAAACTGTTTATCTAGGGGCTCTTCTAGGATTTATGGTTGAAACTAGACAATACTGAGTTGATTTTTATAGAGATTGGTTAGTTTTCTGAGAAGATTACAGATCAAACCAATGTAGAGTCTACTGCTCCTGACAGATCCCCTGGCCCAGCCAGGGATGTGATAAGATCTGTTCACACACAGCTTTTTAGTTATGTTGAACTCGTGCCGTGGCCTGCTCTAAGTAGCTCTATGTTGTCTAAAACAGTGGCTTTTGGGGCTGTGCCTTGTCCTAGGAGACTCCATTTTACCAGCAGCTTCTGAGTCCATTCTGAGGAAGAAAGATAACAGCCTCTGGGTGCACCACCTGTGCAGCGTGGGCTGATAAATGTTATTCCTAGGGAGATAAAGGGAGCCACCCTATAAGTTTATTGGGGGGAGACAATATGCACATGGGTATATTAAAATCATATCAGAGAAACCAGACCCCAAGAACTTATCAGACACCCCAGATGGAAGAAACACCTCCCTTGCCTGGGCCCCATAAAGAGATAGACACTGGGAAGGTATGACTTCACACCTACTTAGAATTTGATACCTGGTATGTGTGTCAAGGACCGAGGGCTTCCAGCTTATCTTGGTCACCCATGCTTGACTCGCCTTCTCAACCCTCTACAGTCCCACCTGTTCTCCCATCTGGACCTGGACCTGACCTGTTTCCTATTCTGTACCCAACCTGGCCTTTTCATCTTGAACGCTGCAACCTTGTTCTCAAGGCTGACCCTCGCGGCTCCCTCGAAGCCCTGGTCTGGTTAGTTATCTTATCGCCACAGGACTTTTCTCAAGCCCTGTCTGAAGCCTCTTGAACTCTGCTACAGCTATTTTCACGTAGACTCATTCTCTAACCTTATATATAGATGAGACGCACCGTGCGCTGTGTGCCATGCGTGTTGAAATTAGTAAATAAGATTGGAATGGAAGAACTTGCTTGGCCTCAGCCAAGTCACCCAGGTAGGTGTATTTTATGACAAATTGCTGTCATTAAACCCACTAAGTCTTGTGAATTGGTTAGTTTTCAGTAAGTTCTGACCTTAGGGAAAGGTACAGGCATGTTTGCCTAGGTTCCCAGCAGAAGGAACTCACGGAAGTTAGGGGAGAGGTCAGATGTTGAGACCCTTGTTCTGCTCTGACAGCTGTTGGCCTTGGCCATGTGCTAGCTAATTTCCCTGGCTGATGCTGCTACTCCAGACCTGGCAGGTGTCTTGCCGGATGCCAATCACACTGTGCCCAGTGTAGTTTTATTGTGGAGCTACCTACCATCACCCCTTCAAGGCATAGCTGCTATTATCTCTGTTATCTTTGTATTTCACTCCGTGTCTAAAGGGCAGTCTGGGGTAATCTGTTCACTAAACTGGGTGGAGGCATTTTAGAAGTGTCTTTATTTACCGGTTAGTCTCTTACAGTTGGATGAATCAGAAGTCAGAATATAGGAAAAGAGTACAGTGCTTTGCCTATGTTCTTCAGGGTTGGGGTTCAAGGGAGCCAGCCATTTTGCCAACAATGGCTCCACACTCTGCCCTTCCTCTTTCCTAGTCAGCTACTATGGTTAGCCCACACCCAGTTGCAAGCTCTTTTATTTTTCATACTAAATGTTTCTCACCTCCTCTTTTAACACTAATATCCCTTTTGACCCTAACCTCTATCTTTACTGTAACATTAGAGCACTGGGTTCAATAAAAGACAAACAAACAGAAATGGAAGTGGCAAGGTAACAGTTTTGAGAGTATTTTAAAGAGGTTTACAAAAATCTAAAGATACATCAAAGAAGGCTTTCTCAAAATCTTGGAAAGAAAAAAAAATAGACTTTAAAAGTAATTAGTGCCCCACTGGCAATACAATTACACTTTGGAGATTATCTTTTCTGCCAGACGAGATCTACAAGTTAGTATGTAAACTCGGTGAGTAATTTTCAACGAATAGTGAGAGGCAATAACGAACAAAATAACCCTTGGACGTGCTTCTGAAACAGAGGCCCTGAGTCCCATCGTGTGTTACTTCATTTCCAAATCTTAAAGAATCCCCATAACACTTTGCTGAAACTGTCGGTCCGCGTTGCTGTGCCACTTGCACAAATATCATTGCTCCCGTGGTACGGACTTCCTTTCCGCTCTTACTACACCCAGAAGGATTGGTTTAGTGGATTGTTTTGTTTATGTCACATCCAAAGCAGAAATACATTTTGGCTCATCCAAACTGCCTGTCCTCCTTCCATGTACTTTACAAGTCTCTGGTTTCTTTCTAGTTTTGTTTTAGTGCAATATGACTTGCTGAGACACTCAGCTTCACAGAGATGTGATTTGATCACATATATTGAAGATGTATCCACCATTTTTTGGTGTGTGTGCACTGATTAGCACAGTCAATTTAATTGACATATACAGCTCCCTACGTACTTATATTTTCTTTTTGTATGGTCAGAGCATTTAAGGCCTACTTTTCTTTTGGTACTAATAACCATGACTCCACATGTTTGGTTATTCATCTTGCATACATGAAACATGTTTTCCCTGACTGATATTATTGTGTCTTCCCCATCCTTCATACCTGGTCATAGTCATAGCATTCTATTGTCTGTTTAACTCTTCATAGTCTACAACTGAGGTAATTGAGGATTTTCCTTTTTGTGCCTGGATCATTTCACTTAGCATGTCTTCTGGGTTTATCTACATCATCATGATGACAAGATTTCCTTCCTTTTAAGGGATAAGAATATTCTATGCCTATGCTACGTTATCTTTAACCTTTAGCAGGCATTCGGTTAGATTGGTTTTGTATCTTAGCTGCTGTGGATAATGTTGCAGTGAACATGGAAGTGCACATGTTTTCTTTGAGACACAGGATTTACTTCCTTTGTGTTGATGACCTGAAGCGAGTCTCAAACACAGGTAGTTCTACTGTAATGCTTTTACTATTTATTTTATTTTTGAGATGTATTATTATACTTTCCCCTTCCCTCTTCTCCCTTCAAACCTTCCCTCAGACCCCTCCTTGCTGTCTTTCAAATTCATGGCCTCTTCTTTCATTATTGTTACATGCATATATGTCCCTAAGTATGACCTGCTCAGTCCATATGTTACCGGTATGTGTGTTTTCAGGACTGATCATTTGGTGATGGGTGACCAATTGGTGAGAAGACTATTTCTCCTTCTCTGAGCATTCCTTACCTGCCTGTAGAGTGTAGGGTTGTGACCTCATAGTCTTTCTCTGTTTGTTTTAGCAAGTCTATTGTTGTTGCCTTTGTTAAGCCATCGTGTTACTGAGACTATGAGTGTAGCTTTTGACATTACTATGAGACACAATCTCACAGCAAATTCTTGACCTCTCTGCCTTTTACAATCTTTCTGTTCCCTCTTCCACAGTGTTTTCTGAGCCTTCGATGTGGGAGTTGTTTGGTAGATGTGTCCACTAGGACCAAGTTCCACAACTCTGCATTTTGATTGGTTGTGGTTTTTTTGTAATGGTTTCCATCTGTTGCAAAGAGAAGTTTCCTTATTTTTCAGCAATGTTCCTACTATCTTGTGCAATTACCATATTAATTTTCATTTCTAGCAACTAAGTACAAGGAAACCTACACCATCATCTCCAGCACATGCTATCTTTTGTTGTTTGCATGGATGTTGGTTTTTGTAATGCTAGGATCAATATGAAAACCTCATTCATTCTGGCAAATATTTTAACATGGAACTATACTATTATATTCAGCCTAATAGCCATTCTAATTGGTGTGAGTTGATATCTAATTTGGGTCTAGATTTACCTCTCCTTGACCATTAATGATGTCAAGCATTTTGAGTATTTCTGTTGGTCATTGTATTCAGGTTCTTTGTCTATTTCCATGAGGGGGGCTCAAGGCAGGTCTCTCGATATAATAGCTCTGACTGTCCTGGAACTCATTATGCAGACCAGGCTGGTTTTGGGATTACAAAGATTTGCGTGCCTTAGCCTCCCTGATGCTGAGATTAAATGTGTGCTATATCATGCCTGGCCTTTTGTCCATTTTTTTAAATTACACATTTTTTAAAAATAGAATATATTTTATTGTTTCTGAGAATTTCATACATGTTATTGATCCAGTCCAGCTCTTTTCCTTTCCCTCCCAGTAGACACCCTCAACATGTTCCCTTCCTCTCTTCATGTCTCCTTCTGTTGTTGTTGAAACCCACTGAGTCGGATAACTGTTGACTGTTGAAATGCAGTTGATCTTATGCAGGTAATCAAAGACGCAGTAATTTCATGGGTGCAATAGCAATATCGTGTCCCAAAAGACTGCATTTCACATCAATCCTGCTATCCTCCAGCTCTGCTTCCCGAGCCTTCATGGACAAGGGGTGCTCTAGATGTCCCACTGAGGCTGAGCACCCAGTGATCCTATTCCAAGCACTTTGATTAATTATGAATCTCCACATTACCTGATGATCACTTAGCAAGAAACCACTCTGGCCAAGGATGATAGCCGCATAAATCCAAGATATAAACACACATTTGATTATTTTCATATTGTTGAGATATTGTTTACATGCATTCCCACTCTTGTTTGGGTTGTCTGTTCATGCTGCTGCTTATTTCCCTGTGGCACAAAAGCCTGAGAGCCTAATGCAATCTCATGTGTCTATTGTTGCTGTTATTGCCGATTTTGAATGTAATATTAAAAAAAATTCATTGCCTACACCAATATCAAAAAACTTTCTCTATATATTTTTGTAGGGATTTAACAACTTTTTTTTATTGAAAAAAAAATTTCTGCTTCCTCCCAGCCTCCCATTTCCCTCCCCCTCCTCCCGCCGCTCTTCCCCTCCCCCCACTCCTCTCCCCCTCCCTCTCCAGTCCGAAGAGCAGTCAGGGTTCCCTGCCCTGTGGAAAGTCCAGGGTCTTCTCCCCTTCATCCAGGTCTAGGAAGGTGAACATCCAAACTGGCTAGGCTCCCACAAAGCCAGAACATGAAGTAGGAACAAAACCCCATGCCCCATGCCATTGTCCTTGGCTTCTCATCAGCCCTCATTGTCCGCCATGTTCAGAGAGTCCAGTTTTATCCCATGCTTTTTCCGTCACAGTCCAGCTGGCCTTAGTTAGCTCTCAATAGATCAGCCCCACTGTCTCAGTGGATGGGTGCACCTCTCGTGGTCCTGCCTTCCATGCTCATGTTCTCCCTCCTTCTGCTCCTCATTGGGACTTTGGGAGCTTAGTCCGATGCTCCAGTGTGGGTCTCTGTCTCTATCTCCATCCATCGCTAGATGAAGGTTCTATGGTGATATGCAAGATATTCATCAGTATGGCTATAGGATAGGGTCATTTCAGGTTCCCTATCCTCAGCTGCCCAAGGAACTAACTGGGGACATTGCCCTGGGCACCTGGGAGCCACTCTAGGTTCATGTCTCTTACCAACCCTAAGGTGGTTCCCTTAATTAAGTTATGTGATTCCCTGCTCCTCTATCCAACCTTGTTTTATCCCCAATCATCCCATTTCCCCAAGTTCCTCCCACTCTCCCCTTCTCACTTTTCTCTCCCCATCTCCTCTTACCCCCATCGCACCCCACCCCCAAGATCCCAATTTTTTGCCCAGCAATCTTGTCTATTTCCCATAGGAGGGATAATAACTATATGTTTTTCTTCGGGTTCACCTTCTTATTTAGCTTCTTTAGGATCACAAATTATAGACTCAGTGACCTATATTTATGGCTAGAAACCAATTATGAGTGAGTACATCCCATGATCCTCTTTTTGGGTCTGGGTTACCTCACTCAGGATAGTGTTTTCTATTTCCATCCATTTACATGCAAAATTCGAGAAGTCATTGTTTCTTATGGCAGAGTAGTACTCTAATGTGTATATATTCCACACTTTCTTCATCCATTCTTCCATTGAAGGACATCTAGGTTGTTTCCAGGTTCTGGCTATTACAAATAACGCTGCTATGAACATAGCTGAACAAATGCTTTTGTCATATGATAGGGCATCTCTTGGGTATATTCCCAAGAGTGGTATTGCTGGGTCCAGGGGTAGGTTGATCCCGAATTTCCTGAGAAACCGCCACACTGATTTCCAAGGTGGTTGCACAAGTTTGCATTCCCACCAGCAATGGATGAGGGTACCCCTTTCTCCACATCCTCTCCAGCAAAGGCTATCATTGGTGTTTTTGATTTTAGCCATTCGGACAGGTGTAAGATGATATCTCAAAGTTGTTTTGATTTGCATTTCCCTGATCGCTAAGGAGGTTGAGCATGACCTTATGTATCCTTTGGCCATTTGAACTTCTTCTGTTAAGAATTATCTGTTCAATTCAGTGCCCCATTTTTTAATTGGGTTAATTAGCATTTTAAAGTCTAGTTTCTTGAGTTCTTTATATATTTTGGAGATCAGACCTTTGTCTGTTGCAGGGTTGGTGAAGATCTTCTCCCAGTCAGTAGGTTGCCTTTTTGTCTTAGTGACAGTGTCCTTTGCTTTACAGAAGCTTCTCAGTTTTAGTAGGTCCCATTTATTCAATGCTGCCCTTAATGTCTGTGCTGCTGGGGTTATACTTAGGAAGCGATCTCCTGTGCCCATCTGTTGTAGGGTACTTCCCACTTTCTCTTCTATCAGGTTCAGTGTGTTCAGATTGATATTGAGGTCTTTGATCCATTTGGACTTGAGTTTTGTGCATGGTGATAGATATGGAATCTATTTTCATTCTTCTACAGGTTGACATCCAGTTGTGCCAGCACCATTTGTTGAAGATGCTTTCTTTATTCCATTGTATACTTTTAGCTCCTTTATCGAAAATGAGGTGTTCATAGGTTTGTGGGCTAAAAACTGGGTCTTCTATATGATTCCATTGGTCGACTTCTCTGTTTTTATGCCAGTACCACGCTGTTTTCATTACTGTAGCTCTGTAATAGAGTTTGAAGTCAGGGATTGTAATGCCTCCAGAAGTTCCTTTCTTGTATAAGATTGTTTTGGCTATCCTGGGTTTTTTGTTTTTCCATATAAAGTTGATTATTGTCCTCTCAAGATCTGTGAAGAATTTTGATGGGATCTTGATGGGGATTGCCTTTGGTAGAATTGCCATTTTTATTATGTTGATCCTCCCAATCCAAGAGCAAGGGAGATCCTTCCATTTTCTGGTATACTCTTCAATTTCTTTCTTCAATGCCTTAAAGTTCTTGTCAAATAGATCTTTCACTTCCTTGGTTAGAGTTACCCCAAGATTTTTTATGCTGTTTGTGGCTATCATGAAAGGTGATGATTCTCTGATTTCCCTCTCTGCTTCCATATCATTTGTGTATAAGAGGGCGACTGATTTTTTGGAGTTGATCTTGTATCCTGCCACATTACTAAAGGTGTTTATCAGCTGTAGGAGTTCTTTGGTGGAGTTTTTGAGGTTGCTTATGTACACTATCACATCATCTGCAAATAACGAAAGTTTAACTTCTTTTTTTCCAATTCGAATCCCCTTGATCCCGTTATGTTGTCTTATTGCTATTGCTAAAACTTCAAACACTATATTGAAGAGGTATGGAGAGAGTGGACAGCCTTGTCGTGTTCCTGATTTTAGTGGGATGGCTTTGAGTTTCTCTCCGTTTAATTTGATGTTAGCTGTCGGCTTGCTGTAAATAGCTTTTATTATATTTAGGTATGACCCATGTATCCGTAATCTCTCCAAGACTTTTATCAAAAAGGGATGTTGAATTTTGTCAAATGCTTTTTCAGCATCTAATGAAACGATCATATGGTTTTTTTCTTTCAGTTTATTTATATGATGGATTACATTGATAGATTTTCGTATGTTGAACCAGCCCTGAATCTCTGGGGTGAAGCCTACTTGATCATAATGGATAATTTTTCTAATGTGTTCTTGGATTCGGTTTGCCAGTATTTTGTTGAGGATTTTTGCATCGATGTTCATGAGTGAGATTGGCCTATAATTCTCTTTCTTGGTTGAGTTTTTGTGCGGTTTTGGTATCAGAGTAACTGTAGCTTCATAAAAGGAATTTGGCAATGACTCTTCTGTTTCTATATTGTGAAATACATTAAGGAGTATAGGTATTAGGTCTTCTTGGAAGTTCTGGTAGAATTCCACATTGAAACCATCTGGTCCTGGGTTTTTTTTTGGTAGGGAGGTTTTTGATAACTGCTTCCAATTCTTCGCGACTAACAGGTCTATTTAGATTGTTCACTTGTTCCTGGTTTAACTTTGGTATATGGCATTTGTCTAAAAAAGTGTCCATTTCTTTTAGATTTTCTAGTTTTGTGGCATACAGGGTTTTGTAGTAAGATCTAATGATTCTCTGAATTTCCTCTGTGTCTGTGGTTATGTCCCCCTTTTCATTTCTGAACTTATTAATTTGCAAATTCTCTCTCTGCCGTTTGATTAGTTTGGATAGGGGTTTATCAATATTGTTGATTTTTTCCAGGAACCAGCTTTTTGTTTCATTGATTCTTTGGATTGTTTTCTGTGTTTCTATTTTGTTGATTTCAGCCCTCAGTTTGATTATTTCCAGTCTTCTCCTCCTCCTAAGTGAGTCTGCTTCTTTTTTTTCTAGAGCTTTCAGGTGGGCTGTTAAGTCTCCAATGTGTGCTTTCTCTGTTTTCTTTAAGTGGGCACTTAGTGCTATGAACTTTCCTCTTAGGACTGCTTTCATAGTGTCCCATAAGTTTGAATATGTTGTTTCTTTATTTTCATTGAATTCCAGGAGGACTTTACTTTCTTTCTTTATTTCTTCCTTAATTCAGATATGGTTCAGTAGTTGACTGTTCAGTTTCCATGAATTTGTAGGCTTTCTGGGGGTAGCCTTGTTGTTGAATTCTAACTTTAATCCATGGTGATGTGATAAGACACAGGTGGTTACTAATATTTTTTTGTAATTGTGGATGTTTGCTTTGTTACCGACTATGCGGTCAATTTTTGAGAAGGTTCCATGAGCTGCAGAGAAGAAGGTGTATTCTTTCCTATTTGGGTGGAATGTTCTATAGATGTCTGTTAAGTCCATTTGCTTCATTACCTCCATTAATTCTCTTATTTCTCTGTTAGGTTTCTGTCTGATTGACCTGTCCATTGGTGAGAGAGGAGTGTTGAAGTCTCCTACTATTAGTGTGTGCAGTTTGATGGCTGCCTTGAGTTTTAGCAATGTTTCTTTTATGTACGTGGGTGCTTTTATATTAGGGGCATAGATATTCAGGATTGAGACTTCATCCTGATGAACTGTTCCTGTTATGAATATAAAATGCCCCTCTCTATCTCTTCTGATTGATTTAAGTTTGAAGTCAACTTTGTTAGAGATTAGTATGGCCACACCTGCTTGTTTCTTAGGTCCATTTGCTTGATAAGCCTTTTCCCAGCCCTTTACTCTGAGTAGGTGCCTGTCTTTGTGGTTGAGGTGTGTTTCTTGTAAACAGCAGAATGTTGGATCCTGTTTTCTTATCCAATCTCTTAGCCTGTGCCTTTTTATACGTGAGTTGAGTCCATTGACATTAAGTGATATTAATGACCAGTGGTTGTTAACTCCGGTCACTTTTAGTTGTGGAGTTTGTGTGTTTCCCTTCTTTGAGTTGTGCTGGTGAAGGGTCTCTAAATGTCTGAGTTATTGTGGTCATTGTTGGACTCCTTGGTTAGTGCTTTTCCTTCTATTACTTTCTGTAAGGCTGGATTTGTGGCTACGTATTGTTTAAATTTGTTTTTATCCTTAAAAATTTTGTTTTCTCCATTTATAGTGAACGAAAGCTTGGCTGGGTATAGTAGTCTGGGCTTGCATCCATGGTCTCTTAGTTTTTGCAGTACATCTATCCAGGACCTTCTGGCTTTCATGGTTTCCATGGAGAAGTCAGGTGTAAGTCTGATAGGTTTACCTTTATAAGTAACTTGGCCTTTTTCCTTTGCAGCTCTTAATATTCTTTCTTTATTCTGTATGCTTTGTGTTTTGATTATTATATGGCGAGGGGATGTTTTTTTTTTTTTTTGATCCAGCCTATTCGGTGTTCTGTATGCTTCTTGAACCTTCATAGGTATATCTTTCTTTAGGTTGGGAAAGCTTTCTTCTATAATTTTATTAAATATATTTTCTGGACCATTGAGCTGCACTTCTTCTCCTTCTTCTACTCCTATTATTCTTAGGTTTGATCTTTTTATTGTGTCCCAGATTTCCTGAATGTTTTGTGATAAGAGTTTGTTGGACTTGCTGTTTTGTTTGATCAGTGTGTTTATTTTCTCTATGGTATCTTCAGAATCTGAGATTCTTTCTTCTATCTCTTGTATTCTGTTGGTTATGCTTGTTTCTGTAGTCTCTGTTTGTTTACTTAAATTTTCCATGTCCAGCCGACCCTCTGTTTGTGTTTTCTTCTTTGCCTCCATTTCAGTTTTCAAGTCTTGAACTGTTTCCATTATCTGTTTGATTGTTTTTCCTTGGTTTTCTAGGGTATCATTCACTGATTTATTCAATTCTTCAAACTTTCTGTTATAATTCTCATCCATTCCTATAAGGGCGTTCTTTACATGCTGTTTAAGGGCATCAATCACTTTCATAAAGTCAATTTTTTCTACTTCTTCTTGATTAAGGTGTTCATGTCCTCCTGTTGTGAGGTCGCTGGTTTCTGGTGGTTTCATGTTGCTTTTCAGATTGTTGGGTGAATTCTTGCATTGGCGCCTGCCCATCTCTTCCTCCGAATGCTCCCCTATGGATCTTCTTTAACAGGATCAGGTCTTCTTGCCTACTGATGTACCTTCCCAGTGATGGTTCTCCCCAGTGATAGCTGTCCTGGTGCTGAGATCAGATCTCCGTGCCCAATGATGGCTCTCCCCAATGCTGGCTCTCCTGGTGCCGAGATCAGGTCTCCGTGCTGGTTGGGTAGCTCGTAAACAAAGCGCCTACCTTGCTTGGTGCAGGCAGGCTATTGAAACAAGGGAACTCCCGCCCGCCTGGGTGCCCTGAGGATTCGGACCCAGCGCCCAGACAGGCTGAGCTGGGTGATGTTATGTCCCCAAACAGGGCAGAGGGGCCGAAGAGGAGAGGGTTCTGGATGCAATCTGGGTGGGATAGGAAGAAAGATGCAGTATGCAGGGAGTAGAGGCCCTGCAGAGAGCCCAGGAAGGATAGGGGGTTGAGGAACTCGGGATTTAACAACTTTAAGTCCTACATCCACCCTTATTCCTTTTTGAGTTGATATTTGTTTATTATATAATAGTTGACTTTTATTCTCTAACATGCCAACATCTGGTTTTCCCAGTATCGTGTCTTGAAGAGACCATACTTTCTCCATTGTATATTCTGGGCACTAGAAGATCAGTGAGGAATGCACAAATCTATTTCTTTCTGGTCCTGATCTTCTGCTTCACTGGTTTATATGACTTTTTTTTTGTCAGCGTCGTGCTGATTTGCTCCTATGGCTTTGTGGTCTGTTTTGAGATCAGGTAACATGATTCCTCTATTTTTGTGCTCGTTGCTCAAGACTTCTTCAGGTCTTTTGAGATTTCATTTAATTTTAGAATTTCTTTTTTTCTATTTCTAGAAAAAGAGCTATTGTAATTTTGATAAGGCTTGCACTAAATTTATTCATCTCTGTAGATAATATGGGCTTTGAATAAGATCAACTCTCCAAATACTTGAATATAGAATATATTCCCATTTTCTGTGCTTTTTACAATTTCTTTCATATATATTTCATAAATCTCAACCTACCTTCTTGGTTTAATTGATTTTAAAATATTTTTACATTATAACTACTAATTTTCTTAATTAAGAAATGTTTATTGTTAGTATGCCAAAAACACAACTACCATTTGCATGCTGCTCTGTTCCCAGCTATATTAGTTCTCTGTAGTCTTTAGAGTCTTCCACAAGATCACTTTGTCTACAAGGGACAATTTCACTTCTCCTTTCCAATTCAGAACTATGATATTTATTTCTCTTGTCTAATTTTAGCTCTAGTGAGGGCCTCTAGTACTGTGTTAAAAGGGAGTGATGAGAGCATGACCATCCCACTTGTTTTGGGACAAATCATCCCTGGCAACCTTTCAGTATTTTGCATCCCTTTCCTCCTACATCCTCTTAAAAATATTCATGCAGTTTCTATAATGGCGGGGAGGGTAGAGCCTTGAAATGTGTCAGCCATAGCCAGGGTATCCTCCATCTAGGATTTTACTCTTGGCAGGAGTCACTTTAGACAGCAATGCCTGGATCCTTGTGCACAAATCAGCTTGGGCTTTTCTAATTTCCCAGAAGACTCTGACATCCTACATAAAATGGTTATCCTTTGGATCAACTGAGACCGTGAGATAGTATGATTAGTACCCCCTATAATAACCACATGAACAGAATTAAGTGCAAGAGAAATTTTCTAAAGACAATGCAACAATTCCCTCCAGAAAACAGCAGGAATGCCAAGCAAGTGAAATAAGACAATAAGTTCTGTTATAGAGTGCATCATGTGATGAGTCACTACAACACCGACAAACAACTTTTACTATCGTCTCTTAGGCTTTGGCATAGAGTCATTGCTTACAGTAAAAGAGATCAGTGTGCAGCAAAATGGTCAGCCGACAAATGAGTGGTGTCAGGAGGTCTGCAGATTACCTAAATATTCCCAGGGGTCTTGATGTATCCCATCCACACAG
>JABTXL010004236.1:2922753-2953127 GCA_025134845.1 Neodon shergylaensis
GTATCCCATCCACACAGGGACATCTCAAGTAGTGTCAGGAAGTCTGCAGACTTACCTAAATATTCCCAGGGGTCTCGATGTATCCCTATCTACACAGGGGCATCTCAGCCTTGAGGCATGGCTTTTTTCACTAGATCATGGTAAGCTCATAGTGAGAGCATATTTCAGAGCATTTCATGATTACTAGGATTTGTCTTAGGAGAGGCATTTCTCTGTTCTTACAGCACCACCAGAGAACAGGAGACTTGGGGCTGGGAAGGTAGCTCAGTTAATAAAAGCACTTGCCTAGCATATGCAAAGTTCTGGGTCTGTATACACTGGGCATTCCTGGCACTAGATGTTGGGTGTGGTGGGCACACCTGCCATCCCAGCACTCTGCAGGTAGAGTCAGGATGGTCAGAAGTTCAAGGTCATCCTCAGCTATATAGGGAGCTTGAGGCAAACCTGGACTAGAGGTATTATCTCAAAATAACAACAATAACAATAATAATAAATGCTCATAGATAATAGGGCACAATTGTTTCTTCATAGTGAACAATATTCTCCCAAATAATAATCAATCAGCAAAAAGAGGATGGTATGATAACCCTGCATATAAAAAGAGTCTCAAAAAATTGTGCATATATATATTTTTTGGATTTTTGGATTTTTTCGAGACAGGGTTTCTCTGTAGTTTTTGGTGCCTGTCCTGGAACTAGCTCTTGTAGACCAGGCTGGCCTCGAACTCACAGAGATCTGCCTGCCTCTGCCTCCCGAGTGCTGGGATTAAAGGAGTGTGCCACCACCGCCCAGCGTAAAATTGTGCATATTTTTCAGAAACTCTGAACATGCTGTGCTGGAGGGCTCTGAGCAACATTCCACCTACATACAGCAGCAGAAAGAAGTCACCCTCTTCCTAGAGCCAGCAGGGCTTTGCCACTCATTGGCTTCAACACTAATGTGCCAGTGTTTACCATTCAGCCATGGCAAAACAATATATGGAACGTAAGTGTGATTTCCAAACTTCAGTTAAAACATTTAGTGATAGTTAGTATTAGTGTTAATATTCTCTTTTAAATATAGGACAATTTTACCTGGCTGTGGTGGTTTGAAAGAAAATGGCCCCCAAAGGAAATGGCACTACTAGGAGGTGTGGCCTTGTTAGAGGAAGCGTGTCACTGTGTGGGGGAGCTTTGAGGCCTCTTTCTCAAGCTCCCTTCAGTGTGGCAGTCAGTTGATTTGTTGTTGCCTGCAAGATGTAGCACTCTCAGCTCCAGTATCGTGTCACCATGCTCCCCTTCCTGGTCGTAATGGACTGAACGTCTGGAAGTGTAAACGAGCCACCCTCAACTAAATGTTTTCTTTATAAGAGTTGCAGAGGTCATGGTGTCTCTTCACAACAATAAAAACCCTAAGATACTAAGCAACACTATTTTCCAATAATACTTTCACCCAACTTGATATTTAAGAAAATTTTTTGAAGAATTAGAAATTCAATTTATTTTAGTAGTTTTGGGTTAAAATGTCACAACTACATTTATTAGAAACTGAAAATCTCAATAATCAGTTTGATTACTGTGATTAATCATATTTTTAAAGTACTCCTGAAAGACAGTATGTGCATATTTCCATATGAGTAATGAACTCAAATGAGACACAGAGCTAATGCAGAAAATGGGCAGATATACTACAGAATAAAATGAGGCACTCTGGGTCCGGGGGGGGGGTCGCACAAAGGTAGGGACAGACCACCAAAGTCTAATAAACCAGAAGCAAGCTTTATTCCAGAAACCAGAATCCAGGACAAAATAAAATAAAATAAAAAATCTCCATGGGGCACAAAACGTTTATCAGCTAGCTGAGACCACAGCCAGAGATGAACTTTGTTAGGCTGTGGCAAAGGCAGTTTCTGAACTCACCTTTTTATAGTAGGGGCACCAAGCATTAGGTCTGAACAAAAGAATTTTTACAATATCAAGGTAAAACTCAGTTACAGATTGCCTTACTTTACAATCTCCATTAACAGAGTTTCTCAGTTAAACTAGTGTTTGTACTTAATCTATTGTCTTCCTTGGTACAGGTGGTGTTTACTGAAGCCCTGTGCTCTCCCTGTTGATGCTGCCAGTTTCACACAGCAGGGCTAATGCGTAACCTAGAAGTCATATATCTTTTGCCTAAAAGTTGACTCAGCTCATATTTGTAGGCTAGCTCTCAGTTTGCAGAGAGATGCTTTGGCCTTGTAAATAGAGCTAAGGCTATGGGTAGTAAAGTGGAGTAACCCACTGTTAATAGTTAATCCTCGAGCTACTGAGAAAGCTGCTGACAGTCTGTTCTCATTCTCCTACGCTTACAACTTTATATTTATTTATTTTTACATTCCTATTTCTGGAATCTACATTTTATATTTTTATTCTTGGACCCCTCAAGAGTAGGAAATGACTAATGGGGCCATCCTGGAGGTAAATAACAGGGTGAGAGTAGACCCTGACCAGGGGGATGGCTGTGAAGGAAAACACACATAGGAGAGAAAGGACACACTCAAAAGACCGTTGGGCTGGCCTCTGTGTTTAGGCAGGTTTAATAACGTTTTCCAAAATCTCTGGGACAGATACCTTTCCTGGGAGGCATTTTTATGCCCAGATGATTGACAGGTTCATTGGAGTTAATCTTTATTTCTTATCAAAAAAACTCTTACCAGATAGCAATCTTAAAATCTTCCAGGCTGTTCAAAAAGTCATGTTTTCACCCAGGGTCATAGAAATGACTCAGAATTTAATCTTTGGACCACAAATCATGTAACAATGCTGACTACAAAAGGAGTAAAGAAATAAAAAATAAAAATAAATGTATAAAAAGGACCATTCTTTACCAAGAGGAAATAGCATTTTTTTAATGGGCCTCAACAAAGCTGTGCTATGTGCACCTGCCTCCCTTTTTGTGTTTGTAACCACCCTTTCAGGTGACGAGGAGGGACAAGAGGAGAGACAGTTGTTACACTTTCCTCTTCCTTCAGATCAATGCGTTGCTAGAGACAGAGGATATAAGACGGAAGCAGACTGTGATGTGGAAGTCCATCCTCACTGAGCTTCCAGCTTATGGATGTATCAGTAGCTACCTGTCCACAATAACTCAAAATTCATTTTAGTTGTCTTCTAGCAAACTTCAGATGTTCTATATATTTCTAGCCCTATTTTTTTCTGCTACTGTATCATTTTATTTAAAGGTTATTTTACATACTAAATGGTTCTAACCTCTCCCATCTCAAGCTTTGGCCAGGTGTCCCTATTCTCATCACCGGGATCTTCCCACCCTACTACACTCTGTCAATGCATCCTACCCATGTTTTCTCTGAACTCTCACTCGAAGTTGCAGTAGCCCACGACATAGAAGGTATGAACATAACTCCCCACAATTTTCAATGCTTCAGAAAGTTTAATTCCAAAATATTTTTTATGAGAACTGCTACCATTTCATATATCAACTGTGAAATTATAAAGATCTTTTGTTAGGAGTATGGTATGTTAGAAATAGATACAGACATATTTGTCTTTTTACACAATGTCAGAATTTGCTTAATAATACGAAATCCATAGCTATGCTAGTTTCACTTTTCTGCAATTTGCCAAGGAGCCATGATTTCTCTGACTCTTGACAAACACAGTTTTTTTTATTCCAATCTTAACTAATAATATTAACTCTCAGATTGCTACAAAAATACGCTTCCCCCAATGAGAAATCACTCCACACATATAGGAGAATAAGGAGACTGCTCTTTACAAAAAAAGCTTTAATGCCCAAAGAGGACGTGGCCTTGAATAGAAGATTTATTAACCTATGTACACCTTAGCCATGTGTATCTTATGTATGCTGTCATCCTTAAACTTCGTTCAGGTTCTAGATCCAGGTGACACTTTGAATGAGTCTCCCATCTGGCTTCTTAGGCAGATGGGAGAATATACAGCAAAGATATTGCCAGAATTATTTTTAAGTAACCAATGTTGTTGTTGATTTCTTTTCCCAAATAGTTGCTACCCACGGTCATCTTGCCCACCTGGCAAAATTACGGTTTCCTCTGGGAAAGAACTAGGAGTTTTATGGCAGGTCAGAACTTAACAGGGACTGTGACCCGGTGCAGCCTTGTAAGCTGCCTGTTAGAGATATCTCTTTGATAGTGGGATGGGCCTAATGTCTCATTGTAAGCCAGAACTGTCTTATGGGAATGGAGCCTAATGGTTGGTTAGCCCTGGTGAAGCAGCATTAACATCCCAGCATCCTAAAACTTGTTTATCTGGATAATATAGTATAACCAGGTTAGTATAAGCCTGGTTAGTATACTACTGACTTGGGAGGTAGGGCTCCCTTAGCTGAATTCTACTTTGCATGACTCTACTTAATGCCTCCTAAGTATCTATTACTAAATCCTTCCTAACACCAATTCTACCTCTTGCTTTGAATTTCTTTCCATTGAGCTCACCCATTATGCATCACACAGGAAATACAACTATATATGTATGCGGCGAACTCCCTGACCAGCAGGAAAGAACAGCCACCAGACGAGGATTCTTCTCAAATCATGCTTTATTGGAGCCTCTTGGTTGAAGGGAGAGCAGAAAGCAAGGGGCCCCGAGCTCTGAGCTGTAGCTGCTTATATAGGGAGTCTGCCTAGCAACCTTTGATACTTTAACTGCTTCTCTGGAGACCCACCGGCAGGAAAGAAAACAAACATCCTTGTCAATTACAGACCACAAGGAAGTTCCCCTGCCGGTCAGGGGGAGTGTGGGCAGCTAGATAGTAACAACTACTCATCCTGTTTTCTGCAACCTTTATTATAGAAATGAATCGTGCCCCAACTGGCCGATGCACGCCTGCCGGAGCTCCTGGCCACGGGATTGGCCCTAAGCACATATGCGAGAGGCACGGTTCCACTGCATTGCTTAATATGGAGTTATTTATCAAGCGAGGCCAGGGCCAAATGCCATCTTGCAATGGCAGCCACTCAAATCGGCTCCCAGCATATGTATATACGTGGAATGGCCTTAGGTGGGCTAAAGAGGCTGCTGCAGCAAAAAGCTCTAGAGGCCTTGCTGTAGACAGAGTCAGAAGGCTGATAAGGAAAAGAGAAAATCTTTTCAGCAGTTAAGTAATTAACCCTACTGGAATCACCACCACAGAGTCAAGCCTTGAGGTCAGATTGAGATACCCAGATGAGGCGCATAGAGGCAACAGGCAAACTGGGTCTAGATGGATGTATAGGTAGGCAGACAGGCAGCAATTTGAGGAGGCCATGTCATCAGCAGCGACTGAGATAAAC
The DNA here is from genome assembly GCA_025134845.1 of Neodon shergylaensis. Lineage (NCBI taxonomy): Eukaryota > Metazoa > Chordata > Mammalia > Rodentia > Cricetidae > Neodon > Neodon shergylaensis. Next base: position 2,928,044 of record JABTXL010004236.1, read on the forward strand.
TGACAGCCACAGGACAGTCAGGAGGTCTCTGCCTATGGCATACCAATCAGTGCCTTGTTATCCACACCAGGAGATTAGATGGCAGGTTGGTGGGAATGGTTGCTGTGGCAACATTAGGTATCCTATTCTTTATAGGGTCCAGGTCAGGGTATTTCACATTTCCTCATCTGGTTCTGGGTTTCCTGATGTGACTTTAATAGCCCCATGTGCTCACAGAGTCCCAATTCTCTTTGATCAGTGTATTGGGTGGCACCCTTCTAGCTTTACAGAACAAGTTATTTATCAGTCTGTGCCTCATGAGTGGTGCCAGACAGATGATGTTTACAAGTCCAGCGGGGTGCAGAGTCATCCTGCCTCAGTGTTTGGTTTTGAAATGGAGTCAAAAGCTGCTTTGAAAATGGAGTCTTTCAAAAATCCCATCAAAATTCTTCACAGACCTTGAGAGGACATTAATCAACTTTATATGGAAAAACAAAAAACCCAAGATAGCCAAAACAATCTTATACAATAAAGAAATGTCTGGAGGCATTACCATCCCTGACTTCAAACTCTATTACAGAGCTACAATATTGAAAACAGCTTGGTATTGGCATAAAAACAGAGAAGTCGATCAATGGAATCGAGTAGAAGACCCAGATTTTAACCCACAAACCTATGATCACCTCATTTTCGATAAAGGAGCTAAAAGTATACAATGGAAGAAAGAGAGCATCTTCAACAAATGGTGCTGGCAGAACTGGTTGTCAACCTGTAGAACAATGAAAATAGATCCATATCTATCACCATGCACAAAACTCAAGTCCAAATGGATTAAAAACCTCAATATTAGTCTGAACACACTGAACCTGATAGAAGAGAAAGTGGGAAATACTCTACAACATATGGGCACAGGAGACCACTTCCTACATATAACCGCAGCAGCACAGACATTAAGGGTAACATTGAATAAATGGGACCTCCTGAAACTGAGAAGCTTCTGTAAAGCAAAGGACACTGTCACTAAAACAAAAAGGCAACCTACTGACTGGGAGAAGATTTTCACCAACCCCGCAACAGACAAAGGTCTGATCTCCAAAATATATTAAGAACTCAAGAAACTAGACTTTAAAATGCTAATTAACCCAATTAAAAAATGGGGCACTGAATTGAACAGAATTCTCAACAGAAGAAGTTCAAATGGCCAAAAGACACTTAAGGTCATGCTCAACCTCCTTAGTGATCAGGGAAATGCAAATCAAAACAACTTTGAGATACCATCTTACACCTGTCAGAATGGCTAAAATCAAAAACACCAATAATAGCCTTTGCTGGAGAGGATGTGGAGTAAGGGGAACACTCATCCATTGCTGGTGGGAATGCAAACTTGTGCAACCAGTATGGAAAGCAGAGTTGTGGTTTCTCAGGAAATTTGGAATCAACCTACCCCATGACCAGCAATACCACTCTTGGGAATATACCCAAGAGATGCCCTATCATACTACAAAAGTATTTGTTCAACTATGTTCATAGCAGCATTATTTGTAATATCCAGAATCTGGAAACAACCTAGAAGCCCTTCCATGGAAGAATGGATGAAGAAACTGTGGAATATATACATATTAGAGTACTACTCAGCGGTAAAAAAACAATGACTTCTTGAATTTTGCATGCAAATGGATGGAAATAGAAAACACTATCCTGAGTGAGGTAACCCAGATCCAAAAAGATGAACATGGGATGTACTCACTCATAATTGGTTTTTAGCCATAAATATAGGACATTGAGCCTATAATTCGCTATCCTAGAGAAGCTAAATAAGAAGGTGAACCCAAAGAAAAACATACAGTTATCCTCCTGGATAATGGAAGTAGACAAGATTGCTGGGCAAAAATTGGGAACTGGGGAGTGGGGTGGGATGGGGGAAAGGGGAGATGGGAAGAGACAAGTGAGAAGGGGAGCATGGGGAGAGCTTGGGGGAATGGGATGGTTGGGATAATGGAAGGATGGATATGGGAGCAAGGAAGTATATATCTTAATTAAGGGAGCCATTTTAGGGTTGGCAAGAGCCTTGACTCTAGAGGGGTTCCCAGGGGTCCAGAAAGATGTACCCATAACTAGGTCCTTGGGCAGCTGAGGAGAGAAAGCCTGAAATGGCCCGATCCTATAGCCATACTAATGAATGTCTTGCATATCACCATAGAACTTTCATCTGGCGATGGATGGAGATAGAGACAGAGACCCACATTGGAGCAATGGACTGAGATCCCAAGGTCCAAACGAGGAACAGAAGGAGGGAGAACATGAACAAGGAAGTCAAGACCGCGAAGGGGGCACCCACCCACTGAGATGGTGGGGCTGATCTATTGGGAGCTCACCAAGGCCAGCTGGACTGGGACTGAAAATGCATGGGATAAAACCGGACTCTCTGAATATGGTGGACAATGAGGGCTGCTGAGAAGCCAAGGACAATGGCACTGAGTTTTGATCCTACTGCATGTACTGGCTTTGTGGGAGCCTAGCCTGTTTGGATGCTCACCTTCCTAGATCTGGATGGAGGGGGGAGGACCATGGACTGCCCACAGGGCAGGGAACCCTGACTGCTCTTTGGACTGGAGAGGGAGGGGAAGGGGGGTGGGGCGTGGCGAGTGGAGGGAGACCTGGCAGAGTGCATCACCCCTATGCGCATGCCCAGTATGCAGGCAGTACCTTCACCTGCGAGGTCTCTGTGCACATGCTCAGTGCCACTCCCTTTAAAAGGCAGAACCCTGCCTGCTTTCTCTCTCTTTTTCCTCTCTTTCTACTCCCTCCCCCGCCTCTATCTTCTCACAAAGCTACTCACTCTATGTTTCCTTTCTCTCTCCCCCTCTCTTCCTCCCTGCCCAATAAAAACTCTCCACATGAGCTCTGGCGTCTGTTCTCTCTCTCTCTCTCTCTCTCTCTCTCTCTCTCTCTCTCTCTCTCTCATAATATTGATGTCATGAAAGTTGTTAGGTTCTCTTGACAGTGGACCCTGGAACCTTCAACCGCATCACATTTTGAACAGAAGGATCGCTGGTTGCTCCAGCCAGTACAGTCATGATAAGTAAGCCACTCCTTCACCTCTAGTCATAACTCACAAGTGAAGCCTCATTTCTCATCTCTCAGACCCAAACATCCCTCGGGCCTAGCACCTCGGTCCCGTTCTTTGAGTGACGACTCACAGGGCGGCGATTTGTGCCCTTCTCATCTCCTGGACCCAGGTGTCCTTTCCTTTGTCCCTCGACCCCTGCTCTGTATCTGATGAATCACTGAGAAGCTTGTGTCTTATTTCTCCACCTCACTCATGGATCTGTGCCTTTCACCTTAAATTCATCTGCCTTTGCAGTCAGATCTAACCCAGATACCCCTCTGCTATCGACCCAAATGGCCACTTACTGGCTCCCTATATCCCAGTATTTCCCAGGACCTTTCCAGCTTCTACCAGCAAAGCAGTAGATACAAGGGAGTACCCTGCTTTCAAGCTTTCTCTTATCTTTATCTTTTACTGTTGTGGGATAATGCTCTTGTGCCCTGTACAGATTTGCTACTTGTATTGGTTTAATAAAATGCTGATTGGCCAGTAGCCAGGCAGGAAGTATAGGTGGGGCAACCAGACTAAGAGAATTCTGGAAAGAGGAAAGGCAGGAATGCAGTTGCCACCCAGACACAGAAGAAGCAAGATGAAAATGCCCTACTGAGAAAAGGTACCAAGCCATATGGCTAAACATAGATAAGAATTATGGGTTACTTTAAGTTGTAAGAGTGAGTTAGTAATAAGCCTGAACAACAGACCAACCAGTTTATAATTAATATAAGCCTATGTGTGTTTATTTGGGACTGAACGGCTATGGGACTGGGTGGGACAGAAACTTCTGTCTACACCTTACCCAGGATTCTTGGGCTATGCACTCCCGTTCCTTCCCTTTTCTGTTTGGCTGTCTGTCCTGTTTGATGTCCTCTCCCAGTAGCCTGGGAGACCTATGACTTGGGCTCTGGCCCACTGGATGCTTCCCCTTTGTTCCCAATGGTAGTGATGTTTACAACTAATTGATCACAACTAGTTACAGATTTTGTTGCCCTGATCCTCAAACACTTTTAGAGATTTGAGAATATAGCATTTGGCAGCACCCCGATTTTCTCCAAAGCAGATATATGAACACAGAAGAACCTCCAACCAGAACTTACTTCAAAAGTGGCAACCCCAGCGCACCTACCAAAAAAAATGCCTTTCACCTCAACTACTGCCAAGACTCTCTTCAGACCATGGACAAAACAGGACACTGGGGAATCAGCTGCCTCAGCAGTCTCGAGAACTAGACACCCTCATTCCCCTAACCTGCCACCCCTAACTCGCCACCTTTTTACAATAAACAAATGGAGGAGTGTCGGCATTTAGGCATATCTGGCCTGCCCCATGGGGACTTTATAGAGTGTACCACTGCTGTGTGCATGCCCAGTATGCAGGCAGTACCTTAGCCTTTGCTGTGTGGTTTCTGTGCACATGTGCTGTGCCCTTCCCTTCACCACCACCCCCTATAAAAACTCTCCACACAAGCTCTGGCCTCTCTCTCTCTCTCTCTTCCTCTCCCTCTCTGGCTGTTTTTAAAGTGTAACTTTTATGGATCAGCTGAATAAGTAAAGCTTCCCCATGTCTCTCCTCGTCCTGTACTACTCCATGGAGTAAAGAAATGGTGCCAGCTAACTGCCTTCTTACATACGGTGTTCTTCAGCGGAACACAAACTGTCTTAGAGAACATCAACCCCAGATGGAATCTCTCCACGACTCTGAAAGAACAAGAGAAAACCAAAGCCTGTTTCTCATGCAGTCACAGGAGCATTAAAGTCTCACTAAGGAAAGCTGACACCTCCCAGCCCAAAGAATGGAGTCTCCCTCTGAGTGGAGACTTACCATGGTTTCCTTAAGAGCTAAGCCCTTGAAGCAGGTCAATCACCTGGGCAAGGGACTACCCTTAAGAGAGGTGGTTTCATCTAAGCCATGCCAAGAATCTGGGGGGAACAATTGACGTTTTAACAAAATGTTAGTGTTTGTGGGAAAAACACGAGCAAAAGCAGCTTGAGAAGGGAAGGGTTTATTTGGCTTATGGGTCATAGCCCATCATCAAGGGAAGCCAGGGCAGGAACCTGGAAGCAGGGACTGAAGAAGCCATTCAGGAGCTGTTTATTGGCTCAGATCCTCTGCTTGTGCTCAGCCTGGTTTCTTAGACAACCCAGGGCTACCTCCCCAGGGGCAGCACTGCCCACCCTGGTTTGGGCCCCCCTAGTCAATCATTAGTCAAGACAATGCCCCACAGACCAATCTGATGGGGGATCTCTTTTCTCAGATGTGTTAACACATGAAATAATAGACCTTTACTTCCCAGAATCCCCAACCCCGCCAGTGCAGTTGCTACAGAGACACTGCAAGGCTCTGCCCAACGTTCTGAAAAGCATAACTGTTCTTTATGTTTTATTTTTATTTCTCTCTCTTTCAGATACTGGCTCCATGCCTAAGTCAAAAGGCATGGTTTTTCTCTTCCTTCTCTCCACCTTCCTCCTCCTGGCAATTGTCGAGGTTTACAGCTTACTTACCGTGTGTGTGTGTGTGTGTGTATGTTTTAATTCTAGTGAAAGTGTCTTCAAGATTTCTTCTGAGTCCATTCCTAAATTCTTTTTTTAAGGGACTAAGAACCCTAAAAAGGGACATTAATTTCCCAGGTCACATGGGGTAGTCCAGGCCAGGTGGGGGGCTTCCAAATTTTCTGGTAACAGTGCTTGAACAGAAATAAAAACTAAGACACTGTGCACACAATGCACTCTTTCTCTCTCTCTCTCTCTTTCACACACACACACACACACACACACACTCAAACACTCACACACACCATGCCCTCCACCAGGTGTTCATCCATAACTACTTCTTTTCCAATAATAGTCCAAGGTCATCTCCATTCTTCTTGCTTTGTCGATAAAATTTTTGACACTAAGTCTCCAAATTACACTCACATTTGGACTCAATCTTGAGTGAAGTGTCAACTTTGGAAGTTTCCCAATAACAACCCCCACATACGTCCACATTCTACCCTCAGACGCCTGTGAGTTTCTCAGGCTGTGGGGTTCTCCTTGCTGCCTCTAGCTTCATAAACACAACTTCACAGGGTCTGGTGATTCGTCTTTTATTTTTAGGATCAGAATTGAACCTAAGGCCTTGCACATGCTCGGCAAGTGCTCTACTACCAAGCAATGTCCCCAGACTTTTCTTTTCCCCCTTCACTTTTTATTCTGAGACAGGCTGTCCTTGAACTAATTATATCAGTTAGGCTAGCCTTGAACTTCCAATGCCCCTGCCTCAGCTACCCAAGCAGATAGGATTATAAGACTGTGCAAACCTTGTTTATTAAGTGTGTAATGATAGCCAATGATGTAACTATGGACAAAGGTAGATACCTTACCCAAATACAATCAAGACTCACCCTGCCAGAAATGGAGATCATTAACCTGCAAAAAAAAAAAAAAAAGGAGGTGCCTGTGATCTTTTGTAGAGAATCTGCTAAGTGCCATCCTGTGTAACATGGCACTACAGATTTTGAACTAAAATTTCTTTTAGAAACTTTTGAGTTATTATTTTTCTTTTAGAGCCTCTAATTATTTGGTTGAAGTTGGTGCTGGATTTTATTTGGATTTTTAATAATAAATCATAATGTACACACTTCTTGTAAGGAGATTTAAAGACTAGGACACGGATGCAAGCTCACAGTAGAAATCTGGTGAGACTATTTGGTGCAAGTCCCTTCCTCTGTCATTTATATGAAAAGCGGCTCCATCATAGTTTTCTGTGACATTGGTCTGCTTGAATTTTTATTGCTCACTGGTAACAGATGACATCTAGTCTTTTAAATTTTCCTTATGGTTTCCTTTCCATAACTGAAGGACCATTCTTAGAATTTTTTATACAAATAAGGTTATTCATTTGAGATATTCCTAAGAACCAAAGGGAAGAAAAATAACCCAAATTGTTCAATCTCCACCTCTCTGTTTATAAAAATTAGTATTGCAGCAAGGCATGGGAGTGCACACCTTTAATCTCAGCACCTGGAAGACAGAGGCAGGCAGCTCTCCAAGTTCAAGTCCAACCTGGTCTACAGAACAGGTGGCAGGAGAGCCTGGGTTGTCTTGAACAACCCCCCAAACTAGTATTACACTGATCCACAAAAGAGTTATTGGCAACCATGCTGATTAAACCCATTAAAAGTTCTAAGTCCTTCTTATTGATGGCCAGACCAAGAGAAGCTTGTGCCTCTGAAAACTCTCTTGATGCCCGAGTTCAGGGATTTTAATGTCAAAATCCACAAAAGATACATCAAAGTTAGATGAGTGTCAGAATAACCTCGAAATTCCTGGCAGAACATAGTAATCATTTTAGATATAACCTGTTAAATATTTTGGCTAGTACATCGGTCCATTGTCAAGGTCATGGAAGCCTCAGATGTGTCCAGGCAGATGTGACTTGACCATTGGGTGTGGGGGAGTAGAAGGTTAAGTCACTACAGGGTGGCATTACTTTAGCCACTTTAGTGTAAGTTTCCATATGTCGTCTACTCTGGCCACTCCCCTAAAATATCATTTTAATAATAATAAGTTGACATGAGAGTAGCGGGAGGGAAGAAAATTTGGGAGGAGGAAGAAACCAGTGGAAGGAAGAGAGGGGAGACAAGAAAATGTAATAGGAGGGATGCGTATGATCAGAAGACATTATACATGTGTATTCAATGTCATAACAACACCCATGATTTTGTACACTCAGTATGTTAATTAAAAAGAAAGAGACTAAGTACTTCCTTCTTGAATGTTCTTAAGAGCATGACATACAATTAATCTTACCATAACAGCTGATGAGAGTCCTTGTTGCAATTCCCTTAACTTGTCATTAATATAAAAGATTACTCCAATGTAATATCAATTATATTGTAAAGTGTCATATGTTGTTTGAGCTCACTAAGAACTAAGAAGCTGGCTTTAAAAGCAGGGTTTTACCCCCACCATTTTAGACCCAAGCATGTTTGTGATGAGTATCCTCCAAAGCCCCTTGTATCGGGGTAGGGTGACATTTCTCCCAGCTCTCTAACAAGAAGGAGGAAACAGACCAATGGTGAAAACATTGTGCCCTCGGGCATAGCTAGAAGCTAAATGGTTTCCAACAGATGTTCCTACTGTTCATATCATGGTATAAAAACACCTGCAGTGGGAAAGAGAAGCCAGAAGTTCAGACATGGGAAAAAAGCCTTGGAGAGAAAACTCAAAAACTCTAGCCACCCTCTACCATGATATTTTAGTTTGTTCAAGACTAAAGTTAAATTTACAAGACATAAATTTCAAAACTCCATAAGTTGATTAAATAAGCACAAGATGACAAATACATTAAAGGACATTCAATTAATTGGAATTATAAAAACAGACATCTTTTCTTTAAAAAGCTTTATAATATTAGTTGTGTGTGTGTGCATGTATAGGTGTGAGTGCCCATAGAGGCCAGAAGAGGGAATTAGATGCTTGCAGCTAGAATTGCGAGCCTCCCACCATGGGTATTAGGAGAGGAACCTGGATCCTCTAGGGGAGCAGCAAGTACTCTTACTGCTGAGTCATCTCTCCAGGCCCCAGACATCTTTTTAAATATTTACTATTTTGAACATTTCAAAGTGCTACAACTCATAAATGTTTAATATGCTACATAAAACTATGGTTTCTTGATCCTTCACTGGTTTTAAAGCTTGAATAAATATCAAATTCAAGCCAGGCTGCCACGGACCAGCTCAGGGGAGCCACTAAGACCATGGGAGAAACAGGGTCTTGGTAACAGGAAGGCACAAGTTCGGCGAATGACAGACAGACACAACACACAAGAGAGTGGTTGGAATCTGCTGCAATTTTACTGAATTCATGTTTTCATTATATAGTATTCAAACAAAGAACAAATCAGAAGGTCATGTGTCATTAGTTGGCACAGTATGAAAGCTTCTTTTAGTCACATCAGCAATATTTAAGAAAAGTATATTATCAGGAACAGGTGTTAGACATAAAGCATCCTTAGAAGAGGAAATCTTGTCCTTGGGACTGTAAGCCTCAGACAAGTGGTTTCATCTTATGAATAGAAAGTTTCTGTCTCATTATCGCTATCATGGCCCTTCCTCTTCCTAACCCTTTATTTCATCTAGTGACCAAATATACCTAATCAGTTCTCTGCACCTGTTGAACTATACTTTTTTAGTACCTTCTTATGTAGCAAACATCATGGGGGTTGGGATCTAGCAAGCCTATCCATAAAATTGAAAGTATAATATAACAGTCTTTGTCCATCAACATTAACTCATCTATTCCCTTGCTCATCATACACCCTGTGTATGACAAAGGTTCTGCTGTAGTCTTATACATTCCCATACTGTGCTTCCTTATCCCAGAGCTGTTTCTGAAGAGAATGATCCTTGTCTTGTATATATATATATTATCATTATTATAAAAGAGATTGTGCAAAGCTCATATCCCGCATAGCCAGCTAATTGAGAAACCCGTCTATGCCTCAGCTGTGGCTAATACCAGGCTGTCTGCCATTGACCTCCAGGAAGCCTAGTCCCATGGGACATGTAGCTCCCATCCGTCATAAAGACATATGTCATGTCACACAGATCACACTGAAGTTGGTGTGGCACCAGGCATGACGGTATATGTTTTCCAGCAATTGGAATGCAGAGGTAGGTGGATCTCAGTGAGTTCAAGTCCAGCCTCGTCTGCATAGTGAGTTCCAGGTCAGGGCTACATAGAGAGAGCTTGTTTCAAGAAGAAGGATGAGGGAGAAGAAGAGAAGTAGGAGGAGTAAGAGTCTATATTGATTGCCATCTGCTGGTATACTGTTGTTGACCTGTAAGTGTCCAAGCAGGGAAGCAAACCACGAGGAGGTGAGGATGATGACTCAGTTCAGAGTGACTTCATCAACCTGGATCAGACTTGAGGAGTCTAATAGCAGGTGATGATGGAGGAAGGTCATTGGTTAAAAAATAAAGAAACTGCCTTGGCCCATTTTATTGGTTAGAACATAGATGGGTGGAGTAAACAGAACAGAATGCTGGGAGGAAGAGGAAGTGAGCTCAGAGACACCATGCTCCCCTCTCCCGGGCAGACACAATGAACTCTGCTCTCTGAGGCAGACACAATGAACTCTGACCCAGGATGGACATAAGCTAGAATCCTCCTGACTCAGCTTTAGCTGCAAAACCCTGCAGCTCATTAAGAGGTCCTGCCACGAAACACTTAAACGGTGTTGACGAAAAGCTGAATGCATGCTTTTCGGTTTTCAGCCGTAGCAGGAAAAAAGCTGCGCCGTTTAAAAATGCTGGCTTTCTGGGTTGTCTTGCCAGGGCAAACTCTGACTCTTTTATGCAGGCGGTTTGTAAGCACGGCTGCTGAAGCTCGCTTGCTGGCAAGGACCTTGAAATGCCATAGAGTTGTAGCAGTAAACATGGCTACAGCCAGTACCTCTGCCATGAGGCTGGAAAGCTAAGGAATGGGCTGGATCCAGCTGTCAAAGCCACAGCTTTAGTCTTACTGATATTGCTTGGTAAATTAAAGACTCATGTGTTCAGAAAAAGAGAGATATAGAGTAAAGAGAGATTCAAAGACAAAGAAAAATTTTAAAATGATTTACAGTGTGTTAAAAATATATGCAGGCTAAAATTTAAAGTTCTTAAAGTAAAAAAACAAAAAAAGGAAGAAAGAAAGTAGTTGTGAGTTCCCGATAGAACATCCCCATTGTCTCAGTGTGTGGATGCACCCCTCGCAGTCCTGAGTTCCTTGCTTGTGCTCTCTCTCCTTCTGCTCCTGATTTGGACCTGAGATTTCTGTTGGTGCTCCTATGTGGGTCTCTGTCTCTGTCTCCTTTCGTCGCCTGATGAAGGTTAATATTCAGGAGGATGCCTATATGTTTTTCTTTGGGTTCTCCTTCTTATTTAGCTTCTCTAGGATCACTAATTATAGGCTCAATGTCCTTTGTTTATGGCTAGAAACCAAATATGAGTGAGTACATCCCATGTTCCTCTTTTTGGGTCTGGCTTACCTCACTCAGTATATTGTTTTCTATTTCCATCCATTTGTATGCAAAATTCAACACGTCCTTGTTTTTTACTGCTGAGTAGCTGGCCGGATCTGAAAAAGCCTGGGATAAAACCGGACTCGCTGAACATAGTGGACAATGAGGACTACTGAGAACTCAAGAACCTTGGCAATGGGTTTTTGATCCTACTGCACGAACTGGCTTTGTGGGAGCCTAGGCAGTTTGAATGCTCACCTTACTAGACTTGGATGGAGGTGGGTGGTCCTTGGACTTCCCACAGGGCAGGGAAACTTGATTGCTCTTTGGGCTAACGAGGGAGGGGGACTTGATTGGGGGAGGGGGAGGGAAATGGGAGGCGGTGGCGGGGAAGAGTCAGAAATCTTTAATAAATAAATAGAAAATTAAAAAAAGAGGGACACGATAATTTGCAATGGGTTCAAGAATAAAATGAAAAGAATGCAATAAATTATTCTTGATGAAAATTAAAAAATAAATAAATAAATAAATAAATAAATAAATAAATAGCTGCAAACACACAAAAAAAAGAAAGAAAGTAGTTGTGTGTGGTAGTATACACCTTTAATCCCAACACTTGGGAGGCAGAGGGAGATTGACCTCTGTGACTTCAAGGTGTGGTAGCACACGCCTTTAATCCCAGTGCCTAGAAGACAGAGACAAACAGACCTCTATGAGTTCAAGGTTTAGTAGTGTATACCTTTAATCCCAATGCCTGGGAGGCAAAGACAGGAGGATCTCTGAGAGTTCAAGGACAGCCTGGTCTACAGAGTTATTCCAGGACAAAGATATACAGAGAATATAAAATAAAAGTAAAAATAAACAAAATAGAGTTAAAATAAAGCTGTACAAAGATGGAAAATAAACAGAGAATTTTGATACTGTATGCTATTATGCTCTCTTTGAATTGTTTGAATGCTGAGGAAGGAGCAACAGCTGCTAAAAGATATTTGTTTATAAATGCTGCTGAACTAATCCAACATAAATATTTTGAAAATGCTTTGACTTTGAAATTTGGATCTAAGGACATGATGCTTTGGAAAGGAGTTTCTTATTTTGTTTTCACAGAGGGTGAGAGTCTGTGGATTGCTTCTATCCCAATATGGTATGATGGACCACACCCTCCTGAAAGGTTGCTGTGAACACCCTCAAAAAATTACTTCACTCAATTGACGACTGAGATGAACCTAGCACACAGGTTATACCCTGAAATATCTGATTAACAGCGCCCCCATACAGCAGGAAGCAGTTTGGAGAGAAATAACTGCGCCCATATTCCCAAATATTGTTTATAAATGTTCTTTTACATTTAAAGAAGGATATGATATAGGTATGAATAATTTGCATGGATATGGATTTTGTTTTAGTGATTTAAATTTAAGGTCAATTTTGTTATATATGTGTGTGTGTGTGTGTATATATATATATATATATATTTCTGATATTGATTAAGGTATTGTGATTGTGTAGTTCATGTAAAAATGTTTCATGTAAAAATGTAATGTATATAGGTTGTTAGTGGATAGTCATCTATAATAGTCAAGTTTGTAGTCATGTTAGGTTTTCTAGATGTACATAGATATATTTTAGATAGACATTCTTCATATTTTTCAAAGACTACAGAATATGGCATTTAATGTTTTAATAACTTAGGACTTTTCATGACAATGAGACACTCTGCTCCTGGCAGCACCAATCTACTTCAAGAGGAAGATGGGCATCAAAGAGGATCCTTATGGAGTTTGATAGCCATTTGGGCAAGAAAACTGCTCTTGCCTGGACTATTGCATAAACTGGCCACAGAGAACTTGCAGAGAGAGGACTACTGAAGTTGCCTAAAGGTGAGATGATCTTTCGGGGTTCCTGATTCATGAAAGAGTCTGCAAGACATTCTTCAGGACAAGCAGATAGTGACTGCCTTTGAAATTTCCTGCTTTGTGGAAATGTCTGCTGGAAACTATGGGCCTGTAGGCCGAAGATAGATGCCCCAACGATACAGAGGAACTTTGGGTGACTGTCCAGGCAGTGAGATGTCTCTGTCATTTCTAGAGTTTGAAAGTTGCTTATTTCTTGTTTGCTTAGGTAATATTGTATCTTTCTGGAGTCTTTGATGGAGTTGAAGAATAGTTATAGTTATAGTTTTCCTTAGTTATGATAAAGATAAAATAGATATAAATAATATAATTTTTACTTGATAATTGTTTTGTTATATGTAATTTTGCTGTGTTAAAGTTAAAGCCTTCCTTTTTTTGTTTTTGTTTAAACGAAAAAAGGGGAAATGATGGAGGAAGGTCATTGGTTAAAAAATAAAGAAACTGCCTTAGCCCATTTTATTGGTTAGAACATAGGTGGGTGGAGTAAATAGAACAGAATGCTGGGAGGAAGAGGAAGTGAGCTCAGAGACGCCATGCTTCCCTCTCCCGGGCAGACGCAATGAACTCCGACCCAGGATGGACGTAGGCTAGAATCTTCCTGGTAAGCACACCTCGTGGTGCTACATAGATTATTAGAAATGGGTTAAGAGGTTGAAACTAATGGGCCAGGCAGTGTTTAAAAGAATACAATTTGTGTGTTGTTATTTCGGGGCATAAGCTAGCCAGGCGGCCTGGGTGCTGGGGACGCAGCCCAGCCGCTCCTACTACTACAAGGTGACTTATTCCCAACAATCTTTTTCTCTCTGTGTTCTTGGCTGTTTTGGAACTTGTTCTGTAGACCAGGCTGGTCCTGAGTTCAGAGATCCACCTGCCTCTGCCTTCTGAATACTGGGATTAAAGGCGTGTGTCACCACTGCCCAGCTACTATTCCCAACAAATTTAAACACGTATAATTTGGGAAAAAAAAAGAACACGTTTCCTAGTGTACTACAATCCCTGGTGCAGAAGAAAGCAAGATTACATCAAAACAAGACTTGGGATACATGTCATGTCTTCCAAGAAGGTGGGTTCTAGAGATAGGCTACCTGTTTCCACTTAAGGGCCTAGGGAGGCTCTGGCCTGTTCTCCATTATCAGACAGTGTAGAGATCATTTGGGCTATAAGCCACTTCTGGGCCTGGTTGTGGGAACTTGGGGAGCTCTGGCTACACAGATAATGTAAAGGTCAATTAGACTATTTGGCATCTCCCATCCTGTTGCAGAAGCTTGGGGAGCCCCTGACTGTAAAGGTCATTTAGAGGACTAGTCACTTCCAATTCTGTTTGTAGGAGCCTGATATGGCCTGGCCCAAGAGATAACACAGATCACCAGGCTCTTAACCACCTCCAACTCCCAGCTTTCTGGATGGAAAAGCAGGTATTTCCTCTTTCAAGGGGACACCTCAGATGATTAACATTCCTTATTTTTGTGGATGTCCGTGGGTGCAAGGACCATCATACTTGTCTTCCCAACATCTCTCCCCTTTTATTTAAAGAAAGAATAGTGACTGTAACAGAAGCCAAGGTTGAATGCATTGTCTTGCTACTCCGATTAATATAGGCACACATAAGAAAATTCCAAGACTATCACAGAGGACTGAAGAAAGGGGAACACCACCATAAGCAGGATAACCATTCAAAGGTCACTTGAGAGATTTTTGTCTAGCTCTTTATGTAAATCATTAATTCAGCCATCAATAATGCAGAGGAAATATCGTCTATTATCTCAGGTATGTCCCTTATTGCCCCTGAGAAAAGCATTTGGATTCTGCATAGACAATCTGAAAATTTACAGAAACCTAACAGTATCATTTTGGGGTTAGTCCTTCTTATTGTTTCCCCAAAGTCCCAACTTGATGAGTTAAAGTTCTGACATGTCTCCCCAAGTGAATAGCTTACTCTCATCTTGCGACACCTCCTCTTGGTAGGTTTGTCATTAGCCTTCAGATGTTTCATTTGTCCGGTGGTCTCTGGATGTCCTCCTCAGAAGTATCAGATCAGGAGCTGCCGGGAGCCATCCCTGGCGGTGGACAGGTCCCAGCACAGGATGTAAGAAGTTGGGGAGGGGGAGAGCCAGGTCAAGGTGGTCAGGAGAATCCTGCAGCCTGATTGATGGCAGCCAGAGTGCTTCTTTATTTATACAGAATTTAGTGAGCAGGGATATATTCATGTTATTCCAAAATATAGATCATATCATTTTTTGTTTTAGACATGTGTTTCACTTCCTTTTGCTTATCTTTAAGTCATTATTCATAAATTATGACAGAACAGAGTTATCATTTTCAATCATTTTCCCTCAAATTTGGCATCATTGATAAACAGAACTATCTTTTATAATAATTTTTACTCATTAAGCCCATAACCCAAATTTTAAGAATCTATAGGCATATGACAGCCTGTTCTCAGGCTAGTTGCTTTTGTGGTTAGAAGGACAAAGACAAAGTCTCCAAGCTCGTCCAGGCTTAGTTCCATATCTCAAGCATTGCATTCTTAACTCTTAATGGTCAGAGGGCCCAAGAATGGTCCTCAGGCCAAAGCTGCTGCAGTTGTTATTCAAATTCTGGCATAATACAATGTTTGTATTTTATATTTTTATAGAATTTGTCTATATGTCTAATCCTGGCATTCTGTTGTTCCTTGGTCACATGACACCACAGTGGCTCTGCATGTGCTGACTTGGCTAAGAAAGGAAGGTCCTCAGCTCTCGTCCTTTTATCATCCTTCTACATCATTCTTTGCCTATCAGTATAAGGCTCTGTGCAGGGCAGAGGCAACTCCAGTGGATCTAACTTTGTTGCCGTATCTGCCACATAACAGCCTGAGTGTATAGTGGGAAGAGGCTTGCAATCCGAGCTGAGGTCAACTCCTAATGGGCCAGGCAGTAATTTAATTAATACTATTTCTGTGTGATTATTTTGGGGTTAAGCTAGCGGGGCAGCAGGAAGCGGCCAGCTCGCCTCATACAACACTGTATAAGCACAGGGACAGAGTTTCAAGAATATCTCATAGCCTCATAAAGAGACTTCTGGATTCTTTATGTGTGACACAGCCTCCAGGGTTGTAAGGACGACCTTCAAGTAGATAAGGATATCTCCCTAAAGCAGGGGCAATAGTATGTTCAGGGCTGGCCTGGGGAAGTTGAAAAGCAGCATTTTTAGGAGAGCGCATAAATGGTTCATAAGAAATTTTCCTTCAATCCAATATCCCCAAATTAAACAAATATTAGAGTGTCTCAAGTATGCAACAGGTAGAGATGAAAACCAAAGGTGGAGGCCATCATGTGGCTCCGCCTTGCTGGATCTTTGCCAGACAACTCAGCTGACTGTAAGGTGTTTGCCACGCCCATCAGATATGGCTGTGCAAAGGAGCCATCTAGGACTTTGTTCACTTTCTGGAAAGACAGAAGCACAGCCCTGTCCCTGTGTTAATATTGGGTCTTTTTCACTGATAAATTTCTAGATTGTTTCATATAACATATTCCTTAGATTTTATCTCAATTAGGGAAAAATGCTTTGGGGCAGCAGAAAATGCATTAGCCTTTAAAGTGAATTTGTTTGTTTGTTTGTTTGTGGAGACAGGTTTCTCTGTGTAGTCCTGGATATCTTGGAACTCGCTTTGTAGACCAGGCTGGCTTCAGACTCACAGAGATCCACCTGCCCCTGCCTCCCGAGTGCTGGAATTAAAGATATGTGCCACTACTGCCTGGAAAAAAAAAACCCTTTTATGTTTTTAAATTTAAAATTAGCATAGCTAAATAGTATGTGAGGATTTAGGTGGGTATAAATACCTTTTATTTATTTAATTTTTAATTTGCAATTAAGTATTTGATTGTATCATTCCACAATAACTTGACCCTGTGGATAAGACAGGATTTTAGTAATATGGTTAATATTAAAGCTCCTCAACTCCAGTGACAGCAGGGGCTGTCTGTGACTCTGTCGCCTGCTCTTGGGACCTATTCCTCCTATCGGATTGCTTCATCCAGCCTTGATAGAAGAGGAGATGCCTAGTCTCACTGAAACTTGATATACCATGGCTGACTGATATCCCTGGGAGGCCCTTCTGTATCTGAAGAGAAACAGAGGAGGGGAGGGGATAAGGGAAGATAGGGAGAGGAACTGCGAGAAGAGGAAGGAGGGGAAACTTTGGTTAGCATGTAAAAACAAACAAAAATTCTTCAAATCATTTGTTAACAAAACCAGAACCGTTGTTACTATTAACAGTAACGGGTCCTTAAAAGGAAATGTACAAAAAGCTATTGTCAAAGTTAAATTTCAGATATGATACAACAGTATTTCCCTGGAGCTTCCAGGGCCCCATGCCATGTCTGAGGTTGGGCTCCGCAGATGACGAGCTAGGGAGAGGCACTGTGTAAGCCTGTAGTGCACTCTGGGCACACATCTCTACCTGACAACAGAGAAGGCCCCAGACACAGGTAACTGGAACTTCATATGTCTAGCTGATATCCATTCAGTACTAATTATGTACTAGAATGCTGCAGAATAATGTCTTTATAGTGTGTAAAATAATGTCTTTAATAGAGGAGAGGTTCTCACGAACCTCTTCTCTCTCCCTTGCTAGAGTTTGATTTTTTGTAAGATTAAGGGAAAGGATTAAAACAAACGAAACCCCAGAGCCTATTAAATTAATAGTGGAATTATAATTTTTTTTTTCGAGACAGAGTTTCTTGGTAGCTATGAAGCCTGTCCTGGAACTAGCCTTTGTAGACCAGGTTGACATTGAACTCCCAGAGATCCGCCTGCCTCTGCCTCCCGAGTGCTCGGATTAAAGGTGTGCGCCACCACTGCCCAGCCGTTTGTCAAGCCTTTTAACTTCAGACTCCCAAGTGCTAGGGTTCCCATGTTTAATAAAAGGATTCCAACCCAACTCCCAAGAACTTCCGATTTAAATATGTATTTTGATCAGAAGAAATTGAAATATACTTTATGAAGCAAATAGAAGAGCTGGAGGCATGGCTTATCTCTGCTTCTATATCACTGTCCATCACATCTCGATTCTGTGGACTCTCCTTCTCTACCTGAGCACAAAAGGCCTCTTGATTATTTACCTGTGCTAGCAAATGACCTGTAACCTGTACTACCTTTGACTAGTCTCTATTTACAATATGCGACTGAGCTGACCTAATGTTTGATCTCTGAAATGGCCTGGGACATGGTATTGACCCTCAACTAAAGTTAAACAATGTTATTTAACCATTGGTCTGTGAGCTGTTTCATGGTAGCATGTACTAATTTTCTATCAGGACCATGTAATAGTAATAACTATATTTATAATTTGCCCAGACTTTGGGTGGAACTTGGAGGAACTAAGGTTGGTCATACACTAAAATATGCCAGCCCATTCTAAGAAGCCAGGGCAAGTTTTGGGCTTCTTGGTACCAAGATATTTATACATGTCAGCCAGTGGTGGTTCAGCAACCTGAAGAAGTGGGAGAGGAGAGCTTCAGGTGGTGGGAGGGGAGAGAGCCTGCTCCTGAGATTGCTAGAGTCAACCTCCTCTCCATTGCTACTTTACCCTTTACCTGGAATAGGATGGTCTCATGAGTTCAAACTGAGTCCTGCAAATCCTTTTACTAAAAAATTCTTAAAATAATTGATAATTTATACTTCACACCAAACTGAAGTCAAGAAGTTGTGATACATTGAACCACACTGACTCCTGGCACACATCTTAAGTTACTTCTGAAGACAGTTGTCCCCAACTGCACTTGCCAGTTACATGACATTAAAAAAAAAAGAAACTGTAGGTATAATCAGTATTTTCTAGTAAGCTTTTTTTCATAATTTTATTTTTAGAATGGATCCAAACCTTTTCTTATCAGGCTGTTATCAAAGAACTTTGAAGGTTTTGTGTCCAAACCTTCTTTACTCTTTTTCAATCTTCAGGGGAGAAAAGATGCAATAATGACAATGGAATTCAGAGACTCTAGAAATCCCATATTGTATCCTCCATTACCGTTTATGATCTGGCTCTCTCTAGTCCCACTATCTGTAAAAGCATGCCCCGCCTCAAAAGACGCTCCCATTCTAAGCCCAGACTCTACCAGGCTGTTAACGCGTGCTATTGACAAAGTACTGGCGACCACGTCATCAAAACAGGCACAAGCAGGTCTTCCCAAGTAGATACCAAAGCAACCTTTCAAATCCCTGAAACCTGGAGACTTTGTCTTCCGGAAGAAAGAACAAAAGACAACTCGCCTTGAGTGTTGACAGATTGGACTTTTTTCAGACACTGTGAATGAATGGCTGACGTGATACCAAAGCTCTAAGATTTTGCTTTTGAGAAAGTTTCCCTGTTCAGTCCAAGCTGAGCTTAAACTCTTTGAGATTCCCCCTTTTCAAGCTCCCCGGTGGTGGGATTACAGGTTTGCACTAACAGATGAAGACAATGGGTCACTTTTCAGTGGCAGCCCTGATAGCTCAAACCTGGTGTACATAGGTAGCACTAGGCATAGGGTTCCTGTGCTGATATAAGAGAATACCAGCATCAAAAGAGGATAGTTCATCAAAACCACAAGATGAAAACACCCTAAGTTCTCTCCTTCTTTGAGGACAGATACAATATGTAAACACAGTTACCAAAACTACATCATCTGTTAACAGGATCAGCTGTTTTCTCTCCAATAACAGAGGCTACTTCTGCATCTTCAAATTCCTAGGGTAAAAAAACTATTAAAATACCCAAGTACTGTTTTGTGCTCACACTAAGAGGGCACAAAGTGTGCAAAACAGACCTGCATCTGTGAGTTTCCCTCAACATCACTCAGATTCCCTGTTTACAAAAAGCTTTTCCATCTCCTTCAGGCTTCCTCATGAAATGTGATTTGCCTGACTTCCAGAAGTTTCTAGAACAGAGTTCACTGGTTCCATGTATGTTCTCTGGTTTGGCTTGGTTTGGTTTGGTTGGGGGGTATTTGTTTTTGTTCTTGGTTTCTGTTTTGTTGTTTTTGTTTTTGCTTTTTCAAGACAGGGTTTCTCCCTGTAGCCCCAGCTGTCCTGGAAGTCACTCCAGTAGATCAGGTTGGCCTTGAACGCAGAGATCTGCCTGCCTCTCTGCCTCCTGAGTACTGGGATTAAAGGCGTGCACCACCACTGTCTGGCTCCATGTCTGTTCTTTTTCTTTTTCTTTTCTTTTAAGATTTATTTAGTTATTTATTTTATGTGCACTGGTGTTTTGTCTGCATGTATGTCTGTGTGAGGGGGTCAGAGTTACAGGCATTTGTGAGCTGCCATGTGGGTTCTGGGAATTAAACCACCCAGGTCCTTTGGAAGAGCAGTCAGTGCTCCTAACCCCTGAGCCATCTCTCTTGCCCCTCCCTTTATGTTCTTCACAGGTGTTGGCTGACAGTATTTACACATTACTGACTAAATGGGATCCGAATGCCATCTATAAGACCTGACATAGGCCACAGAGACGGCTCAGCAGGTAAAAGCACTTGTGCAAATCTGATGTCCTGAGTTCAAGTCCCAGAACCCACATGAAAGTGGGAGGAGAGAACTGACTCCTCAAATTTGTCCTCTGACCTCCACGTGTGCATACATTTGCCCATCCCCCAGTCTTAACAATATTTTTATTTAAAATTCCTAAGGTAAGATGTACCCTAAAACTTCTTATCATTTTCCTTGTTAGAATTATTGTTGCTGCTAACTACCAAATAAATTGAATCAAGTTTTCTCTCTGACATTCTCAAAAGTGAAGATTTTTCCAGCATTTCATCTGTGGAGGCCAGGGCATCTAGTTGGCATTTCAAGCACTTTATACATAGAGGTGCCAATGGATTGTCCTAAGACCTGTTTCAATTTGTCACTTTTGTGAGACTAGACGTCTGCGATCATGGTATCAGCAGGTCCTCACTCCCTCTGAAAATCTTAGGAAGGCGTCTCAGTTATAGTCCTGGTTTCATCTCTGTTGCTGTGATAAAATCTCCAACAACAGACAACTGAAGGGAGAACTTATGTTAGCTTGTAGTCCTAGACTGCAGTTCATTGCCATAAAGGCAAGTCAGGAACTTACAGTAGCTGGCCACATCACATTCACGGTCAAGAGCAGAGAGAAACGAATGCAGGCATGCTTCCTCGCTTGCACTCAGCTTACCTGCTCTGCTCATACACACTTCAGAACCCCCTGCCTAAGACCTGGTGCCTCCCACAGTAAACTGGATATTCCCACATCAATTAACTTAAGACAGTCTCCCACAGAGACACTCATAGGCCAACCTAATATAGACAGTTCCTCGCCCAAACTCTCTTCTCAGTGATTCCAAGTCGTGCTAAGTAGGCAATTGAAGCTCACTATCACAGTCGGGAAAATGTTTGCCGGGAAAGTGTGCAGAGCTTGGTTCTGATCCTCAGCATTCAAGGAAAAAAGTGAAGTGTGTCTGTGCACACCTGTAATGGCACCAAGGAAGTGGAGACAGGAGAATCCCTGGGGCTTGTGGACCAGCCAGTCCAGCCTACTGCTGAGCTCTAGAATCAAGAAGAGACTCTATTTCAAAAGAATAATAATCAGAAGAAGGAAAGTAATTATGGAAGATATACTCAGCACTGACCTCTGATCTACACACACACACACACAGATTCCAGGGAAGACCACATTGCCTCTTTCCAGCCTGCATGCTTACCACCCATTCTCAAATTCTTTGGCTTTGCATACTCCAGCGCCTGGCATATGCTCTTCCTCTCTCAGGCTCTGTTTTCTCATGTTCTAAGGACACCAGTCATTGGATCAAAGCCCACTCTAACCCAATATGAACTGATCTTACCTAATCATGTCTGTAAAGACTCTCTTTCCAAAGAGGTCATGTGCTGTAGTTTGGAATAGACACCAATGACCCAGAACATTCCACCATATAAAATTGTTTTGAAAATTAAATTAGAGACGACATGTAAAGTTCATAATAAGTAAACTGAAAAATAAGCCTCTTTGATATTATTATTTCAGTTGTGAAGTTGGAGCTGCTGAGAAAGTATAATTCATAAGCAATTCTCTCATTGACTGTACGTAGTGTTTATTTTAGGTAATTAAGTCAGTGAATGGCGCCTGGGCACCAGAATGTGTTTTTTAAGTACTCCAAGTGATTCTTCCATGTAGTTAGGGTTAAACCCTAACTCCCAATTAACAGGCCCTCCCTGTGCTGTGCTGGAGAAGCACTCTCATGAAGTAAGTCTATGTGTGGCTACTCACCCACGAACA
Organism: Neodon shergylaensis; assembly: GCA_025134845.1. Taxonomy (NCBI): domain Eukaryota; kingdom Metazoa; phylum Chordata; class Mammalia; order Rodentia; family Cricetidae; genus Neodon; species Neodon shergylaensis. Next base: position 2,950,278 of record JABTXL010004236.1, read on the forward strand.
TACAAACGGAGGAGAGCCCAAGTAAGACTGCTTAGCTGCTGTGCTAGCAGTCTGTTAAGGAAAGTTGTAGCCGGTCAGCTTGAGAGAGTTGCTATGTGGGCTGGAACCAGAAAGGCCTGAGAGCTGCAGCTGTCTAAGCTCTTGGTGTCACAACATGTGCCAAACACGGAGCTACAAGACTGAGTTTGTGCCTTGCTGGGTATGAGTGCTGCTTTGGCCTCTTTATGATTGGCCTATTTCTTTCTTGGGGATGTGTGGTAGTTTGAATGAGAATGCCTTACATTTTCTTTAACAGGAAGTGGCACTGTTGGAAGGTGTGACTTTATTGGTGTAATATGGCCTTGTTGGAGGAAGTGTGTTACTGTGGAGGTGGGTTTTGAAGTCTAGTGTTTGTTCAAGCTTTGCTTAATGTGATACTCTGTCTACTTCCTATTGCCTGCATATCAACAAGTAGCCGCTACCTCTCCAACACCACGTCTGCCTGCACACTGCCATATCCTACCATGATGATAAAAGACTGAACCTCTGAACTGTAAGCAGGTCACTCCAATTTAAATGTTCTTATAAGAGCTTCCACGGTCATGGTGTCTCTTCATGGCAACAGAAACCCTAACTAAGACAAAAGCTGGTACCAGGGACTGAGGTATTGCTATAATAGCTGGACCATGTTTTTGTTTGGAAGAATTTGGACTTTGGTACTTTGGGCTTGAAAAACAGTGGAATGCTTTAAGCACTGCTTAATGGACCATACTGATCAGAGCATGGAAGACAGTGGTGCTGAGTGTGATTTGACGAATGGGGGTGGGGGGGCTACCTCAAGAGGTTTCAGAGAATTTTAGTATGTGGCTTAGAGATAGTTCTTGTGATATTTTGGTGAAGAATGTTGCCCTTGTCCAAAAAGTCTGCCTGAAGTGAAAGTGAAGAACTTTGGATTAATTCCATTGGCAGAGGAAATCCCCAAACAAACTACTATAGACTCTGTCATGTGCTTATTAGTGTTAACTCTGATGAAGACTTATAATGCAAAGGAGCAAACTAAGAAAGTAAAAATGCAAAAATGTACAGATTGAGAAAAGGGACACCAGGAAATAGAATAGAGCTAAATCCTGTGTTCAAGGAGATAAACATATTTAGAATAAAGAGAGTTGTAGTAACCTTGGAGCAAGAGCTTACCCAGCTAAATATCCAACTTGTGAAAAGGAATTAAATAAAAGCTTAGAGCCAGATGTGATGGTATATGCCTTTAATCCCAGCATTGGGAAATCAGAGGCTGATAGATCTCAAAGTTGGAGGCCAGCCTGGTCTACAGAGCAAGTTCCAGACTAGCCAAGCTTAGGCAGTGAAGAAAGCCATGGAAAACAGAAGGCTGGTGAAGCTGTAATTAGACAAGATGTAATTAATCCATGTTCCAGCCCTAGCAAGAAGTAGAACTTGGCGGCTTCAGTGGTGGTATTGGCTTTAGAGTCAAGGACAGAAGAAAGGGGTTATGGAATTTCTCTCCACGCCTAAGGAAAGCCACTGAGGTCAAGGCATGTGTCAGGGGTGCCCCTGAATAGAGGCATAGAGAGGCCATTGCCTGAAGCTATGAAGCTGAAGCCTGGTGGAGACATCAAGATGTTGCAGATGCCTCAGCCATGGGGTACCTGCCCAGGAGAGCTGCTAGCAGGGGTGGAACCAGCCCAAGAGAAAGAAGTGTGTTACAGTCAACAAATCTGAAAGGAGTTGGAAATCTGAAGAACATTTTGACATCAGACATGGAGATACGGAGTTTGGTGTTTGCCAAGCTGGTTTTTTGTCTTGCTTTGGCCCAGTATTTCCTCACTTTGCTTCCCTTTTGGTATATCCCATTATTTGTGGGAAGTACGTGACCTGCTTTTTAGCTTTGTTTTTTTTTTTTCCAGGGGACTACAGTTAAGAGACTGCATGAACCTCAGAAGAGACTTTGTACTTAGGACTTTTAAATAAGTTTGAGACTGTGATAGACTATGGGGACTTTTGAAGTTGGGCTGAAAACATTTTTGTCTTAGGATATGTTTATAAGCTTTTGAGAGCCAGGGAGACTAAGCATAGCCCATCAACATGTTTGCTATCTCAAGCCCCTGATGAAGTTCAAAGAAACAGCACTGCTTACAATTTCCAGAGAAGCCTTGAGGGAGGGGTGGGGGTATTGGGAAATCTATTTATTTTTCTTCTTTCCCTGCCAAGTTCCTCCTCCTACTACTCAATTCTTTTATGCAATAGGTCCTAGTATATATTTTCAAATAATGTGTCTCCATCCTGTTCAGAATCGCTACCAGAAACTTGAAGCTTCCACTCCCTTCTCCACAATGAACCTCACTGCTACAAATCATCGAATACCTCTAAGTGATGGGAACAGTATTCCTGTCATTGGCCTTGGTACCTACTCAGATCCTAGACCGGTATGTACATACTTACATGTGTGTGTGTGTGTGTGTAGTGTGTGTGTAGTGTGTGTATGGTGTGTGTGTATATATATGTGTGTGTGTGTGTGGTGTGTGTGTGGTATGGGTTGTGTGGGGGGATTGGATGTGTGTATGTGGGGTATGTGTGTATGGGTGTGTATGTATGTGTGTAGTGTGTGTGTGTGGTGTGGGGTGGGGTGTGTATGTATGGTGTGTGTATGTATGTGTGGCGTGTGTGTGGTGTGGTGTGTGTGTATGGTGTGTGTATGTATGTGTGATATGGGTTGTGTGTGTGGTGTGTGTGTGGTGTGGTGTGGGGTGTGTGTATGGTGTGTGTGTGGTGTGTGTGTATGTGTGGTGTGGGTTGCGTATGTGGTGTGTGTATGTGTGGTGTGGGTTGTGTGTGTGGTGTGTGTATGTGTGGTGT
>JABTXL010004236.1:2959556-3001675 GCA_025134845.1 Neodon shergylaensis
TGAAATCCCTTGGGGTATCTAATTTTAACCACAGGCAGCTGGAGCTCATCTTGAACAAGCCAGGACTCAAGTACAAGCCAGTCACCAACCAGGTACAACAGAGTGGCTTTCACTGTGTGGGGAGAGGCACCCAGTAGAATTTTTAATAATTACATTTGATTATAGGGTTTAATTTTGTTCTCTGCTCTATAATGGAACCACACAGGTGGAGTGCCACCCCTATTTCACCCAACCAAAACTCTTGAAATTTTGCCAGCAGCATGACATTGTTGTTGTCGCATATAGCCCTTTGGGGACCTGCCGGAACCCAATGTGGTAAGTAATGCTGTATTCTCTTCAAGAAGTCTTCCCTTCTATGTGGATAGGACACACAACCAGAGGGAAGCAGAAGGATTCTGGGTGTGGGATCTTCAAGAAATGGCCTTTTCAAGCCAAGATCATGAAAACTCACCATACCTTCCTCACTGAAAGGTTACCCGTTGACCGTATTAAACGTATGGTGTTTCCTTTTGCTGCCTGATCTGTAAGAAACTCAGTAAATGGTGAAGTGTCGTTACAAAGAGTTTCCGTGACTGTGTTCTGAGAACTTGTAAGCTGTTGAATTCAGCACACAGTGGCAATACCTTTGAGGGAATCCAAGGAGCTCTAGGAAAATGTCTACCCTGGTAGCAAGAGTTGAGCTACTTTCTTCTACTTCGGTCTTTTTTGCCATTCCCTCTGTGTCTGCTTCAGACCAAGCTTCCTGTAAAACTCTTGATCCCACATCCACACTATGAAGAGAGAGAGCTTGGTGTGTGTGTGTGTGTGTGTGTGCACGCGTGCATGCATGCACATGTATGTATAGACATATATGTGTGTATATTATTTGTCCTCTGCATCAGTTCACCTGCCTTTCCTGATCTTCTCATGCTAAATGCCACTCTTCATTCCATAATTCTTTACACTGAGAGAAATTCACTATGAGTGACCTGGCAGTGACCAAGTCACTGGGGACAATAGTAGGGTGACTGATAAACTCTAGCCTATTGTCTATTTTCTTCCCCCCAAGGGTGAATGTATCATCCCCATCCTTGTTAAGTGATGAGCTTTTAAACTCACTGGGGAAAAAGCACAATAAGACAGCAGCTCAAATTGGGTTACGTTTCAACATCCAGCGAGGAGTGGTTGTCATTCCCAAAAGCTTTAATCTCAAAAGGATCAAAGAAAACTTTCAGGTAAGAGAATGACCTTTGGAAATGAGGGAAGATGGCAGTGTGTGCTCTCGCTCCTGGAGAATGTTCTTGGAAACTGTGATGACCTACATCTAGTAGCTCCGTCATGTCATCTGTCTCATATTCCCCCCTTCTGAGTGTCCATCACATCAAACACTCCTCTGTCTGTCTAACTCCCATCAACAGACAGACTTCTGATGTTGGAAACTTAAAGCCAATGCAGACTCATTTTTCTCTGGCCATTTCCAGTGCTCTCTTTCTGTTTTCCATCAGCCTCTTAAAAGGGAAATCTGCTCTCAGCTCACTGCCCCTATTACCTTAGATCCATTAAAACTGGGATTATCCCCTGTAGACTGTATGAGGCAGCTTTTCTCTGGGTCACGGGGGACTTCTGCATGAGTAACTTCGGTACTTCATTCTCAGTCCTTGTGGGTTAGAGATTTCAGACCCATTTCTTCCTGTTGGCATTCTCTCCTTCTGGGAACGTTTACTCTGATGGGAACCTCTATGACATGTAGGCTTTGAGAACAATGGCAAGAGTTTGATTTGTCGGTTTCTGTTTTTGATAGGGTCACCTGCAGTCCATGCTGACCTCAAACCTCTATCTACCTAAGGATGGCTTTGAACTCTTGATCCTTTTACTTTCACCTTATAAGCTCTGAGATTATAGACACGGTTACCTGGCAGTTAAGAATTTAATTTCATAGTATGACGTCTTCATTCACATAAGATAGTTTGTGCCATGAAATAAAAAAAAAAAGACCACACTGAACAAGGAAAATTGTTAGAAGCAACATAGGAAGGGAAAATTTTGAAGTTTATCTTGAAGTTAAAAACCCAAATTTATAAAAATACATGGACTTATTTGATCCACAGCAAAATGTAAGTTTTAGTTGTCTACACGCACCAAACCCTAGAAAAAACGGAATCAGTGCTGGCTTTTTAAGAGATATTTGAAGAATTTATGTCACGTACAGCCCCGAATCCTATATTTCATAGAGACTTTTATAGAATGATCTTAAAGAGAATAAATTTCATCTGAAGGGGAATTTTAATCTTGGCTGTTCTTTCCATATGTGTGTGTGGGTGTGTGTGTGCATATATGTGTGTGTATATGCCATTGTATAATTTTAAACTTGTCCTTGTCCTTATTTGGGAAATGTTGTGCCCACAATTAAAATAAATCTTCAGATCGTCTCTCATTATTGATGTCATGAAATCTGTGTCCTTACAAGCCTGCTTCCATCTGTCACTAGGATCCATGGCAGAGCCATGGAGTAGAGACTGGCCTGTTGTGAACAGAGAAAATCTGTGGAAGGACTCCTTTTGAGCTAATAGTTTGTTGGGACTGGGGTTTTGTAATTCAATTTTTAAATATTTTTAGATTTTTTTCATCCTATTTACATGTATCAGGGTTTTTTTTGCCTGCCTGCATGTATGTACGTATGTAAGTATGTATGTATGTATGTATTTATGTGCGCTATCTACATGCCGGTGCCTGCAGAGGCCAGAAGAAGCTGTCATATCCCCTAGAATTGGAATTATGGGTGCTTGTGAGCCACCATGTGGGAACTGGGACTAGAACCTGGATCCTCTGCAAGAGCAACAAGCGCTCTAAAAACCACTGAACCATCTCTCCAACACCCTGGAACTCAATCCTTTAGTTCCTTCTATTATTTTATGAACTTCAATATCTAGATAATAAATAATCAAAGAAAGGAGTTCTCTGAAAAGAATACTTGAAAATGATCCATGGAGGAGCAATTAAGTAAGTGTATTTAATATATTCTGTAAAAAGTAGATGAGTAAGTATGAGGTAACCTCTATATATCCATAGAACAGATCTCAAGGACCGGTAATATATAAGGAAAGTAGGTTATGCTGCATTTTATCCTAACACGTTTAGTACCTGGAAAGATAACTGAAGTTGGGTAGTGAGTGAAGAGAAACAGCCCCCTTTTCATTCCATACATGTCCATTATCTTAAGTATCTATTTACAGAGCATAGATTTACATACTACTCACATGATTAAAAATTACAAGTTTTAAACAGATTAAATATTAAAAATTAAAGTGAAAATAAAATATTAAATGAGAATATAAACAAAGTATGCAATCTAGGAAAAAATGCCAGGCAGTGGTGGTGCACATCTTTAGTCCCAGCACTTGGGAGTCAGAGGCAGGTGGAACTCTGGGTTCAAGGCCAGTTCACTGTCTACAGTGTGAGTTCCAGGTTAGCCAAGACTACATAAAGAAACTGTCTCAAAAAAACAAAAAACAAACAACAAACAAACAAAAAAAGACAAGTGAATCTCTGAGGACAGCCAGGGCTTCATTGAGAAACCCTGTGTTAACCAAAATAAAAAAAATAAATACATAAAGAAATAAATAATGACTAACAACCTAAGTCCAGTCCCCAGAGGCCACATGGTGGAAGGAGAAAACCAATTCCTGCAAGTTATCTTCTGACCTCCACATGTACCGACACATATGCATACACACACTAGATAAATAAGTGTGATAAATAGAGAAAGGAAATGATTGCAACAGTAACTGAAAAGAACTGTTTAAAATGACGAGAGAAGCTGAAATAATGGAAGACACTCATGATCCCCACACTCAGGAGGCTGAAGCGGGAGGATTGTGAGGCAGAGACCAGCCTGAGAGACCTAGCAAGTCCCTAACCAGCTTGAGCTGCAAAGCAAGACCATGTCTTAAAAAATTATTATTATTATTAAAAGAATAAGCAGATTTAAAGACTAGGAAATACTTTTTCAGTATGTGAGATGGCAATAGTCTAGAATAAAAAGCATCCAATATTTTATGTGAAAAAATAAGAATTCTTCACACATGGAACAATAGGTGTTTTAAACGCACACTGTTCAGTAAGTCTGAGTGATCCCAAGCAGAGCTGCCTCCAAGACAACGGTCAGAGCAGAAGGCCAAGCTGTCCCCCCATCCTTGGCTCTGCTGTACCCCACATGCACAATTTCAGAGGTGTTGGTTCTCCTACAGAGAGCCCCACCTGAGGGGCACCCTCGCTGTCTTCACTCCCTGGTTCCAAGCTTGACCCATCATCACAGTGTCCTGTCTTCTCTTTCTGCTGTTTCAGATCTTTGACTTTTCTCTCACTGAAGAAGAAATGAAGGACATTGAAGCCTTGAATAAAAATGTCCGCTTTGTGGAGCTGCTCATGTAAGTGTCCCAGGACCACTACTCAGGTAGTGCTTGTCACGTGATAACCAAGAAGGCTCCTGTGCACCCTCACCCAAGCCCATAGATCACCAAAGTGAGGGATAAGCAGTGTGTTCTGAATAGTAGACATACCTGGGTCTTAGCTAAGGCACGATGTGGAGACAAGGAGAGTTAACCCTTCATGCTACACCTGCTACAGCCACAACACAAATTCTGAAAGAATATTGTTTACTTCTGACGAAAAATCAAAGCTATACGCAAATTTGAGCAAATTTATTTTTAAAAAATTCTGGGAGAGGCCCGTTCCTATAGTGTAGAAGGAATATCAGGTCGTGAGCACAAACCTGAAGTTTGAGTCAAATACTTTGTTGTCTGTAAAATTTAGGGCTTTGGGGCTGGAATGATGGCTCAGTGGTTAGCAACATTTGCTGCTCTTCTGAGGACCTGGTTCAGTTCTCAGCACCCTTAGCACGCAGCTCATAATCACCAATAACTTCACTTCCAAGGGATCCAAATCCCTCTCCTGACCTGCAAAGGTACCTACATGCATATGCTGCACATAAACTTACACACACACACATAAATAAAACTAAATAAGCTGAGTGTGATGGCACATACCTTAAATTCCAGCCCTCAGGAGACAAGGGGATCTCTGTGAGTTCAAGGCTAGCTAGGGCTACCTAATGAGCTCCAGGCCAGCCAGGGCTACATACTGAAGACCCTGTCTTCAAAAATAAATGCATAAACAAATAGGAGCTGGAGATATGGCTCAGTGGCTAAGAGTACTGGTTGCTCTTCCAGAGGACCTGGGTTCAATTCCCAGCATCCACGTAGTGGCTTATAATCATCTGTGACTCCATTTCTCGGGATTCTGATACCCTCTTCTGGAACTAGGCATGCACATGGTACACAGGCATAGATAAAGTGAAAACACCTGTACACATAAAAAATTATAAAATAACTCTTTTAAAAATGAGCTAGCTATCTAAGCTATGTCTATCAGCTACCTTATCTATGAGACTTTTGCACACCATGTAATGATGTTGTCAGGCTCAGCCAACACACCAAAGTAGCCCTCTGTGACCTAAACATTGTAGGTCTTTTAAACTAAAGCTGGTGTGGCTTACACACAGATAGTCGAATGTGTATATGTATGCACACATTATCATTTCCCATTACTCTTTCTGATTTCTCAAATCATATTGGCCATCACTTTCTTTATTTGGTCTTCTCCTTAGAACCCATTAAGATAATGCATAGAGTTGGAACACAATTGATCTCGCTACTTTTCATAAGTCAGAAAGTATCCTGGATGGCCTGGTATTGATTTTTTGAATGGCTGTGATAAAACAACTTCTTAATGTGAATTTCCAAGGGAGAACACTGCTTAGTCTATAAAGATACCACCCAGCCTCAAAATACAGTAAGAAAACACAAATACACATGACAGTTTGCTGGAAACTAAGCTATAAGTTAATCAATAACTCTTGAAGATATGTTAGTCTACTTAAAATATCATTAAGTTCAGAAGAGATAATAATATGGACTGAATCCACCATCCTATTGATTTTCTTTTACTAACAACATTGTTTTATTCACATTTAAAATAGTTAATACCAGTTTCAGCAATACTAGGGGGAATATGACTCATTTGGGCAGAAAAACAATTAGAAAATCAACAAAGTGATAAAAGATTAAGCTCCATTAACTTTTTAAAAATGTGTCTTTGAAAGGTCCTGGGCTATGATTTTTCTGATGCTGTTTTTTTGACCTCTGATATTGAAGAGCCCTGTTTCTTTTATATTTTTGTGGTAGTTGCAGAGAGCTAAATCTTGGTTATGTTCCATGACAGAAACGCATGGCACTCCTGACTATTATAGGCATTCTCGCCTTTGTTATTTAAGAGGTAGGGTCATCATCATCATCATCATCATATTCATCATGTTCATTATTACAAACAGTATGAGATAGGTCCATCATTATTATAAATAGTAACAGAATTTAAGTGCAGTAGCTGCAACTAACCTTTCCTGGCCTGTTGGGTGTGTGTTCACATCATGGTAAGGTGCTGCCTTAAGAGGAGATGAGAAGGAAATACAGGGAACAAAAGGTAAAGGACTAGAAACAGAAGCGGGAAGAGAATGACCCTCTCAAAGGATGTTGGCAACCCAGCTGTTATACCATTAGAGTAAATTGTCTTCCTCTTGGGGGATTGTCTTGGCAGGTGGAAGAACCATCCTGAATACCCATTTTATGACGAATACTGAACATGGACAGTTCTTCAAAACAGTTTTTTCCCCCTCATTCAGGATCTTGAGCTGAGTAATCCTCCTCTCCAAATATGGAAATAAATGGGGTCTGGCCATCCTCAGATGAAGCTGAATAAAACACACCATGCTTAACTTTTGTGTAGTATGAATTCAAATAGGCTCTGATGAAGAAGAAAAAAAGATTTAAATATGCCTGAATAGTTCTTTGAAAATGCTTTTCTAATATTTTTAGATCAATGTCTTCTAGGTTTTGATGGAGAACATTAAACTTTACTTCAAAAGTGGCATATAAGAGCAAAGTCTGACTCATGAATATGAAACTATCATAGGAAGTCTGCATTGCTTAGCCTTTAGCAGGACAACAAAGAAGTTTGTATCTGGCATGCTTCCAGGTGCTGACCATGATCTTGACCTGGTTTGGGTCATTGGTTGCAAGATGACACACCCAAGACAGAAATCCACATGCAAATAATGATTAATGCACCTTGAGTAGAGAGAGAACCAGAAGTCTAGAAAAGTCTTAAAGAAAAAACATATAGCAGGTTGGGCGAGGGCTGTTGGGCTCTACTGGAGTGCTTACCTGGCATATTGGAGACCCTGGTGAGGGTAGGAATGGGAATGATCAGCAAAGCCATAATGATTTTGTTTTCTCCTTTGTTCCCACCTAGTATGCCCAATCAGCTTTTACTATGCTTGACGGATAGAAAGTACTGATTCTTTCTTAAATTCTTTCTAGCTCAGGGTTGTGGGGAGTTGAGACTAGGTTTCATGTAGTCCAGGTTGCCCACAGACATGCTGTGCATCCAATACTGGACTTTAATTCTGAACCCCTGGTCTCTATTACATTTTTAAGGGCCTGAGCCACCACATGACTGGAAAGTCATACTGTACTCTACTATAAATCATTCTTGCCCATACTCATGAAGAAAACCATTACATAAGGTGGCTAGAAACAACCAACAGATACAAATCAAGCTTTTTGTCATTAAATGGCCTAGAGATGGTGATTTTAAATGAATGAAGTTTTAAAGGAGGAGTTGAGAAATATTAGAAGATATGGTCTTTAAAAACTACTTTTACAAGGGCTTAAGAATATATTGGGGTAGCTCTCTGAATTTTGATGAAATTGCAAGTTCTAAAAGAACATGAATAATTTTATTATATGTAAATTTTTGAGAAGCAAATTAAATAATTACAACTGTACCTATTTTTAATTTAACTAGAAAAATATAGTATATTTGTTTATATTAGATCACTTTCAATGGGTAGAATTCTTCAAATATCATATTCTTCCAATAACAATAGATAAAATTAAATTGCCCAAAGAGAAACATTTTTGACAAATTATGAGTTAAAAATGTGATTTCATGAACCACTTTTTTTCAGTGTTAATGTCAACAATGCTGTTCTGTGGAAATATTTTATCTACAATAATTAATAAAGTATGATGATTTGCTCTACTACATGATCTCTGTTCTATATCTAAGGTTGGAGGAAGCATCTTCATCCAAGTAAACTGAAAAGGGCCTGAGGTTGAGTTTTTACTGTGCCTAAGTGGCTAATCAGACCAAGACTCAAAGCTTGGGTGGATTTTCCTGGTTGGCAGTACTATAGATAAATTGTCATACATGATTACAAGGGGCAATTAAGCAATATCTGTGAAATTTTACTGGAAAAAAAACAATAGAAGCCTGCACCTATCAAACTGTCTTTCAAACTGTCAGATTCCATTCCCTTTCCAAAGTCTTGTAGGCATATAATAATGCAAAAAAAATGCATTCAGTCCAACTTCGAAAGTCCTCTGTAGTCTCATTTAGTAGTCTCAAACTTATTTAAAAGTCTAAAATTCAAAGTCTCTTCTGAGATTCATGTGATGATCTCATAACTGTAATCCACTGTAAAATCAAAATCAAAAAGCAGATTATGTACTTCCAGCACATAAAGGCACAGGATATACATTAACATTCCAAAACACAGGGAAGGGAGTATAGTGAGAAAACACTGGACCAAAGCAAAACTGAAAACCAGTTGACAAACTCCAAACTCTGCATCTCCATGTCTTACATCAAAGTGCTCTTCAGATCTCCAGCTCCTTTCAACTTTGTTGACAGCAACACACTGCTTTCTCTTGGGTTGGTTCCACTCCCTGCCAGCAGCTTTCCTTGGCAGATATCCCACAGCTCTGGCATCTGCAACATCTTAATGTCTCCAAGAAATCTAAGCTTCAACTTCACAGTTTTATACAATGGCCTCTCTAGGCCTTCATTCAGGGATGCCTGTAATGGTCTGCTTTGTTCCTTTAAGAGACAAGCTACACCCACTTCCCTCCCCTGTCTGCCGAGGCAAGCAGATCTTCAGCTTCCAACCTGAGTCCTTCTTTTCCATCTCTCTCTTGAAGAGGCAGTTTTTGGTATCTTCCTTCTCCCCACTTCTCCCCTTCCCCTTCCCCTTCCCCTTTCTGTTTCTCTCTCTCTCTCTCTCTCTCTGCTTTTCTCCCCTTCCTCTTCTGTAATCCACTAAATAAATATCCAACTTCACTCTGCATGGTGTGCCTATCCATGTCTCTGTCTCTCATCTGCCCATGGCTCCTTGCCCAGGACCAGTCATCTTCGGAGACCTGCAGCATGGTCTCATGGCATGCCCATCCATCTGTCTCTCCTTGTGAGACTGTCTGCTCAGTCAAGGTCTCTCACCCACCACGCAGCTCCCTGCCTGGAACTCATGGCCTGCTGCAGCCATCCCTGCCTGGGACTGACTGTTCTCTGGACCCACTGCCTGCTGCCTGCCACCACTTTGGGAACATACAGTGTGGTTTTGGGACTCACTACCCACTGCCTGTCACCACCTGCCACTGCTCAGGGACCTGCAGCATTTGTGCCGTTGTGCCCCTTGGGGAACCTGCAGCATTTTTACTTAAACTATTACAATACTCCTGAGACAAGCCTGACTTAGTGGCTTTCCTTAGTTGAGGAGGCAGGTTCCATAGCCCCTTTCTTCTATCCTTATTGGACCTGTCTCCTTAAAAGACCACACTTACTTCAAAAAGACCACACCTCCTAATAGTGCCATTCCATTTAGGGGTGATTTTCTTTCAAACCATCACACCTTACAGGACCTTGAGATCAAGAGATGAGCATTTTTAAGGCTGAGGAAATGGCTCAGTTAGTAAAGTGCTTGTCAGGTAAGCATGAGGACTGGAATTCAATTTCCATTACCACTGCACTATGAACCTGCAGAACAAATCCTGCTAATGGGGAAGCAAAACCAAGTGGATCCCTAGGGCTGGTGACCAGCCACTAATCTAGCTGAATTATCAAGTTCCAGATTCAGTGAGAGACCCTGCCTCAAAAATGAGGTGAAGGACTGGGGAATAGGAATGGTACTTCACAATGACCTCTGACCTCCAATGAATACAAATATAAGCATGCACATACAAAGATACATATTCACAAAAAATAAATAAGTAAAGTATTAATAATAAATGTAAAAATATGTTATGGAATTTTGTCCCTGTGTATTGAGAGTCTGTATATTTCCTTTTTCGTCAAAGACCAATTTTGCAAATTCATGTTTTTCTCTCAATATACTACTATTTTATGGTATAGGAAATGTGTATTTGCTAATTTATGCAACCCATATGTTTTGTGTGCTTGGCTGGCTCCTTGGGCTGCCTCACTGAACACAACAAAGATCTGACTTCAGCACTTCCATTGTTACTCCTTAATGGCTGCTAATTTTCCTACACCAAAGCCTTTTTTTCTTTTTATTCTTAGTCTTACAGTTTGCTATCAATTGATTTGCGGTTAATCAAGTTCTTTGTTCCTTCTTGTTTTCTTTCTGGGTTTCACCTAGAATAAATTTACAAAGAAAAGAAAAAAATATAACCTGTTCTGCATTTCCATTCATTCATACTTAATTTTCTTATTCTCATATTTTTCCTGTTTTTCTTTGCTTATCAACAGTATCCTCACTTCTTAGGTTAAGTACCCCTTTGACCAATGTTTTTAGTTTGGTTTTCTTTCTTGCTTAGTGATATAGACACTGAACACAGTGAATTTTTCTAAGTACTGTTGTGGTTAAGATTTTACAAATGCAGTGTTTAGTTTTCTTTCTAGGTATTTCCTTAACTCCTATTTTAATTAGTTTTTGATTAATAAATGTTTATTGATGGCTAGGGAGATGGCTTACAGGCTGGGAGCACTTACTGCTCTTCCAGATGACACCCACATCAGATAGCTCACGACTACCTGTAACTCCCATTCTTGTAGATCCAGTGCCCTCTTCCAGCTTCCTCAGGCATATGTATACAAATGGCACAAACTTACACAGACATATACACACATACACATAATAAAAATAAATAAAGTAGTAAATATTTAATAGCTATTTGCAAGCTATTTTATTTTAATTTTCAATATGAAAGTTTTATCTTCCTGAGTTCATAGTCATGCTGAGTTCAGTTAACAACATGGATTAGTCTTCTTAATGTGAGATCAGGACAATTTGAAGTATGTCCTAAAGTCTTGAGCTGGATATAGTGGACGTATTGTCATGTGTTATCAGTTTTTACCTCTGAGAATGGAGAAGCCACACTGAGTGATTTAATTCCTTTACCACCCTGGTTTTAACTAGCAACAGTTGTGTCCCAGCCTCCTCCAGAAGACATTTGGCAGTGTCTGTGACTGCTTGTCACAACTGGGGCTGGGGGCACATATAAATGGAATGAGCACTTAGGAGGCAGAGGCAAAAGTATTGCTAAATACCTTCCAGTTATCAGTTCTTACAACAATTATCCAGCCCCAAATGCCAATCAGGCAGAGGCTGTAACGCTTTGCTAACACAAGCTCTTAATAGATGTTAAAATGCACTCATTCCCATGCCGTGATTTCAGCTAATTGTATGTAAGTGAACATCAGTCCACTGAGGCTCATTGCCACCGTGCTTAATGTAAACATCCCATTTTCTGGAAAAGAATAATATCAGTGTAGCACAAAGGAACACACAAAGTGAAAGGAAGACAATTCCTTTTCTGCAAAAAAAAGGTGTGCTATGACCTAAATCTGGCTATTGAGTAGCACACTCAACCTATATAGTCTTTTTTTATCACTGATGTAGGAGGTGACTTTATCTCATCCCTTTGATGGAAGCACAATTTCACATCTGAGGGGATTGGTTAATCAGTTCACAGGAGATAGAGGAAGTTCAAGAAAAATGAGCACTTGTCAGACTAAACAACTTTGACAAAAGAAACAAACAAACAAACAAACAAAAGAAAACTAACATCCCTTATTGTTCATCCATGCCTCTTCGTGCCTTTTATCTTTTTTCAAGTTATTAAACTAATGGTGGGTGTGGTGGTTTAAATAGGTACAGCTCCCCATAGACTTCTGTGTTTGAGTGTTGGCCCTTAGGGAGTGGGGTTGCTCTGAGGCACAGCTTTGTTGGAGTGGGTGTGGCCTTGTTGGATGGAGTGTGTCACTGTGCAGGTGGGTTTTGAGGTCTCATATACGCTGAAGCCATGCCCAGTGTGATAGACAGTTGCTTCTGCTGTCTGCAGATCAAGATGTAGAACTCTCAGCTCCTTCTCCAGCACCATGTCCACCTGCATGCCACCATGAAGACAGTGGACTAAACTTCTGAAACTGTAAGCCAGCCCCGCCCAATTAAATGTTTTCCTTTGTAAGAGTTGCTATGGTTGTGGTGTCTCTTCACAGCAACAGAAACTCTTAACTAAGGCAATGGGTTTCACACATTAGTAAAAATGGTAAATGCAAGAAGAAAAAATTATAAAGTGTTTCTTTAGCACATTAAGAGCGAATTACTGTGGTGAATAGCAGGATGCTGTCAAAATATACCTAAAATACAAGTAAGAGAATAGAATACCTGGAGAAAAAAAAAGTACTAAATCTGATAGACAAACAAAACACTGGGGTAAATTTAAAGAACCACTAGATAAGGGTTGGAGAGATGGCTCAGGGGTTAAGAATACTGGCTGCTTTTCCAAAGGTCCTGAGTTCAATTACCAGCAGCCACATGATGGCTCACAATCATTTATAATGAGATCTGGTGCCCTTTTCTGGCATGCAGACAGAATACTATGCACATAATAAATAAACCTTAAAAAAAAGAATCACAGGACAGAAGAAGAAAAACAACAACAAAGGGAAGCTGATTGCAGTGTTCCCTGCAAGCATGCAATTACAGAGGGAAGGAAAGGGAGGCAATGATCATAGCCAGAAACAAGGAGATCTATCACTAAAGAGGTCTGTGGAGCTACAAAAGGATCAGTCCATTATGACTTTGTCATGCATAAGCATTATTATCCTCCTAACATTGGCCTGAGGAAAGCAAAGAAACCAGTGACAGAACAAACAAACACAGGAAGAGGTTTATATTACAATCCTAACAAGATAACTCTTGGTGTAAATTAAAATGTTTTAATACTCGGGAATCAGAGATAGTTGTCTTTTCTATGATTTTATCAGTGAAACACCAATGTTGCTTTAACTATTCCATAACAATTCCAACAAGGAGTAAAAAAGAGAGCTAGAAAAAGAGCACCGAAGAACTCTGATACCCAACATAGTCCTAAGCCAAAGGAATAATGCTGGGAAGCAGAGAGGTCCTAGGGAGGCAGCTGGGTTCTAAAGTGCTTGCTATGCAAGCATGAGGACCTGAGTTCAGATCCCCATCCCCCATGTAAAAATTCCAGTGCTGGAGAGGTGGAAGAGGCCAATCTCTGGAGCTCACAGGCCAGTCTGCTGACCTGAACCTGTGAACTCCGTGTGTAGAGACTTTGTCTTAGAAAATAGAGAACAACTAGGGAGGATGAAGATGGATGCTAAAAAGAAATTCCACACTAGCTCAGAACTGAGTATAAAAAGGGTTATTTATTTAGAGGTAGGTACACTCACAGATCACAGTTCTCTGCTCAAACTGGGAACAGCAACCAAATCCAGCATCGGGAAGAGAAAGAGGAAGCATGTGCTTTACATCAGTATTTACAGTATAAGAGGCCACACCCAAGTGGGCGGGCAACTTCAAGGCTACCTACTGAAGGATTTCCTACAGCACCTCCCCCGTTTGTTTAAATAAGAGAGTTCTAAGCCTAATACAAAGTTATATACAATAAGAACAAATATCAAGTATAAAAATTAGAATTACAACCAGCATAAACAATATCAAGCAAGAAACATGGGATAAATGTTTCAATAATTATCCTATCCTAAGGAGTCTAAATCTTGTATTATAAATAACTTGGCTAAGTCATGAGAGGAAAGTAACTACAACTATCTAGTCTTCAACCCCATCGAAGATCCAAGAAGGGAAATAATATTACTTGAGTGAGTGGGAAGTATAATCAAAGAACTTCCAAAATGTGCAACAAATAACAAAGACAACTGGACAGTCACCCAAAGTCTTATTTGCAACATTGGAGCAACCAACTTTAGCTAAGGCCTAGAGTAATTGACAGACCGTTTTCAGAGGCAAAAATTTTTCAAAACTGTTTTACTCTGTCTTGGCAAGATTTGACAGTCTTTTTTCTTGTATCCTGCTTGTCTAGTCTGGACACCATGCATTTTGTCAGTGGTCAAGGCATGGGCAGTTCCTTGCCCAAAGGCCAGTTTTGCCAAGAAAGTAAACTCCAAGTGGAGTGTCTTCAGTGCTCAACATTCTCTCAGAAATAGATCGGTTGCCAGGAGCAATTGTGTCTCACATCAACAGAACCCTAAGTTATTTAAATGCCATATTCTATAGCTCTTTGAAGTGGTTGAAGATTACCTATCTATGTATAATACAATCTCGATCTAAAGAACCTGATTAGTCTAACTATAAGTATGACAAAAATGGATGTCTATTGACCTATAATTCTTTTTTTTTAAAGGATTTATTTATTATGTATACAACTTTCTGCCTCCATTTATACCCACATGCCACAGGAGGGCGCCAGATCTCTTTACAGATGGTTTGAAGCCACCATGTGGTTGCTGGGAATTGAACTCAGGACCCCTGGAAGAGCAGACAGTGCTCTTAACCACTGAGCCATCTCTCCAGCCCCTGACCTATAATTAAAGACTAAGACTTCATATTATAATATTAAACAATCTTTAAACAACTGTGCAACAAATGAGAACAATAAAACAATGAATAATTATCTTGATCAGAGGTTGAAATGTGTAGTGCAATATAATAAATATATCCTAAAATTGCATCAATATACAAAATGTCTTAAGCAGAGGTAGAAGCATGCAAGCATATAATATGATGAAATAACTTTGCCTAGGTGTACAAATATTGTAGGAACATATTCAATATAATTTGAATTTGTATCAATATACAAGAATCTATATCAATGTAAATTGCCTATAAATAATAACTCACAGGTATTCACTCTATTACTCACTATTATTATTATTGTAAATTCATAGTAATCTATCATCCCATCCAATTTCCCTCTCATTTTTTTTAAAAAAAAGTGATCCCTGAGCCTACATAATTTCCACTCCAAACCACAATGCTATATCAATTATAATGAACCCCTAATTAATGTCCCTAACCCTGAGGACAAACTTTGTTGGGAGAGGGGACATCATCTTCTAGAATTACTTTCAGCTCTCATGGGAGTGATGTTCTTCCTATAGGATCCTGTGAAACTAAAAAATGACATGAGACAGAAATCCTGAATTTTTCTTTTAATGACATGCTTGCATTTAAAGAAGGACAGAGCTATTGTCCAACTCCAAAGGCAGCTTTGATTTTTAATTGAGTCATGACTCTAATTCTAGTTTATGTTCAGAGATTCTTACCCTCAGATGACCTATCCTCATAAGTCATAATTCTCTTTGCTTGGTGATCATATCTGGATAATTATCTTTTCCTCTTTAGACATCCTGATGTCCAGGGTCTCTTGACTTTTTGAATGAGTACTTTCCTGCAAAGACAAGAACAGAACCCTGCCCCAACCCTTATGAGGTTTCCTTACCACCTGTATGGTTGTCACCTCTGTGGATCAGCTATCATTTCTCTTTCTCAAGAGATTTCTATTTTTCAAACTGAATCATTATTAATTTTGATAATATCCATAACGTTTCTTCTCCTGTGAAAACAAGAGTAACCCTTTTCCCAATGTAGCACATCTCCTGGTTTCCATTGTGAGGTCAACACATCCTTGAAATATACCAGCCAATTTAATTCAGATGTTTTTTCTATTATCCACTGTCTCTCTGCTGCTGTTGTTCCTTTCTCATTAGTGTTAAGACAATTGAAGATTAATGAAGCATTATGTAATCTATTTCTGGGGATATTTTCCATCCCTTTCTGTTTGTTTAACATATCCTTCATAGTTTAATTTGATCTTTCTATAACTGCCTGACCTGTAGGATTGTTTGGTATACCTGTAATATGCTTTATATTATAATAAGCAAAAACCTGTTTCATTCTCTTAAAAACATATGCTGTACCATTATCTGTGTTTATTTGTACAGGTATACCCACGATGGCCCACAGGAAGGTACCTAATGTCAAAGTCTGGCCTACATACACATACAAACACATACACATGCACATGTGCCTATGTATTCTTACACACACACATACATACACACACACACACACACACACACCTGCATGTACATGTACACACGCACACAATGAATAGTATTGGAAGTATCACCATACCTTGTGGGAGCCCACAATGACTCTATTCCACTTACCTTAAAGTCAGAGAGTTCAAATTTGTTCTTGATCCTCAAGGCCAGTTAACAGAATGTTTGGCCAAAGACATGGACCTAAATGTCTTGCTCCTCAAGGCCAAATAACAGGATGCTTGGCAAAAGGCATGGTTACTAGATGTTTTGAGAATTAAGGAGGTGATTACACTTATTTTTTCCTTGAACCATCATAGGGAAGTCTTTTTCCCTCCCTTTTTTCCTTTGGGTATAAACACGGTATTCACTGAGAGCCCTCCCAATTCTATCTTCTGTCTTTTGTCTCTTTCTTTCTTTTTTTCTTTCTTTCTTAATCCTCACTCCCCTATTTAGATATTGTTCAGCAAGTTATCTGGTCCCAATGATACCTTCAAATTATACTACAAAGCCATAGTAACAAATCAGAATGTACTAATGCAAAAAATGGATACATAGATTGATCAAACAGAACAGAGGACCCAGATATGAGGTACCCAGATATACAGCCAAGTGATTTTCCAAAAAGATGTCAAAAATATATATCAGAGAAAAGACAATTCTTCAACAAATTATGCTGAGAAAATTGGGTATCCACATGTACAAGAATGAAACTAGAACCCTTTCTCTGTCTCTGTAAAAAAGCCAATGCCAGATGAATCAAAGACCTTAATATCAAGCTGAAACTGCCAGGGGGAAATATGAAAAACAATTCAAGATAGAGACCCTGGAGAAGGCTTTGGGAGTAAGATCCAGTGGCTCAGGAAACAACTTCAACAAGTGACATATGGGACTTCATGAAACTGGAAAGCTTCGGCACAATAAAGGAGCCAGGCAATCAATCAAGTGGAGAGACAGCCACTGAGCAGTAGAAAAATCTTTCTGAGCCACCTATCTGACAATAGTAATAGCTAGAAAAAGAACTCAGTGAATGGGCTCATGAAATGAACAGACAGTTTTCAAGAGACAGATGACCAAGAAACACTGGAAAATATGTTTAACCTCACTAGCAATCAGAGAAATGCAAATCCAAAGTGCATTTAAATTTCTTCCTACCCTCACCTTCCCAAAGGCAGCCATTAACAAAACAAATAAGAATGAATGCTGGGGGGGGGTATGTGAACTAGCCCAGACATTATAGAAATCAGGATGGACAGGCTTCATATCCCAAGGAATAAATACAGTAAAATTCAGGATCTTGGCATGTGCCAATAGTCCCAGCAACTTGGAAGGCTGAATCAGGAGGCTCTTTTATTTGAATCCAGAAATGTAGTGGTGTAAATGAATGCAGACAGATTGTAAAATATATACAGCTTTAATGCGGAAATAGACTTACAGTACCATGGTTTCCACGGAGAACAGGAAGCAGAAGGGAAGGTTGGGTGCATGCCTGGCAGATTTATAGGTAAACATTAGCCCGAGGCGAACCCGCCCCCAATGGGCTGGGCTTAATCCTACATCTCCCCCTTTTGTCTAAATAAGACAGAACTAAACCAAATACAACTATAAACAATAATAACAAATAATAAATATAACAAACAATATTGAGAACAAAAGTTTTGCTAAACATTCTATCTCAAGGAGTCTAAATAATGTAGAGAGTAACTACAATTATATAATCTTCAACTCCGTCAAAGATCTGAGAAGGGAATAAATATTACTTAACAAACGAGAGATATCCAAAATGTGCAACAAATGACAGAGACAACTGACTACCTGGGCAATCACCCAAAGTCTCATTTGCAATGTTGAGTCAACCAACTTTGGCTGAGGCCTAACATAACTGGCATACCATTATTAAATACAAGGAACTTTCTTAGAATTATCCTACCCTGTTTGGCAAGATAAGACAATCCTGTTTCATATCTTTGTCAGTAGTTGAGGTATGGGCTTTTCTTCACCCAAAGGCCAGTTCTGCCAAGAAGACAAGCTCCCAGTGGAGTGTCTTTGGTGCTCAACGTTCTCTTGGGAGTAGAGTGGCATTGCCAGGAGTAATTGTGTCTCGTTGGCACAGAATTCTAGGTTAGATTAAAGGCCATTTTCTACAGCTCTTCGAAGAGGCTGAAGATTATACTATCTATACTAAATATAATCTCTATGTATCTAAAAGACCTGATTAACTGTGCAATATATGAAGACAATGATCTTCACCTGTAAACATGACCTGCCCAGCAGGTCCTAAGTTACTCCAGGGTCTTGAAGAGGCACTATCTGAAAGACATGGGGGGTGAGAGAAACAGATGCCAAGCAGTATTCCTTGTCAAGGCATCCTGTTTATTGAAGCAAGTTTTATGTCTTGTATACTCCTCAGTGAGGAGCTCGGGGTAGGGGGAACTGAGGAAGGGGGAAGGGGGAAAGGGAAGGAGGGGCTCGGGAACTAGGCAACTAAGTGGGGCAGTTTGAAAGCTAAGCAAGGCAGTTGCAAGGTCAGTGGCTAGAACACCTGCTGTTAGTGATAAGCAGCAAGCCTTGAAGATGCTCTGTGGTGCTTTCCAGAGCTTGAGTCTCCACGGTCAGCACGTAATGTTTTGGCTAACTTTAAGTTTTCTGTCTCATGATTTTTACTTCAAGGCCCTGTGAGATGTGAGAAAGGGGAAGCCTGAAATGGCTCCTGACATAAACAATGTCATTACATATCAAATGTAAACAATGTTATTACATAAATAGTATCAGAGGTAGAAATGTACATTGTGATATGATAGATGTATCAATACAATATAGACAAAGTTATAAGCATACTCTTATACAAAAATAGAGGTAGGAACACTCACATTCAATAATCAATATATCAATATACAAGAAACAGTACCAATACAATTTTCTAAAAACAGTAATTCACTAATACCAATCATCCCATCAAGAAGTTCTCTTTATGAAGTTAAGCCTCTTGCTTTTTGGATAGTTGTTATTAATGTCTCCCAAAAAATTAGCACAAGCTCTTTGCCATGGTTCATTATCTTCCCATAATTTCTTTAGTTCATCAGCAGTGAAAGGCACTATAATTTCTGCTGGGTCTATGCCTGCTAGTTGACGAAGTCTCAGCTTGCCTTTTATAATTAACTCAGAGACTTTTTCCACATAAGTTTTCAGTTTCTTACTTGGTTTATGTGGTAAAAAGATCCATTCCAAGATAATATCATCTCTCTGCATTAAAATTCCTGTAGGAGAAATTTTTGATGGTAATATGACAAGAATACAGTTGAGCTCTGGATTCACCCTGTCCACATGTGCCTGTTGTAATTTCTCCTCAATCATTGTCAGCTCCTTTTCTGATTCAGCTGTTAATTCTCTGGGACTGTTTAAATCTTTATCACCATCCAAGGTTTTGTTCAAATGAGTTATTAGATCAGGTGTTATCCCAATAGCTGGTCATAGACTGGAAATATCTCCTAACAGTCTTTGAAAGTCATTAAGAGTCCGTAGGCGATCTCTCCTAATTTGTGCCTTTTGTGTCTTAATTTTTTGCAAACCTATTTTATAACCTAAATAGTTAACAGAATCTCCCCTCTGAATCTTTTCAGGAGCAATTTGCAATCCCCATTTAGGTAAAAGTATCTTTATTTCTTCAGTCTGTTCAAGGTATCCATGTTTGAATTGGATAACAAAATGTCGTCCATGTAATGATATATTATCGATTTGGGAAATTTCTTATGGATCATTTGCAATGGTTGTTTCACAAAATATTGGCACAAGGAGGAGCTATTTAACATACCCTGGGGGAGGATGGCCCAGTGGTACCTCCTGGAAGGTTGAGAATTGTTATAGGTAGGCACTGTGAAGGCAAATTTTTTCTATCTTCTTTTTGTAAAGGTATAGTGAAAAAACAATCCTTTAAATCAATAACTATGAGAGGCCATCCTTTTGGTAATAAAGAGGGCAAAGGGATTCCAGATTGCAGAGGGCCCATAGGTTGAATAACCTTGTTGATAGCTCTGAGATCTGTCACCATTCTCCATTTACCTGATTTTTTTCTTAACCACAAATACAGGAGAATTCCAAGGGCTGGTAGATTCTTCTATATGTCCAGCATCTAATTGCTCTTGTACCAGCTGTTCTAAAGCCTGTA
This sequence comes from Neodon shergylaensis, assembly GCA_025134845.1. Lineage (NCBI taxonomy): Eukaryota > Metazoa > Chordata > Mammalia > Rodentia > Cricetidae > Neodon > Neodon shergylaensis. The sequence continues at coordinate 2,979,982 of JABTXL010004236.1, forward strand.
ACTTTTCCTCATCTAAAGGCCATTGCTTTGTCCATATTGGTTTCTCAGTCAACCATTTTAGAGGCAAGGATGTTGGTATCTCTGAAGGGACATCAATTGCTTGTTCTTGTACAGCACGAATGGCAGGTTTTCTCTGTTTGTAATATCTTTTAATATTATTCTCAGAGAACATCTCCCAGCTCAGCCTGTTCGGGCGCTGGGACCGATTCCAAATCAGGAGGGCAACCGGGAGAGTGGTAGTTCCTTTGTCTCAATAGCCTGCCTGCAGCAAGCAAGGAAGGCCCTTTGTTTACAAGCTACCCAAGCAGCACAGAGACCTGATCCGGGCACCAGGAGAGACATCATTGGGGTGAGTGAGATTCTGACCGCAGCAGCAGCCTGGGAGAGGGAACTCAGATGTTTCTCATCCCTTCTACACTTCCTGGTTGTCCTGCATGGGCTATACTGCCCAATACCTCCTCTCTCTTCCTATCCCACCCAGCTTGCATCTAGAACCCTCCCTCCCCTTTTTCGCCACATAACATCTCCCAGCTCAGCCTGTTCAGGTGCTGGGACCAAATCCGAATCAGGAGGGCAACCGGGAGGTTGATAGTTCCTTTGTCTCAATAGCCTGCCTGCAGCAAGCAAGGTAGACCCTTTGTTTACGAGCGACCGAAGCAGCACAGAGATCTGATCTAGGCACTAGGAGAGCCATCACTGGGAAGTGACATCACTGGGAAGGTACATCAGTGGGCAAGGAGACCTGATCCTGTTAAAGAAGATCCATAGGGGAGCATTCAGAGGAAGAGATGGGCAGGTGCCAATGCAAGAATACACCCAACAATCTGAAGAACAACATGAAACCACCAGAAGCCAGCGACCTCAAAACAGGAGGACAGGAACACCTTAATCAAGAAGAATCAGAAAAATTTGACTTTATGAAAGTGATTGACACCCTTAAACAGCATGTAAAAATGCCCTTATAGAAATGGATGAGAAGTATAACAGAAAGTTTGAAGAATTGAATAAATCAGTGAATGATACCCTAGGAAACCAAGGAAAAACAATCAAACAGATAATGGATACAGTTCAAGGCAAAGAAGAAAACACAAACAGAGGGTGGGCTGGACATGGAAAATCTAGGTAAATGAATAGAGACTACAGAAACAAGCATAACCAGCAGAATACAAGAGATAGAAGAAAGAATCTCAGATGCTGAAGATAACATAGAGAAAATAAACACACTGATCAAAGAAAACAGCAAGTCCAACAAACTCTCATCACAAAACATTCAGGAAATATGGACACAATAAAAAGACCAAACCTAAGAATAATTGGAGTAGAAGAAGGAGAAGAAGTGCAGCTCAATGGTCCAGAAAGTATATTTAATAAAATTATAGAAGAAAACTTTCCCATCCTAAAGAAGGATGTACCTATGAAGGTTCAAGAAGCATACAGAGCACCAAATAGGCTGGATCAAAAAAAAATCCCCTTGCCATATAATAATCAAAACACAAAGCATACAGAATAAAGAAAGAATATTAAGAGCTGCAAAGGAAAAAGGCCAAGTTATTAATAAAGGCAAACCTATCAGACTTACACCTGACTTCTCCATGGAAACCATGAAAGCCAGAAGGTCCTGGATAGATGTACTGCAAAAACTAAGAGACCACGGATGCAAGCCCAGACTTCTATATCCAGCCAAGCTTCCGTTCACTATAAATGGAGAAAACAAAATTTTCCAGGATAAAAATAAATTTAAACAATACGTAGCCACAAATCCAGCCTTACAGAAAGTAATAGAAGGAAAATCACAAACCAAGGAGTCCAACAATGACCACAATAACTCAGACATCCAGAGACCCTTCACCAGTGCAACTCAAAGAAGGGAAACACACAAATCTACTACTAAAAAAGTGACCGGAGTTAACAACCACTGGTCATTAATATCACTTAATGTCAATGGACTCAACTCACCTATAAAAAGGCACAGGCTAAGAGATTGGATATGAAAACAGGATCCAACATTCTGCTGTTTACAAGAAACACATATCAAACACAAAGACAGGCATATAATCAGAGTAAAGGGCTGGGAAAAGGCTTATCAAGCAAATGGACCTAAGAAACAAGCAGGTGTGGCCATACTAATTTCTAACAAAGTTGACTTCAAACTTAAATCAATCAGAAGAGATGGAGAGGGACATTTTATACTCATAACAGGAACAATTCATCAGGATGAAGTCTCAATCCTGAATATCTATGCCCCTAATATAAAAGCACCCATGTACGTAAAAGAAACATTACTAAAACTCAAGGCAGGCATCAAACCGCACACACTAATAGTAGGAGACTTCAACACTCCTCTCTCACCAATGGACAGGTCAATCAGACAGAAACCCAACAGAGAAATTAGAGAATTAAAGGAGGTAATGAATCAATTGGACTGAACAGACATCTATCGAATATTCCACCCAAATAGGAAAGAATATACCTTCTTCTCTGCAGCTCATGGAACCTTCTCGAAAATTGACCACATAGTCAGTAACAAAGCAAACTTCCACAGTTACAAAAAAAATTAGTAACCACATGTGTCTTATCAGATCACCATGGATTAAAGTTAGAATTCAACAACAATGCTACCCTCAGAAAGCCAACAAACTCATGGAACCTGAACAGTCAACTACTGAACCACACCTGGATCAAGGAAGAAATAAAGAGAGAAATTAAAGTCTTCCTTGAATTCAATGAAAATAAAGAAACAACATACTCAAACTTATGGGACACTATGAAAGCAGTCCTAAGAGGAAAGTTCATTGCACTAAGTGCCCACTTAAAGAAAACAGAGAAAGCACACACTGGAGACTTAACAGCCCACCTGAAAGCTCTAGAAAAAAAAGAAGCAGACTCACCTAGGAGGAGTAGAAGACTGGAAATAATCAAACTGAGGGCTGAAATCAACAAAATAGAAACACAGAAAACAATCCAAAGAATCAATGAAACAAAAAGCTGGTTCCTGGAGAAAATCAACAAGATTGATAAACCCCTATCCAAACTAATCAAACGGCAGAGAGAGAATATGCAAATTAATAAGATCAGAAATGAAAAGGGGGACATAACCACAGACACAGAGGAAATTCAGAGAATCATTAGATCGTACTACAAAAGCCTGTATGCCACAAAACTGGAAAATGTAAAGGAAATGGATACTTTTTTAGATAAATACCATATACCAAGTTAAACCAGGAACAGGTGAACAATCTAAATAGACCTGTTAGTCGCGAAAATTAGAATCTGTTATCAAAAACCTCCCTACCAAAAAAAAACCCAGGACCAGATGGCTTCAATGCAGAATTCTACCAGAACTTCCAAGAAGACCTAATACCTATACTCCTTAATGTATTTCACAATATAGAAACAGAAGAGTCATTACCAAATTCCTTTTATGAAGCTACAGTTACTCTGATACCAAAACCACACAAAGACTCTACCAGGAAAGAGAATTACAGGCCAATCTCACTCATGAACATTGACGCAAAAATCCTCAACAAAATACTGGCAAACCGAATCCAAGAACACATTAGAAAAATTATCCATTATGATCAAGTAGGCTTTATCCCAGAGATGCAGGGCTGGTTCAACATACGAAAATCTATCAATGTAATCCATCATATAAATAAACTGAAAGAAAAAAACCATATGATCATTTCATTAGATGCTGAAAAAGCATTTGACAAAATTCAACATCCCTTTATGATAAAAGTCTTGGAGAGATTAGGGATACAAGGGTCATACCTAAATATAATAAGAGCTATATACAGCAAGCCGACAGCTAACATCAAATTAAACGGAGAGAAACTCAAAGCCATCCCACTAAACTCAGGAACACGACAAGGCTGTCCACTCTCGCCATATCTCTTCAATATAGTGCTTGAAGTTCTAGCAATAGAAATAAGACAACATAAGGGGATCAAGGGGATTTGAATTGGAAAAGAAGAAGTTAAACTTTCGTTATTTGCAGATGATATAATAGTGTACATAAGTGACCCCCAATACTCCACCAAATAACTTTTACAGCTGATAAACACCTTTAGTAATGTGGCAGGATACAAGATCAACTCCAAAAAATCAGCCGCCCTCTTATACACAAAGGATATGGAAGCAGAGAGGGAAATCAGAGTAGCTTCACCTTTCACGATAGCTACAAACAGCATAAAAAATCTTGGGGTAACTCTAACCAAGGAAGTGAAAGATCTATTTGACAAGAACTTTAAGGCATTGAAGAAAGAAATTGAAGAGGATACCAGAAAATGGAAGGATCTCCCTTGCTCTTGGATTGGGAGGATCAACATAGTAAAAATGGCAATTCTACCAAAACAATTTATAGATTCAATGCAATCCCCATCAAGATCCCAGCAAAATTCTTCACAGATCTTGAGAGGACAATAATCGCCTTTATATGGAAAAACAAAAAACCTAGGATAGCCAAAACAATCCTGTACAATAAAGGATCTTCTGGAGGCATTACCATCCCCGACTTCAAACTCTATTACAGAGCTACAGTAATGAAAACAGTGTGGTACTGGCATAAAAACAGAGAAGTCGATCAATGGAATCGCATAGAAGACCCAAATTTTAACCCACAAACCTATGATCACCTCATTTTCGATAAAGGAGCTAAAAGTATACAATGGAAGAAAGAAAGCATCTTCAACAAATGGTGCTGGCACAACTGGATATCAACCTGTAGAAGAATGAAAATAGACCCATATCTATCACCTTGCACAATACTCAAGTCCAAGTGGATCAAAGACCTCAATATCAGTCCGAACACACTGAACCTGATAGAAGAGAAAATGGGAAGTATGCTACAACAGATGGGTACAGGAGATCGCTTCCTATGTAAAACCCCAGCAGCACAGACATTAAGGGCAACATTGAATAAATGAGACCTACTAAAACTGAGAAGCTTCTGTAAAGCAAAGGACACTGTCACTAAGACAAAAAGGCAACCCACTGACTGAGAGAAGATCTTCACCAACCCTGCAACAGACAAAAGTCTGATCTCCAAAATTTATAGAGAACTCAAGAAACTAGACTTCAAAATGCTAATTAACCCAATTAAAAAATGGGGCACTGAACTGAACAGAGAATCTCAACAGAAGAAGTTCAAATGGCCAAAAGACACTTAAGGTCATGCTCAACCTCCTTAGTGATTAGGGAGATGCAAATCAAAACAACTTTGAGATATCATCTTACACCTGTCAGAATGGCTAAAATCAAAAACACCAATGATATCCTTTGCTGGAGAGGCTGTGGAGGAAGGGGTACCCTCATCCATTGCTGGTGGGAATGCAAACTTGTGCAACCACTTTGGAAATCAGTGTTTCGGTTTCTCAGGAAATTCGGGATCAACCTACTCCTGGACCCAGCAATACCACTCTTAGGAATATACCCAAGAGATGCCCTATCACATGACAAAAGCATTTGTTCAACTATGTTCATAGCAGTATTATTTGTAATAGCCAGAACCTGGAAACAACCTAGATGCCCTTCAATGGAAGAATGGATGAAAAAAGTGTGGAATATATATACATTAGAGTACCACACTGCGGTAAAAAACAATGACTTCTCGAATTTTGCATTCAAATGGATGGAAATAGAAAACACCATCCTGAGTGAGGTAACCCAGACCCAAAAAGATGAACATGGAATGTACTCACTCATAATTGGTTTCTAGCCATAAATAATGGTCATGGAGTATATAATTGGTGAACCTAAAGAAGCTAAGTAAGAAGGTGAACCCACGGAAAAACATATAATTATCCTCTTGGCTATGGGAAGTAGACAAAATTGCCTGGAAGAAAATTGGGATCTTGGGGGTGGGGTGGGATAGGGGTAAGGGGGGATAGGGAGAGAAAAGTGAGAAGGGGAGAATGGGGGAAACTTGGGGAAACAGGATGATTGGGATAAAGGAAGGTTGGATAGGGGAGTACGGAAGCACAATTCTTAGTTAAGGGTGCCACCTTAGGGTTGGCAAGAGACTTGAACCTAGAGTGGCTCCCAGGAGCCCAAGGCGAGGTCCCCAGTTAGTTCCTTGGGCAGCTGAGGATAGGGAACCTGAAATGACCCTATCCTATAGCAATACTGATGAATATCTTGCATATTACAATAGAACCTTCATCTGGTGATGGATGGAGATAAAGACAGAGACCCACACTGGAGCACTGGACTGAGCTCCCAAGGTCCCAATGAGGAGCAGAAGGAGGGAGAACATGAGCAAAGATGTCAGGACCACGAGAGGTGCACCCACCCACTGAGACAGTTGGTGGGGCTGATCTATTGGGAGCTCATCAAGGCCAGCTGGACGGTGACTGAAAAAGCATCAGATAAAACTGGACTCTCTGAACATGGCAAACAATGAGGGCTGATGAGAAGCTAAGAACAATGACACGGGGATTTGATCCTACTTCATGATCTCGCTGTGTGAGAGCCTAGCCAGTTTGGATGTTCACCTTCCTAGACATGGACGGAGGGGGGAGGGCCTTGGACTTTCCACACGGCAGGGAACCCTGACTGCTCTTTGGACTGGAGAGGGAGGGGGAGAGGAGTAGAGGGAGGGGGAGAAGGGTGGGAGGAGGGGGAGAAGGGTGGGAGGAGGGGGAGGGAAATGGGAGGCTGGGAGGAGGCGGAAACTTTTTCTTCATTGTCTCAATAAAAAAAATACAAAAAAATAAAGAATTACTTTTAGACTAAAAAAAAAAACAAAAAAAATATTATTCTCAGAAATATAGGCCCTAGAAGTAGCAGGAATGTTAATTTCGGTATTCCATTGTTGTAATAGGTCACGACCCCATAAATTCATTGCAATATTGGCTACATATGGCCTTAATTTTCCTATTTGTCCCTCTGGCCCTATACATTCAACCCATCTCATGCTCTGCCTTACTTGAGATAGGGTTCCAATTCCTAGGAGCTGAACATTTACATTCTGAAGAGGCCAATATGGATGCCAAGATTCTGGGGTAATGATACTTACATCAGCACCTGTGTCCAGCAGGCCAGTAATAAAAATGCCATTTACACACACTCTCAGCTTAGGTCTTTGATCATTTATAGAAGTTTGCCAAAACACACGTAACTCATCTTTCTGATCATTATTGCTTGTAACAGTAGGCATGGGGCTTCCTAATTGTCCTGACGAGGCACGTTCTCTGCAGAAACTGGAAATGACTGAACCATGTTTGCCATGGGGGCCTGTGAGGACCCCTCTCACATTTCCCGTCTGTATCAGGTTGCCTTGTCTATCTCTTGTAGACCTGCATTCATTTGTCCAATGTCTACATTTTCCACATCTTCTACATAAACCTGAAGGCTGAGTTCCTATTTCTGTTATTTTTAGAAGATGCATTATTATTATTTCTGAAAATCCGTTGTTTACAATTCCTTTTCATATGACCCATTTTGCCACAATTAAAACATTTGGTATTCTGGTGTCTCCTTTTACCATTGGAAATTGCTTCTTCTACCCAGGCTTCAGTGACATAATCAAATGTATCAACATTTAGTGTATGCAAGACCCATTCTTCCAAGGGCGCTAATCTGAGCTTTAAAGGCCCCAAAATCCTTTTGCATTCCACATTTGCATTTTCATAAGCCAAAGACTCAATCATTATATGTCTTGCTTCTGGGTCAGATATCCCTATTTGTACAGCCTTAGTTAGTCTTTGTAAAAAGTCACTAAAGGGTTCTCTCTGACCCTATTTAACTCTGACAAATGATTCCATTCTCTGTCCTTGGTATTGTACCCTGTCCCAAGCCCTTAAGGCTGCTGTAGTACACATGGAGAGTGTGTTTTCATCCAAATTAGCTTGTTCCTGAGGGTCGGAAAAGAGCCCTTCACCTAGAATTTTATCTAGGGAAATGTCAATTCCCTTTGCCTTTTCCTGCTGTTCTAAAAGTCTAGCCTCTTGCCTGAATAAGCATTTCCATTTCAATTGCGATCCACTCTCAAGGACCACAGAGCTCAGCTGAAGCCAGTCCGAGGGGGTTGCTCTGCTTGTTGTGGCCCAAGATTTTAGCATCTCTTTAACAAAAGAGGCATGCATCCCAAAAATCATGACAGCCTGTTTAATTTCTTTGAGATCATTCATACGGACAGGCTCCCATGTATCTTCCTTGATCACCCTAGGGTTTCTGGAACCAATCACTTTCTCTGTTGTTATTACTGGAAAGGCAGGTAGAGCTGTAGGTAGAGCTTTGTGGCAATTGTCCCGGAGGGATTTACCCACAGATGTAGTTAAAATTTGCCTTTCTACCCTTTGCTCTTCTTCATCAGAATTTAGAAATTACTCAATCTTTTCAATTCTATTCACCATTGCCTTCTGCAATGTCTGAATCTCCTGTCCAGAATTATGTTCCAAAGCCTTCATTGAGGATTCTAAAGTATGAAGTTTGTCCATTACAGATAACTTCTCATCTTTGGACATAATTTTTATGGCATAAACCGTGCCTTCTTGTATTGACAATCTTTCTGCCAATCTGTCATAATCTTTAGACAAAATTCGATTGTCACATTCAGCAGTTTTGATTCTCTCAGTTAATGTTTCAGTTCCTACAGAAAGGGACTGAAGCTTACGATCCAAATCAGCTGTTCCCTCTTCCATAGTAATGAATTTCTCCTTACCATCAGCCTGTACCTTTTCTAAATTTTGCTCAGTTGACCGAGTCATGTTAAACAAAGATCTGTTCTCTTCCTGGAGAACTTCAAACTGATTCTTGAGAAGATTGTTGTCATTCTCAATTGTTTTTAAGCGTGCAACCTCTGCTCATAAAGACTTTATCATATTTCTATTATCAAACCATATAGTACCAAGGAAAACTACGAATCCCAGAAAGATCCATAGATGTGAGGTAATAGACACCTCTTGTAAAATCTCCCACATGGTACACTCAGAAAGGCTGTTAAAGTCTTGAATGGTAACGTTTTCAGACATTTTATTTATAAAAGAAAAAAAATTTTTTTTACCTGCAATGACCGGTTCCTGCCAGTGGTGGCGAAAGAGTCCACTTGAGTCCATGTGGAGAGCTGGTCTGGAACAACTCAAAACGGAAAGTTATTGTTCTGCCTGCGGAGTTAGAGTGGTCGTGAAAGGAGTCACTTTGAATCAGACCAAATCTGCCACTGTGGCGGCTTTTGTTGCAAAATCGCAGGTACTTGAGCTTCCGGGGTTCCGCTGCAAACGCCAAGGCAGGCAGGGAGGGGTTAATTGCTCCGGCAAGCAGGTGGGGCGGAATGGGAGTGTGTGGCTGAGTGTATCTCAGACTCGGCACTGGGGTCCAAGTCACTAACTAAAAAGCGGCACTTGGGAGTGTGCTGTGTTAGCTAGCGGGCTACTCGCTTGAGTTCAATCACGCTTCCTGTGCTCCGGTAGCTAATCTTGCTGGCAAAGGCTGGTAAAGATCGAGCTTGCGCCCCCCCCCCCCGTGCCAGGGCGGGGGCAAGATTGCCTGACGTTGGACAACAAAATGTAGCGGCGTAAATGAATGCAGACAGATTGTAAAATATATACAGCTTTAATGGGGAAATAGACTTACAGACCACGGTTCCCGCAAAGAACAGGAAGCAGAAGGGAAGGTTGGGCACACGCCCAGCTGATTTATAGGTAAACATTAGCCCGAGGCAAACCTGCCTCCAATGGGCTGGGCTTAACCCTACACAGAAATCTAAGAACAGCCTAGGCAACATTGCAAGATATGATCTGTAGGTGGAATTTTCCTGTCCCGCAGCAACTACTCTCAAATAATCACTCAGAGACTTCATATTAATTACAAATGCTCAGCCAACCACTCCGGCTTATTAGCTAGCTTTTATATTTTAAGTTAACCCATATTCCTTATTAATACTCTGCCATGTGGCAGTACCTTTATTAGCATGGCACATTCATCTCCTGCTCTCTCTGCATCTGGCTGGTGACTCCTGACTCTGCCCTTCCCTCCTAGCTTTATCCTGTTCAGCTATTGGCTCATCAGCTTCTTAGTAAACCAATCCCAGTGACAAATCTTCACAGTGTACAAAAGAATTATTCTATAGAAATGATCTTTTAAAAATATTTTATATTTAAAATATTTCGTATTATTTTTTAATTATTTATATCCATATGCATATGTGTCTGTGTGAAAATGGGAGGATGTACATGAATCCAGATGCCTGAAGAAGCTAGAAGAAAAACCCTGAAGCCGAAGTTACATATAGTTGTAGGCTGCCCAGTGTGGGTTCTTGTAACCAAACTTGGATCCTCTGGAAGAGCATTAGATGTTCTGAATCACTGTGACATTTCTCTAGCCCCATTTTAGAAAGATATTTGCAATGATTTCTTTGTTATTTGGGAATTTAATACAATGCACCCCATCAGACTTGATTCCTATTCCTTTCAAGTCCACCCTTCACCTTTATTGCCTCCCTGACCTCCAATTTTTTTTAAATATACCAAACACAATTTGTGTTGCCCATATACTCAATGGAGCATGATAAAACTCCCAATGTCAGCCCCTTAAAGATGACTGAATTTTTTCCAACCCACCCTACTCCAACCCTGCCAGAAGCCATCAACTGTGAAGAGCTACACCTCAGCATCTTTATCACAATTTTTAAAGACTCTTCAATGGCTTCCTGTCTAGACTACTACTTCTTTTGGTGGTGGTAGTAGAGGGGGGTATTTCGGGGAAGGGTGTTGGATAAACCTTCATTGTCTCTCATTCTTAATTATGAGTCTGGGGTCATCAATACCACAACAACAGAAGCTTCTTTGCCCATAACAGTCAGCGACAGCAGGGGTCATGGACTTCCATATGATTTCTGGAAGCTGCATGGACTATGGACCTCAGCATGGCCTCTGGTAGCAGCAAGACCACAGACATCCACATCTAACATGGCCCTCTGCAGCAATAAGGATCACAAACCCTAACATGGTGCTAGTGGCATGCACAGACCATGAACATCTACACAGCTTCCAGCAGAAGCATGGAAGGTGGAGATACAAACGACTTCAGGCAGCAGCAATGACCACACACATCCACATGGCCTCTGGTAGTCGTGAGGAACACAGACATCCACAGGGTCCTCAGCGGCAGCTTGCATCCTGGACATCCACATGGTGTCTGTGTGCAGCAACAATGAAGATCATAGACAACCCCACGGCTGTAACTGTTCACTTGATTCAGGAAATAATTAGGCCAGCTTAAAGATAAACAATTATATTTTTAATTGTTATTAGGGGAAACTCATGCCACAAGAATGGGAAGTCCGAATTCCACTGTGTCCAGCAGGAATCACTGGGAGAGAGAGAGCATGCACCTGGTCCCTCCCAGTTTTCTTCCTGTGCTCCAGGTAGCCACATCGTAACTAGATTTCACTTCATAAAGGTGATTGGTTAACAGAGCTTCCCCCATCACCTTTCCCTTTTGTCTAAACAACATTGATCCAAACCCAATACAACTATATACAATAGGAACAGATACCAAATATAAAATTACAAACAATATAAGCAATATTAAGCAAGGAATGCATAACAAAAGTTTTACTAAACATTCTATTTCAAGGAGTCTATATCTTGCATCAGAATTAAGCTTGGCTAAATCATGAGGAAGGTAACTATGACTATCTAATCTTCAACCCCATCGAAGATCTGAGAAGGGAAACAAAATTACTTGAGTAACCAGGAAATGCAATCAAGCAACTTCCAAAATGTGCAACAAATAACAGAGACAACTGGAAGTCTCATTTGCAATGCTGAAGCAACCAACTTTGGCTAAGGCCTAAAATGACTGACAGACCATTTTCAAAGGCAAGAAACTTTTCAAAACTATCTTACCCTGTCTTGGCAGGATTTGACAGTCCTGTTTTATCCATTTATGGGTACTATGTATCTTTGTCAGTGGTTGAGGTATGGGCATTTCTTTGCCCAAAGGCCAGTTCTGCCAAGAAGAAAACAAGCTCCAGGTGGAGTGTCTTTGGCGCTCAACATTCTTTCAGGAATAGATTGGTGCTGCCAGGAGCAATTATATCTCACTTCAACAGAACTCTAAGTTATTTAAATGCCATTTTCTATAGTTCTTTGAAGTGGTTGAAGATTATCTATCTATGCAGAATATAATCTCTATGTATCTAAAAAACCTGATTAGTTTAAAACTACAAGTATGACAAGCATAGATGACTATTGATCTATAATTCTTAATACCTATATAACTTAAAGACTAAGACAATAAACAACTGTGCAATAAATGAGGACAATGACCTCCAAATGTAAACAATATATAAGTATCTTGATCAGAGGTAGAAATGTACACTGTAATATTGTAAATATATATCAATATATAAAAAATATTTTAAATAGAGGTAGAAGCATGCATGCATACAATATTTAATATTATTTAACTTTGTATCAATATACAAGAATCTATGCCAATGTAATTGTCTATAAATAATAACTCACAAACCAATCTATTATCACATCATCCAATGCCTCCCCTTTTTTTTAACAAAAAGATCTCTGAGCTTATAAAATTTCCCCCAACCTTCAACTGTATATCAATTATAATCAACCCCTATATGAAGTCCTTAACCCTGAGGACAAACTTTGCTGAGAGAGGGACGTCATTTTCTAGAATTACTTCCAGCTGTCATTGGGGAGATGTTCTTTCTACGGAATCCTGTGGAAGTAAAATGATGGTTAAGTTTCAAGATTATTGTCTGGTAAGACTGCAAATAGTCTCTGAGTATTTTGTGGAGGTCTGGCCAGAACGTTGTAAAAGATGTGCACCATTTCAGCTAACAAAGTTGAAACCATCTTGTGCAGCTGATACCCAAAACAGGTCTTGAAGTAGTGCTATCAGTATCATGACATCATATAAATCAGGTGGAGTTGTTGTTATGGGGCCCCATCTTCTTCCTGGAAACTTCAAAGATTACTGCAGAAAAATTCATTGTTCATTGTGGAAAACTTAAGCATTATTTATATAGACATATACAGACATGTACATTCAATGAAGGGTATGATAAAGACAGAAATAGACATGAAAAAAAGTAACGATTTTTTTCTCAATTCTTTTTTCTTTCTGTTCCATATCATGGCTTCTGACATGAGACAGAAATTCTGGGCTTTTCTCTTAACAACAGGCTTGGAATTCATGAGGGACGAGCCAGTGTCTAACTCCAAAACCAACTCTATATATTTATAAATATAAACACATATATACATATATATGTATATATATTAATATATATTCTCAATATTTATGCTTACAGAACATATTTGGTTTTCTTGATGATCCTTATTGGGAAGTTATTGTTCCAACTGTCAGTAGTCAAACATCCAGGGCCCCTTGAATTCTTTGAAGATGAGTGTTTTCCTGCAAAAATAAGAACAGAACCCTACCTGCATCTTATATGATTTTCTTACCACCTATATGATTATCATCATTGTGGATGAGCTGTCATTTTTCCTTTCTAAGACGTTTCTCTTCTTCAAACCGAACCTTTATTAATTTTGATGGTATCCACAGTTTTTCTTCTCCTGTGGAAACAAGAGCAAAACCCCTTCCCTAATGCAGCACATCTCTTGGCTTCCATTGTGAGGTCAGCACATCCTTGAAATAAACCAGTTGATTAATTCAGCAAACTTTTCCATTATCCAATATCTTTCTACTGCTGCTGTCCCTTTCTTATTAGTGCTAAGAAAATTCAAGGTTAATAAAGCATTATGAAATCTATTTCTGGGGGCATTTTCCACCCCTTTCTGTTTGTTCAACATATCCTTTATAGTTCGATTTGATCTTTCTATAACTGCTTGACCTGTAGGATTGTGTGGTATACCTGTAAATATGCTTAATATTATAATAGGCAAGAAATTTCAGTTTCTTAGAGTCATAAGTTGGGCCATTATCTGTCTTTATTTATGCAGGTATACCCATGATGGCCACAACTTCTAATAGATGTGTGGTTAATGAATCAGCCTTTTCTGAGCTTAAAGCAGTTGTCCACTGAAAACCTGAATAAGTGTCAATGATGTGATGTACATATTTTAATTTGCCAAATTCTGCAAAGTGGAACACATCCATCTGCCAGATCTCATTTGTTGAGTACCTTTTGGGTTAGTCCCTACAGGTAGCAGTGTTTGGTTTTAGAAAGAGCAAGTAGGGCATCTCTTTATAATCTCCTTAGCTTGATGCCATGTAATAGAAAACTTTTTCTTTAAACCTTTGCTATTGACGTGATGTTTTTTATGAAATTCTACGGCCTGCAACACACTTCCAATCAATAATTGGCCAATTTCTGCATTACTTTTTGCTAGAGGACCTGGCAGACCCATATGGGATCAGATATGTGTTATGTACATAGGACAAAGCCCATTCCTGATCATGTCTTGCACCTGGATGAACAATGAAGTCAATTCTGTATCATCTGGTATAAATTCAGTGGTTTCAATATGCAAGATAACTCTTTCTGCATATTGTGAATCAGTAACTATATTAAGAGATTCTTTAAAATCCCTTAGCACCATAAGAATGGCAAATAGTTCTGCCTTCAGAATTATAAGGACTTTGTTCCACCTTACTCAGTTTGTCTGATTTGTAACCTGCCTTCCCTGATTTATTAGCATCAGTATAAAATGTATGGGCTCCAGTTATTGGAGTATCATGTACAATTTGAGGAAGAATCCAAGAAGTTCTCTTTATAAGGTTAATTCTATTGCTTTTAGGAGAGCTGCTATTAATTTCTCCCAAAAAAATTATCACAAGCTCTTTGCCATGGTTCATTGTCTTCCCATAACTTTTTATTTCATCAGTAGTGAAAGGCACTATAATTTCTGCTGGGTCTATACCTGCTAGTTGACAAAGTCTCAATTTACCTTTTATAATTAATTCAGAAACTTTATCCACACAAGTTCTTAATGTTTTACTTGGTTTATGTGGCAAAAAGATCCATTCTAAAATAATATCATCCCTTTGCATTAAAACTACTGTAGGAGAAATTCTGGAAGGCAATATGAATAGAATACAACTAAGATTTGGATTCACCCTATCCACATGTGCCTCCTGTAATTTTTCCTCAACAATTGTCAGTTCCTTTTCTGCTTCAGCTGTCAATTCTCTGGAACTATTTAAATCTTTGTCACCATCTAAGGTTTTGTTTAAATGAATTATTAGATCAGGTGTTATCCCAACAGCCGGTCGAAGACTGGAAATGTCTCCTAACAATCTATGAAAGTCATTAAGATTCTGTAACTGGTCTCTCCTAATTTGTGTCTTTTGTGTCCTGATTTTTTTGTAAACCTATTTTATAACCTAGATAATTGACATAATCTCTTTTCTATATTTTTTCAGGAGCAATCTGAAATCCCCATTTAGGTAAAACTATCTTTGCTTCTTCAAACATTCTTTCTAAAGTATCTATGTTTAAATCAGATAACAAAATGTCATCCATGCAATGGTAAATTATAGACTTAGGAAATTGTTTACATATTATTTCCAATGGCTGACTGACAAAGAATTGACACAAGGTAGGGCTATTGAGCATTCCCTGTGAGAGGATAGTCCACTGGTATCTCCTAGTAGGCTGAGAATTATTATTATAAGTAGGCACTGTGAAGGCAAACTTTTCTCTATCCTTTTCTTGTAAAGGTATAATGAAGAAACAATCCTTTAAATCAATAACTATGAGAGGTCATCCCTTTATTAACATAGAGGGCAGAGGAATACCAGATTGTAGAGGGCCCATAGGTTGAATAATCTTGTTGATAGCTCTAAGATCTGTCACTATTCCCCATTTTCCAGATTTTTTTCTTAAAAACAAATACAGGGGAATTCCAAGGGCTGGTAGATTCTTCTATATGTTGTGCATCTAATTGCTCTTGTACTAGCTGTTCTAAAGCCTGCAACTTTTCCTCAGCTAGGGGCCATTGCTTAACCCATATTGGTTTCTCAGTCAACCATTTTAAAGGCAGGGCTATTGGTACATCTGAAGGGTTATCAATTGCTTTGTGTTCTTGTACAGCATGAAGCCCGATGTTCATTGCCTGAAATATCTTCTAATATTTTCCTCAGAAACATAAGCTTTAGAGGCTGCAGGAACATTAATCTGGGTATTCCATTGCTGCAATAGGTCACAACCCTACAAATTCACTGCAATATTAGTTATACATGGCCTTAGTTTTCCTATTTGCCCTTCTGGCCCTTTGCATTCAACCCATATCGTGCTTTGTCTTACCCGAGATAGGGTTCCAGTTCCCTGGAATTGAACATCTAACTCCTGAAGAGGCCAACTCGAATGTCAAGATTCTGGAATAATGATACTTAAATCCACACCTGTGTCTAATAAGCCTTCAATAAAAATGTCATTTATACACACCCTTAGCTTTGGTCTTTGTTCATTGATAGAAGTCTGCCAGAGTATATGTTTCCTCTGTCTTACCAGAATTCTTGACTCATCCTCAACATTTATCTCATCATTCAGACCTTTTGACAGCAGGCATGTGACTTTTTAATTTTCCTGGTGAGACACGTCCTCCACAGTAACTGGGAATGACTGGACCACTTTCATCATGGGGGCCTGCAAGAGGACCCCCATGGCATTTCTGATGGTATTGGGTTGCCTTGTCTATCTTTTGTTGACCTGCATTCATTGGTCCAATGTCGGCCTTTGCCATACCTCCTACATATCCCTGAAGGCTGAGTCCTTCTATTTCTATCGTTCCCAGAGGAGACATTATTCCTAGAAATTCATTGTCTACAATCCCTTTTCATATATCCCATTCTACCACAATTAAAACATTTGGTATTTCGATGTCTTCTCTTACCATTGGAAATTGCTTCTCCTACCCAAGCTTCAGTACCATAATCAAGTGTCTTGACATTCATCCGTGGGGGCTGACCTGATCTTTAAAGGCCCCAGGATCCTTTTGCACTCTATGTTGGCATTCTCATAAGCCAAAGATTCAATTATTATACGTCTAGCTTTTGGGTCAGTTACCCCTATTTATTTGTACAGCCCTAGTTAGTCTTTGCAAAAAGTCACTAAAAGGTTCTCTCTGACCCTGTTTAACCCTAAGATATGATTCAACTCTCTTTCCTGATTCCTGAATTCTGTCCCAAGCCTTTAAAGCTGCTGTGGTACATAGGGATAGGGTGTGATCATCATAAAGAACTTTATTCTGAGGATCAGAGTAAAGCCCTTCACCTAGAATTTGATCTAGGGAAATCTCAATTCCTTTTGCTTTTTCTTGTTGCTCTAAAATTCTTGCTTCCTCTTTAAGAAAGCACCTCCAATGCAACTGTGGCCCCTTTTCTAGTACTGCTGATATTAGCTGAGCCCAATTGTGAGGTGTGGCGTTGTTACTGAAAGCCCAGGTTTTGACCATCTCCCTAACAAAGGACAAATGTAGTCCATAAGCCACAATTGCTTGTCTAATTTCTTTTAGATCAGTCATACGTATGGGCTCCCATGTATATATTCCTCAACTACCTTAGGGTATTTGGAGCCAGATACTTTTTCTGATGTTATTACTGGAAAGGCAGGTAGAACTCTGGGGAAGCTATCCTGGAGATTTTTACATACTGACGAGGTTAAATTTTGCTTTTTACCTTTTGCTCTTGGTCATCAAAGTCAATAATTTTTTCAATCTTTCCAAATCTGTTACCACTGCATTTTGTAATGTCTGGACCTCCTGTCTAATGCTCTAATGCCCTCATTGAGGATTCTAAGGTATGAAGTCTGTCCATTAGAGATAATATCTCATCTTTGGACATAATCTTCATGGCATGTATATTACCTTCTTGGAGAGACATTCTTCAGTCAATCTGTCATACCCCTTTGACAGAGTCTGATTAATACATTCAACAGTATGAATTATCTCAACTAATGTTTCAGCACCCACTGTCATGGATTGGGTTTTATGCGCCAAATCAGCTGTTTCCTTCTCCAGAGTGCTGAATCTCTTTAAATGAATTACTTTTATGTGCCAAATCAGCTGTTTCTTTCTCCAGAGTGTTGAATCTCTCTTTAAATAAATTACTATCAGTCTGAACCTTTTCCAAAAACATCTCAGTTGTCCGAGTCTTATTAAGCAAAGTCCTAGTATCCTCCTTCATATGTGCAATCTTTTTTGAAAAGTTTGTTACCAGTCTGTACCACTTCTAAAGGCACCTCATTCAACTGAGTTTTGTTATACAAAGTGTTTGTATTCTCCTTTAGAAGTATGACCCCCTTTTTAAGAAGTTTCATACCAGTCTGTACTGTGTCTAAAAGTACCTCAGCTGACTGAAATTTGTTAGTAAAGGTGGTTGTGTCCTTCTTCAGATTCCCAACTTCTTTCCTAAAAAGTCTGGATTCAGTCTGTAAAAACTGCATCATTTTCCTATTGTCAAACCATATTTTTTTTTAATTTTTTTTATTGAGAAAAAGAAAAAAGTTTCTGCCTCCCACCAGCCTCCCATTTCCCTCCCCCTCCTCCCACCCCTCTTCCCCTCCTCCCACTCCCCTCACCCTCCCCCTCCAGTCCAAAGAGCAGTCAGGGTTCCCTTCCCTGTGGAAAGTCCAAGGTCCTCCACCCTCCGTCCATGTCTAGGAAGGTGAACATCCATACTGTCTAGGCTCCCACAAAGCCCAAACTTGAAGTAGGATCAAAACCCAGGGCCATTGTCCTTGGCTTCTCATCAGCCCCCATTGTTCGCCATGTTCAGAGAGTCCTGTTTTATCCCATGCTTCTTCCGTCACAGTCCAGCTGGCCTTGGTGAGCTCCCAATAGGTCAGCCCCACTGTCTCCGTGGGTGGGTGCACCCCGCGTGGTCCTGACCTCCTTGCTCACGCTCTCCCTCCTTCCGCTCCTCACTGGGAACTTGGGAGCTCAGTCCGGTGCTCCTGTGTGGGTCTCTGTGACTATCTCCATCCATCACCTGATGAAGGTTCTATGGTGATATGCAAGATAATCATCAGTATGGCTATAGGATAGAGTCATTTCAGGTTCCCTATCCTCAGCTGCCCAAGGAACTAACTGGGGACCTCGCCTTGGGCTCCTGGGAGCCACTCTAGGTTCAAGTCTCTTGCCAATCCCAAGGTGACTCCCTTAACTAAAAATTGTGCTTCCGTGCTCCCCTATCCAACCTTCCTTTATCCCAATCCTCCTGTTCCCCCAAGTTTCCCTCATCCTCCCCCTCTCACTTTTCTCTCCCCTTCCCCCGATACTCCCATCCCCCCCCCAAGATCCCAAAATTTCTCCCCGGCAATTTTGTCTACTTCCCTTAGTCAAGAGAATAATTATATGTTTTTCCTTGGGTTCACCTTCTAATTTAGCTTCTTTAGGTTCACCAATTATATACTCCATGACCATTATTTATGGCTAGAAACCAATTATGAGTGAGTACATCCCATGTTCATCTTTTTGGGTCTGGGATACTTCACTCAGGATAGTGTTTTCTATTTCCATCCATTTGCATGCAAAATTCGAGAAGTCATTGTTTTTTACCGCAGCGTAGTACTCTAATGTGTATATATTCCACACTTTTTTCATCCATTCTTCCATTGAAGGGCATCTAGGTTGTTTCCAGGTTCTGGCTATTACAAATAATGCTGCTATGAACATAGTTGAACAGATGCTTTTGTCATGTGATAGGGCATCTCTTGGGTATATTCCCAGGAGTGGTATTGCTGGGTCCAGGGGTAGGTTGATCCCGAACTTCCTGAGAAACCAAAACACTGATTTCCAAAGTGGTTGCACAAGATTGCATTCCCACCAGCAATGTATGAGGGTACCCCTTCCTCCACAGACTCTCCAGCAAAGGATATCATTGGTGTTTTTGATTTTAGCCATTCTGACAGGTGTAAGATGATATCTCAAAGTTGTTTTGATTTGCATCTCCCTAATCACTAAGGAGGTTGAGCATGACCTTAAGTGTCTTTTGGCCATTTGAACTTCTTCTGTTGAGAATTCTCTGTTCAGTTCAGTGCCCCATTTTTTAATTGGGTTAATTAGCATTTTGAAGTCTAGTTTCTTGAGTTCTCTATAAATTTTGGAGATCAGGCCTTTGTCTGTTGCAGGGTTGGTGAAGATCTTCTCCCATTCAGTAGGTTGTCTTTTTGTCTTAGTGACAGTGTCTTTTGCTTTACAGAAGCTTCTCAGTTTTAGTAGGTCCCATTTATTCAATGCTGCCCTTAATGTCTGTGCTGCTGGGGTTATACATAGAAAGCGATTTCCTGTGCCCATTTGTTGTAGGGTGCTTCCCACTTTCTCTTCTATCAGGTTCAGTGTGTTCTGACTGATATTGAGGTCTTTGATCCATTTGGACTTGAGTTTTGTGCAAGGTGATAGATATGGGTCTATTTTCATTCTTCTACAGGTTGATATCCAGTTGTGCCAACACCATTTGTTGAAGATGCTTTCTTTCCTCCATTGTATACTTTTAGCTCCTTTATCGAAAATGAGGTGATCATAGGTTTGTGGGTTAAAATTTGGGTCTTCTATGCGATTCCATTGATCAACTTCTCTGTTTTTATGCCAGTACCACACTGTTTTCATTACTGTAGCTCTGTAATAGAGTTTGAAGT
The DNA here is from genome assembly GCA_025134845.1 of Neodon shergylaensis. NCBI lineage: Eukaryota > Metazoa > Chordata > Mammalia > Rodentia > Cricetidae > Neodon > Neodon shergylaensis. The sequence continues at coordinate 3,000,557 of JABTXL010004236.1, forward strand.
CGGGGATGGTAATGCCTCCAGAAGATCCTTTATTGTATAGGATTGTTTTGGCTATCCTGGGTTTTTTGTTTTTCCATATAAAGTTGATTATTGTTCTTTCAAGATCTGTGAAGAATTTTGCTGGGATCTTGATGGGGATTGCATTGAATCTATAAATTGCCTTTGGTAGAATTGCCATTTTTACTATGTTGATCCTCCCAATCCAAGAGCAAGGGACGTCCTTCCATTTTCTGGTATTCTCTTCAATTTCTGTCTTCAATGCCTTAAAGTTCTTGTCAAATAGGTCTTTCACTTCCTTGGTTAGAGTTACCCCAAGATAGTTTATGCTGTTTGTGGCTATCGTGAAAGGTGAAGTTTCTCTGATTTCCCTCTCTGCTTCCATATCCTTCCTATATAAGAGGGCGACTGATTTTTTGGAGTTGATCTTGTATCCTGCCACATTACTAAAGGTGTTTATCAGCTGTAGGAGTTCTTTGGTGGAGTTTTGGGGGTCGCTTATGTACACTATCATATCATCTGCAAATAACGAAAGTTTAACTTCTTCCTTTCCAATTCAAATCCCCTTGATCCCCTTATGTTGTCTTATTGCTATTGCTAGAACTTCAAGCACTATATTGAAGAGATATGGCGAGAGTGGGCAGCCTTGTCGTGTTCCTGAGTTTAGTGGGATGGCTTTGAGTTTCTCTCCGTTTAATTTGATGTTAGCTGTCGGTTTGCTGTATATAGCTTTTATTATATTTAGGTATGACCCATGTATCCCTAATCTCTCCAAGACTTTTATCATAAAGGGATGTTGAATTTTGTCAAATGCTTTTTCAGCATCTAATAAAATGATCATATGGTTTTTTTCTTTCAGTTTATTTATATGATGAATTGCATTGATAGATTTTCGTATGTTGAACCAGCCCTGCATCTCTGGGATAAAGCCTACTTGATCATAGTGGATAATTTTTTTAATGTGTTCTTGGATTCGGTTTGCCAGTATTTTGTTGAGGATTTTTGCGTCAATGTTCATGAGTGAGATTGGCCTGTAATTCTCTTTCCTGGTAGAGTCTTTGTGTGGTTTTGGTATCAGAGTAACTGTAGCTTCATAAAAGGAATTTGGTAATGACTCTTCTG
>JABTXL010004241.1:0-11365 GCA_025134845.1 Neodon shergylaensis
GGAACCCTGACTGCTCTTTGGGCTGAGGAGGGAGGGGGACTTGATTGGGGGAGGGGGAGGGAAAGGGGAGGCAGAGGTGGGGAAGAGACAGAAATCTTTAATAAAAAAATAAAATAAAAAAAAAAACACAGTTGGCAGCGATTGAGGGAGACACCCAAGGTTGGCCTCAGGCCTCCACATGCACATACAAGTTCACACACGTGAATGCACGCCTGCACATACATGCACCCACACACACATAGAGAGATGCCGAGAGGGGGATTTTTATTGTTTGTCTCTAGTTTTCCAGGATAGCCAAAAAAAAAAAAAGAGTCTAAATGGAGTTACCCTATAACATGGTAAAAATTCCCCTAGTTAAGATACCACAAAAACTCCAGTGTAAGAAATAGGTTACTATTATTGGTAAGTGGGGTCTATAGACCTCCAAACATTCCAGATTGCTGCCTTTTCTCTTGGTTACCCTCTAGATCTTGACACTGAGACTCTATTGCTGAAGAAACCACATACTTTAGTCATAGAACATGGAGAAATCAAGCTACTGTTCTCCCGGAAGCTTCATCCCTACTGGCTACCTTTCGTAGTCCTGCAAGATGCTATTGACACTGCTGCAGGAGAAGAAAAGTCATCAGTTTTAACATATGCAACTATTGTGAGCTACAATAATGATAGCCACAGGATGATATATCCGCTGATGCAATAATGGCAGTAATGCTTGAAGAATAAATAACTAGCTAGCTACTTTCTGATTGAATGCAAGATCCACTTTACAAGGTAAGAATCCACACCTGGCATGATTGTTATGGCCAAGAATCTGTGGATAGATAAGTCATAGGCACTAGGAAGAATCTACTGCTATTATTATGCTAGACATATAATATATAGCATTAAATTGATAGGGACGTATCACTATATTTATAAATTAGCATATCTCTAACCATCATCAGAGAAGCCTTTCTTTTTCTTTGCATTACATGACAGTTGACAGAGACTCATTAGTTATCAAGGTGCAGGGGAAAAGACTACAGAGTGCTGAGCCCTAAATAAGACATCTATATCATACCCCCATGAGACTCAACAATCATAGTGAAAGAGTGGGCAAAAGGACTGTAAGAGCCAGAGGTCATAGATGACTAAAAGGAAACAAGATTTTCTGGAAACAACAGGTCAGTTAGACATCTGAACTTACAGTAGTTGTGACACAGTGAATAAGCCCTAAACAAGTTCAAGTCAGAAAAAATTCTAGCATGGATGTATGAAATAGGCACAAAGTCTTACATATATCTGAGGAGATATTGTAATTTGATAGCTGCTGAGAGAGGGATAATCAACTTTATGTAAGGATGTAGACCCTGGTAAGTGGATTATGCTCCAGTGGATAGCTCTACTGCTAAAAGTATATAAGAAGCAGAAATTGAACTCAAACTTTCCCAATATATAAAGTTTAAAAGTTAGGTTGGTAAAGAGATATGTCTAGGAGGACTTAGAAGAGGGCTGGTGGGTCGGGCGGTGGTGGCGCACACCTTTAACGCCAGCACTTGGGAGGCAGAGGCATGCGGATCTCTGGGAGTTCGAGGCCAGCCTGGTCTACAAGAGCTAGTTCCGGGACAGGCACCAAAACTACAGTTAAACCCTGTCTCGAAAAACCAAAAAAGGAAAAAAAAAAAAAAAAAGAAGAAGAGGGCTGGTGAATATGATAAGAATATACTATGTGAAATTTTCAATCATTTAAAATAATTTTGAAAATTATAATAGAGATTTTTTTAAAAGAAAAATAGTTATTTGGAAAAAAACATCATTAAAGATCTACTCAAAGGGATAAAGGAGAGAGAAAACTCTGCATATCCTGGAACATAATAAATGTCTAAGAAGTCTACTAACTTATAGAGGTTTGCATATAGCTTGAACATCTTTCTTATCAAATTCTAGGAGTAGATACTCTGAACACCCTGGAGAATACTAGACATCCCAGGAATGTAATATTTTTCTATGCTGTAAAAGAGGATCCATAAAAGAAAGCGTCAGCTACAGTTTCTAAAAGTTGTGTACCTCTGTGACTTGAGTCCCCCTGGGTCTCAGTGCATTGTTTATGATTCTGACCAATTACCAGCAGAACTATGACTTTGAACAAGATGATATCTTGGGTAGCCAGGAAGAGGCCAAAGTATCTAAGCATTTTGTGTTACCTGCAAGATATTGAGAATTTGTCTAGAAATCTTCAGGATTAGTTGAAAGGTTAGACTTTTAATTTGCTCTGTTCATGTTTAATAGGAATTAACTATTGGAAAAGTAAATGAGCAAAACGTCATCCAAGATTAAAGAGGATGTTTCTGGTTTCCTGGTCTCCTCAAGATAGCCTGGGAGCACACGTAACTGAATTTAACTTTGAAGTGAAGAAAGTATAGTCTACCAACCACTTCTATGCTTCAGGAAATAGTCTCAACTTCACCTATGATAAGGAGATGGATAAGGGGGAAGAGGGGGAAGAGGCATGCCCAAGAGAAGGCTCCTGATTTTTAGTTTGTATGTGATCTTTATTAAGGTCCACTGCGTTACTGAGAAGGATGACTTGGATGTCATGAATATTATAGATGTGTAATTTAAAGAAACCATTTTGTGATCAGAGCCCAAGAAGTTCATCACCAAACACTTGGTGAAGTTAAAGGACCTGAGGTTTTAGCAGCTACCTAGCAATGATCTTGAACAACTTGAACTCCTTTGGCATTCAAATACATAGGATGAACCAGAAGATGAAACTAGAATTTCCATTCTAGAGCACTGGCTATGACTATGATTAATGAATATATTCTTTGTTATTTTCCATCTCACTTTAAGAGCACTTTCCATGAAGAGCAGTAGGCTGGAACCAATATTTCAGGGAGGCCACATATATTGCCATAAACAATGCAAGAGTCAATGCCACACCCTAGACGTTCTCCCATTTTTACTGAATATTTAAATAGATTCTTCTTTCTTTTTCTGAACAAGGCAGTAAAAATTCTACAAATGGAGGACTGGGGTAGAGATTTAGGGAATTAAACATTATATATCTGGCCTTGGTTGTGCGTGACTTTGATCCCAGAATTTGGGAAGCAGGGTCAAGTGAAACTCTGAGGTCTAGGCCAGCATGTAGTATATTATGTAGTTTCAGACCAAAAAGAAGCTATATAGTAAGTCCTTGTTTTAAAATAAAACCAGAAATGAAAAAAAAATACTATATAATCTCTTTGTTTTCCTATCCCACAATAGTGACTTGAAAATTTATCATTTGAAGGTATTACTCAAATGATGTTAATTTTAATAAGACAATCTCAGTATGTAGATTTACGAATAGTGTTGGTTATATATTTACTGCATTTACCAAAATTAGCCATTATCCTAAGTGATAGTTAATTGCTTTATATTTTTAAGATGAATTTTAAAACTGTAGTCAACCCTTTAGAAATTAATTATAAGGTGTATATATATTATCTCTAAAAGGAAATTTTCAATAGATTTGAAATTAACATAAAGCAAATAGGAAAATGTTTTGCAATTAGTTTTGTTCTTTACTGAATAGAATCAGAAGTTAGCATTTATTTGAAACCTCAAACTACTAATTTTCATTTTTCTGAATAGTTCTATATTATCTTTCTCTTATTGGTGCAAGTTGTTTCCCACAACCTTACAAAAGTCAATAACTATGAAGCTTAATTATTTCAAAGAAAACAATGGTTCTTTGATTTTGATGTTAACCTTTTAAAACACAATACTGATAGATAGAAAACTATTGTATTCTTTTGTTTTAGTGGAAAATTAATATATTTATATTATTATTAATTATTAATATTATTATTGGAAAATAATGTTTCATATAGCGAAGAATGAGAAAATATTTCTCTTTTTTTTATTGAGAAAAAGAAAAGAAAAAAAAGTTTCCGCCTCCTCCCTGCCTCCCATTTCCCTCCCCCTCCTCCCACCCTTCTCCCCCTCCCCCCACTCTTCTCCCCCCTCCCTCTCCAGACCAAAGAGCAGTCAGGGTTCCCTGCCCTGTGGAAAGTCCAAAGTCCTCCCCGCTCCGTCCATGTCTAGGAAGGTGAACATCCAAACTGGCTAGGCTCCCACAAAGCCAGAACTTGAAGTAGGATCAAAACCCAGGGCCATTGTCCTTGGCTTCTCATCAGCCCCCATTGTTCGCCATGAACAGAGAGTCCGGTTTTATCCCATGCTTTTTCCGTCACAGTCCAGCTGGCCTTGGTGAGCTCCCAATAGATCAGCCACACTGTCTCAGTGGTTGGGTGTACCCCTCGTGGTCCTGACTTCCTTGCTCATGTTCTCCCTCCTTCCGCTCCTCATTGGGAACTTGGGAGCTCAGTCCGGTGCTCCAGTGTGGGTCTCTGTGACTATCTCCATCCATCACCAGATGAAGGTTCTATGGGGATATGCAAGATATTCGTCAGCATTGCTGTAGGATAGGGTCATTTCAGGTTCCCTATCCTCAGCTGCCCAAGGAACTAACTGGGGACCTCGCCTTGGGCTCCTGGGAGCCCCTCTAGGTTCAAGTCTCTTGCCAACCCTAAGGTGGCTCCCTTAGCTAAGAATTGAGCTTCCGTGCTCCCCTATCCAACCTTCCTTTATCCCAATCATCCTGTTTCCCCAAGTTTCCCTCATCCTCCCCCTCTCACTTTTCTCTCCCCATCCCCCGATACTCCCATCCCACCCCACCCCCAAGATCCCAAATTTTCTCCCCTAAATTTTGTCTACTTCCCATATCCAAGAGGATAATTATATGTTTTTCTTTGGGTTCACCTTCTTATTTAGCTTCTTTAGGTTCACCACTATATACTCCGTGACCGTTATTTATGGCTAGAAACCAATTATGAGTGAGTACATCCCATGTTCCTCTCTTTGGGTCTGGGATACCTCACTCAGGATAGTGTTTTCTATTTCCATCCATTTGCATGCAAAATTCGAGAAGTCATTGTTTTTTACCGCAGCGTAGTACTCTAATGTGTATATATTCCACACTTTCTTCATCCATTCTTCCATTGAAGGGCATCTAGGTTGTTTCCAGGTTCTGGCTATTACAAATAATACTGCTATGAACATAGTTGAACAAATGCTTTTGTCATGTGATAGGGCATCTCTTGGGTATATTCACAAGAGTGGTATTGCTGGGTCCAGGGGTAGGTTGATCCCGAATTTCCTGAGAAACCGAAACACTGATTTCCAAAGTGGTTGCACGAGATTGCATTCCCACCAGCAATGGATGAGGGTACCCCTTCCACCACAGCCTCTCCAGCAAAGGCTATCATTGGTGATTTTGATTTTAGCCATTCTGACAGGTGTAAGATGATATCTCAACGTTGATTTGATTTTCATCTCCCTAATCGCTAAGGAGGTTGAGCATGACCTTAAGTGTCTTTGGCCATTTGAACTTCTTCTGTTGAGAATTCTCTGTTCAGTTCAGTGCCCCATTTTTTAATTGGGTTAATTAGCATTTTGAAGTCTAGTTTCTTGAGTTCTCTATAAATTTTGGAGATCAGACCTTTGTCTTTTGCGGGGTTGGTGAAGATCTTCTCCCAGTCAGTGGGTTGCCTTTTTGTCTTAGTGACAGTGTCCTTTGCTTTACAGAAGCTTCTCAGTTTTAGTAGGTCCCATTTATTCAATGCTGCCCTTAATGTCTGTGCTGCTGGGGTTACGCATAGAAAGCGATCTCCTGTGCCCATTTGTTGTAGGGTGCTTCCCACTTTCTCTTCTATCAGGTTCAGTGTGTTCGGACTAATATTGAGGTCCTTGATCCATTTGGACTTGAGTTTTGTGCAAGGTGATAGATATGGGTCCATTTTCATTCTTCTACAGGTTGATATCCAGTTGTGCCAGCACCATTTGTTGAAGATGCTTTCTTTCCTCCATTGTATACTTTTAGCTCCTTTATCGAAAATGAGGTGATCATCGGTTTGTGGGTTAAAATTTGGATCTTCTATGCGATTCCATTGATCGACTTCTCTGTTTTTATGCCAGTACCACACTGTTTTCATTACTGTAGCTCTGTAATAGAGTTTGAAGTCGGGGATGGTAATGGCACCAGAAGATCCTTTATTGTATAGGATTGTTTTGGCTATCCTGGGTTTTTTGTTTTTCCATATAAAGTTGATTATTGTCCTTTCAAGATCTGTGAAGAATTTTGCTGGGATCTTGATGGGGATTGCATTGGATCTATAAATTGCCTTTGGTAGAATTGCCATTTTTACTATGTTGATCCTCCCAATCCAAGAGCAAGGGACGTCCTTCCATTTTCTGGTATTCTCTTCAATTTCTTTCTTCAATGCCTTAAAGTTCTTGTCAAATAGGTCTTTTACTTCCTTGGTTAGACTTACCCCAAGATGTTTTATGCTGTTTGTGGCTATCGTGAAAGGTGAAGTTTCTCTGATTTCCCTCTCTGCTTCTTTTTCCTTTGTGTATAAGAGGGCGACTGATTTTTTGGAGTTGATCTTGTATCCTGCCACATTGCTAAAGGTGTTTATCAGTTGTAGGAGTTCTTTGGTGGAGTTTTGGGGGTCGCTTATGTACACTACCATATCATCTGCAAATAATGAAAGTTTAACTTCTTCTTTTCCAATTCGAATCCCCTTGATCCCCTTATGTTGTCTTATTGCTATTGCTAGAACTTCAAGCACTATATTGAAGAGATATGGCGAGAGTGGACAGCCTTGTCGTGTTCCTGAGTTTAGTGGGATGGCTTTGAGTTTCTCTCCGTTTAATTTGATGTTAGCTGTCGGCTTGCTGTATATAGCTTTTATTATATTTAGGTATGACCCTTGTATCCCTAATCTCTCCAAGACTTTTATCATAAAGGGATGTTGAATTTTGTCAAATGCTTTTTCAGCATCTAATGAAATGATCATATGGTTTTTTTCTTTCAGTTTATTTATATGATGAATTACATTGATAGATTTTCGTATGTTGAACCAGCCCTGCATCTCTGGTATAAAGCCTACTTGATCATAATGGATAATTTTTCTAATGTGTTCTTGGATTCGGTTTGCCAGTATTTTGTTGAGGATTTTTGCGTCAATGTTCATGAGTGAGATTGGCCTGTAATTCTCTTTCCTGGTAGAGTCTTTGTGTGGTTTTGGTATCAGAGTAACTGTAGCTTCATAAAAGGAATTTGGTAATGACACTTCTGTTTCTATATTGTGAAATACATTAAGGAGTATAGGTATTAGGTCTTCTTGGAAGTTCTGGTAGAATTCCGCATTGAAGCCATCTGGACCTGGGCTCTTTTTGGTAGGGAGGTTTTTGATAACATATTCTAATTCTTCACGACTAACAGGTCGATTTAGATTCTTCAGCTGGTCCTGGTTTAACTTTGGTAAATGGTATTTATCTAAAAAAGTGTCCATTTCTTTTACATTTTCCAGTTTTGTGGCATACAGGCTTTTGTAGTAAGATCTAATGATTCTCTGAATTTCCTCTGTGTCTGTGGTTATGTCCCCCTTTTCATTTCTGATCTTATTAATTTGCATATTCTCTCTCTGTCGTTTAATTAGTTTGGATAGGGGTTTATCAATCTTGTTGATTTTCTCCAGGAACCAGCTTTTTGTTTCATTGTTTCTTTGGATTGTTTTCTGCGTTTCTATTTTGTTGATTTCAGCCCTCAGTTTGATTATTTCCAGTCTTCTACTCCTCCTAGGTGAGTCTGCTTCTTTTTTTTCTAGAGCTTTCAGGTGGGCTGTTAAGTCTCCAATGTGTGCTTTCTCTGTTTTCTTTAAGTGGGCACTTAGTGCTATGAACTTTCCTCTTAGGACTGCTTTCATTGTGTCCCATAAGTTTGAATATGTTGTTTCTTTATCTTCATTGAATTCCAGGAAGACTTTAATTTCTTTCTTTATTTCTTCCTTAAACCAGGTGTGGTTCAGTAGTTGACTGTTCAATTTCCATGCATTTGTAGGCTTTGTGGAAGTAGCCTTGTTGTTGAATACTAACTTTAGTCCATGGTGATCTGATAAGACACAGGTGGTTACTAATATTTTTTTGTAATTGTGGATGTTTGCTTTGTTACCGACTATGTGGTCAATATTTGAGAAGGTTCCATGAGCTGCAGAGAAGAAGGTATATTCTTTCCTATTTGGGTGGAATGTTCTATAGATGTCTGTTAAGTCCATTTGCTTCATTACCTCCATTAATTCTCTTGTTTCTCTGTTAGGTTTCTGTCTGATTGACCTGTCCATTGGTGAGAGAGGAGTGTTGAAGTCTCCTACTATTAGTGTGTGCGGTTTGATGGCTGCCTTGAGTTTTAGCAATGTCTCTTTTATGTATGTGGGTGCTTTTATATTAGGGGCATAGATATTCAGAATTGAGACTTCATCCTGATGAACTGTCCCTGTTATGAGTATAAAATGCCCCTCTCCATCTCTTTTGATTGATTTAAGTTTGAAGTCAACTTTGTTAGAGATTAGTATGGCCACACCTGCTTGTTTCTTAGGTCCATTTGCTTGATAAGCCTTTTCCCAGCCCTTTACTCTGAGTAGGTGCCTGTCTTTGTGGTTGAGGTGTGTTTCTTGTAAACAGCAGAATGTTGGATTCTGTTTTCTTATCCAATCTTTTAGCCTGTGCCTTTTTATAGGTGAGTTGAGTCCATTGATATTAAGTGATATTAATGACCAGTGGTTGTTAACTCCAGTCATTTTTTTAGTCGTAGAGTTTGTGTGTTTCCCTTCCTTGAGTTGTGTTGGTGAAAGGTCTCTAGATGTCTGAGTTATTGTGGTCATTGCTGGACTCCTTGGTTAGTGCTTTTCCTTCTATTACTTTCTGTAAGGCTGGATTTGTGGCTATGTATTGTTTAAATTTGTTTTTATCCTGGAAAGTTTTATTTTCTCCATTTATAGTGAACGAAAGCTTGGCTGGGTATAGTAGTCTGGGCTTGCATCCATAATTTCTTAGTTTCTGCAATACATCTATCCAGGACCTTCTGGCTTTCATGGTTTCCATGGAGAAGTCAGGTGTAAGTCTGATAGGTTTACCTTTATAAGTAACTTGGCCTTTTTCCTTTGCAGCTCTTAATATTCTTTCTTTATTCTGTATGCTTAGTGTTTTGATTATTATATGGCGAGGGGATGTTTTTTTTTTTTTTGATCCAGCCTATTTGGTGTTCTGTATGCTTCTTGAACCTTCATAGGTATATCTTTCTTTAGGTTGGGAAAGTTTTCTTCTATAATTTTATTAAATATATTTTCTGGACCGTTGAGCTGCACTTCTTCCCCTTCTACACCTATTATTCTTAGGTTTGGTCTTTTTATTGTGTCCCAGATTTCCTAAATGTTTTGTGATGAAAGTTTGTTGGACTTGCTGTTTTCTTTGATCAGTGTGTTTATTTTCTCTATGGTATCTTCAGAATCTGAGATTCTTCTATCTCTTGTATTCTGTTGGTTATGCTTGTTTCTGTAGTCTCTGTTTGTTTACTTAAATTTTCCATGTCCAGCCGAACCTCTGTATGTGTTTTCTTCTTTGCTTCCAATTCAGTTTTCAAGTCTTGAACTGTTTCCATTATCTGTTTGATTGTTTTCCTTGGTTTTCTAGGGTGTCATTCACTGATTTATTCAATTCTTCAAACTTTCTGTTATATTTCTCTTCCATTTCTATAAGGGTGTTCTTTACATGCTGTTTAAGGGCGTCAATCACTTTCATAAAGTCAATTTTTTCTACTTCTTCTTGGTTAAGGTGTTCATGTCCTCCTGTTGTGAGGTCGCTGGTTTCTGGTGGTTTCATGTTGCTTTTCAGATTGTTGGGTGAATTCTTGCATTGGTGCCTGCCCATCTCTTCCTCCGAATGCTCCCCTATGGATCTTCTTTAACAGGATCAGGTCTTCTTGCCTACTGATGTACCTTCCCAGTGATGGCTCTCCCCAGTGATAGCACTCCTGGTGCCGAGATCAGATCTCAGTGCCCAATGATGGCTCTCCCCAATGCTGGCTCTCCTGGCGCCAAGATCAGGTCTCCATGCCGTGTTGGCTGTCCTGTCGCTGAGATCAGGTCTCCGTGCAGGTTGGGTAGCTCGTAAACAAAGCGCCTATCCCGTGATGGCTCTCCTAGCAGGGAGGTAAGGTCTCCGTGCTGGTTGGGTAGCTCGAAAACAGAGCGCCTACCTTCTTTGGTGCAGGCAGGCTATTGAAACAAAGGAACTCCCGCCCACCTGGGTGCCCTGAGGATTCGGTCCCAGCGCCCAGACAGGCTGAGCTGGGAGATGTTATGTGTCCACAGAGGGCAGAGGGGCCGAAGAAGGGAGGGTTCTGGAAGCAAGCTGGGTGGGATAGGAAGAAAGAGGCAGTATGCAGGGAGTAGAGGCCCTGCAGAGAGCCCAGGAAGGATAGGGGGTTGAGGAACTTCCGAGTTCCCAGTCCTGGGCTGAAGCCACGGGATCAGCAACTCACCCCTCGCTGGCTCTCCTAGCGCCAAGATCAGGTCTCAATGCTGGTTGGGTAGTTCGAAAACAGAGCGCCTACCTTCTTTGGTGCAGGCAGGCTATTGAAACAAAGGAACTCCCGCCCACCTGGGTGCCCTGAGGTTTCGGTCCCAGCGCCCAGACAGGCTGAGCTAGGAGATGTTATGTGTCCACAGAGGGTAGAGGGGCCGAAGAAGGGAAGGTTCTGGAAGCAAGCCCTTGCTGGCTCTCCTAGCACCGAGATCAGGTCTCCGTGCTGGTTGGGTAGCTCGAAAACAGAGCGCCTACCTTCTTTGGTGCAGGCAGGCTCGAGAAAATATTTCTCTTACAATTAATTAGTTTGTACTTCCCTGTGTGAACAGCAACTCATATTGCAAGCTTACTTGAATAAAGCTATAACGATGTTCAGAATAATAGAGTATTTCTGGGCAAGCTTTAATGATCTGAGGTCTGTACAACATTTCTCCTTCATTTGAGAAGCACGTTTTTTTTTTTGGCTGGTTTGTTGGTTTTTAATAAAGTCAAAGAAGATAACTTCAAACATTGGGAGTAGTTTTGTCTAGAGCCTATGAAAGTAACTGTGTTAAAATTCAAATCTCAAGGTCCAAATCAGGAGCAGAAGGAGAGAGAGCAGGAGCAAGGAACTCAGGACCGCCAGGGGTGCACCCACACACTGAGACAATGGGGATGTTCTATCGGGAACTCACCAAGGCCAGCTGGCCTGGGTCTGAAAAAGCCTGGGATAAAACTGGTCTCGCTGAACATAGAGGACAATGAGGACTACTGAGACCTCAAGAACAATGGCAATGGGTTTTTGATCCTACTGCACCTATTGGCTTTGTGGGAGCCTAGGCAGTTTGGATGATCACCTTACTAGACCTGGATGGAGGTGGGTGGTCCTTGGACTTCCCACAGGGCAGGGAACCCTGACTGCTCTTTGGGCTGA
>JABTXL010004243.1:0-12593 GCA_025134845.1 Neodon shergylaensis
GTGTGTCATATTGTACTTGCTAATTAATTTAGATATTTAAATCATGTTTCATTAGCACTCAGGAAGGCTTTTGTAGCTATGTAACGTCACCCAAACCAAGAAGTGCTGAGATGGAGTGCCATTTAAACTGACCCTACAGGACCACCTGAAGCCAACATCATGTTCCTCTTTCATCTGTTATAGTGGATGCTAAGGACTGTCACATAAAGTCACTGCGGTTGCTTTGTTCCCTATTTTCCCCTATTACAGAGTTGGGAGGACAGAATGCTTGGTATCCTGGACCAGCAGTCACAAGTGTTGACTACATGGCCTGATTCTATGTTGGGATCACTGGACAAACCTCCCAGAGAGCATTGATGAGATGAATGGTGCCCTTTTGCTCCCAGCAGGCTTTTCGTCCTTCCTGTTTTGGACATGGATGGTGCCAACAGGTCCCCAAAGCATCAGGGAACCATGAGTTACAAAGCTAATAAGGCCATTACTTCACAGCAGATAAGAAGAAAGGGAAGAGGCCTCCCTGCTTCTTCATAGCTAAGACCCTTACCTATTTACTTATCGTGAGCAGAAAGATGGACTCCAACAGTTACAAGCATGTTCTGACCCCGCACCTGTGAGAGCAATGTTCTGTGGAGATGACTGAAGACTTGTTTACATAATAAGGGTCTTAATACAATTAAAAGTCTTAACATGAGGTCCTCTTGGATCCTCAAGGCAGGACCTACGTCCAGTGACACAGCTCCCTATTGGAGACAGGAAGGAAGTGGGCACTGAAATGACAGAAGGCACACGAGAGCCAGCAGAGGGTGGAGCCATGCAGCCACAAGCCACACGGAACCCACGGCCATCTGAGACGGACCAGCAGAGAGAGTTCTTCCAAGAGCCTGACTCAGAGAGATCATGGCGGCACTAGCACCCTGAGTTTGAATGACTGCCTTCCGGAGCTGTGTGTGATGGCCATTGTTTGAGAGTCACCGTAGTGGTGTCCCTTACACCACCTCTGCTGCATGTCTCCAAACACACTTAATTCCCTCCTGTGGCACCCGGGCTGCTCTTTTGGGCCTACTTGGACTCATGTCCACAGGCTGGAGTCCCTGTTCCGGTCATGTCATAAACACATCAGTTCTGGTCCATGGGAAACTGATCACTGATCAGGATTGCCCTTTAAATATGTAATTCCCGGCCTGGAGAGATGGCTCAGAGGTTAAGAGCGCTGGCTACACTTCCAAAGGTCCTGAGTTCAATTCCCAGAAACCACATGGTGGCTCACAACCATCTGTAATGAGATCTGGTGCCCTCTTCAGGCATGCAAGGACATATGCAGGCAGAACACTGTATACTTAATAAATAAATAAATTAAAAAAATATATAATTCCCTCTAAAACAAACTTCACTCTACCCATGGTGGTCCAGTGGCATCAACCCACGTGGGATGAAGACTTACATTCCTATCCCATGAGCCTTTAGCGTCTTTGCATTCCCACAGGAAGGAGAAGTTTGGGGTGCCTCTTCATGACCCTGTTTTCTGTTCTGAAGCTAGCAAATCCTGATGCATATCACGAGAGCAGCAGACCTAGGACAGTTGGATTACAGATCGGAATAGCCCTGCTAACTCAGCTCTAACATCGCTGCACTTCCAGGTGAACTCTATTTAAGATGAGAATACTTGACCTCCCCTCCACGATAGGAATTCCTAGGCACCGCTGTACTCCTACTCAACCTCATTAGTCGATTTGGGGGTCAGCCTGAAAGTAGCCCAGTGGCATTAGCATTCTAAAAACACCTCCTTCTGTAAAGTTCACGGTAGTTTTGATTATATTTTCACATCAAAGCCCACTTCAGTTGGGTAAATATCATTTTCTTTAAATAGATTCTGAAGGAACTAAGAAGGAAGGAAACTAGGAGCTGAGGAGGAGACGTCAAACCTTGGATGTCTGTGGTTGAGGAAGGCTGCAACCATTTATTCCCATACTCGGTCTCAGCTCAATTAATGATTTTTTAAATAAATGTCTGATATTTTAATTATGAAGCCTTTTAGTTGGGCGTTTGTGTATGCAGAGATTAGGGGACAGCTTAAATGTTATTAGGCTAATGTAATCATTAGCCTATCTGTTGCTTGATCTTCTCAGATGTATGCAATTCTTCGTTGTTTTGCCATGAGGAAGAATTAGCATTCTGCACACAAGAAATCAAGACAGTTGTATCCCCCTTGGAAAATGAGCTTCATCCACCCACTCACTTTGAAATGTCAATTTAGTGTGCCGAAATGCCAAGGACTCCGGTTAGGAGGGTGGGAGCACGCATCAAGCTCGCGGAGCAAACAGTTTATCATCAGGAGAATGAAACCCTCATTCGCTCTCATTTGTCTCAGTGCTCTTTAGATGGGGCTGGGGCCAGCATCGTGGCTGACTTTGAACACCATAGGGACAGCATGAGCACTGCCATGCACTGAGAAGTACTGTTAGAGTGGCCCTTGGGCTCCTGAGGACAATCCGTGTGCACAACAAAATAGTCTTGAGTTCCCCAAGTGTCTGCAAACTCTCCTGCTGGAAACTGTGAACTGACTGAACCAAGAAAGTCCTCCTCATGGAGATGCTTCGTGGAGGGAGTCAAGGTTGGAACAGCCAGCAAGGTGCTTCCCAGAGCTTGCTTCAAACCTAAGACTGAATTCAATTCAATAGCATGACCAACGCAGAATGGGATGAACAGGGATGGCCAGGACACATTACATGGCCTGTTCCCAACGCGCAATCTGTATCATCAGGTTTTGCCTACCGAATCTTTCCATTATTATTGATGTGAAATTGTTTTTATCTTAAATACAAACAAAGCAGCTCTGGCTCCACTCCCCCCCCCCCCCGACTCCCCCGGCTCCTGTCTAATTCTATAAATCTTGACTCACAAGACAATAAATCCATGAGAACAAGGATTTGTCTCTGGTTTTTGTTGTAGATGTTTATTTTTGTACCTAGGATAGAGTTTAGCCCATTGCAGGCCTAAGCAAATATTGCTAAATTTGAGTGCAGGAACGAAAAAATGATTACATATATCTGAAAATTGTTTTTCAATGTAAATTGTGGCCAAAATATTTCTGATGCCTCAAAGATAGTTTGAGCTGTGGTTTGTGACGAGCTTGTGTCCAAATATGTCACCAGGTACCGCCTTTCAATGTATTCCGTGTGTTTTTGTCCACGTAGATTGCGTAGGCTAGGGAGCGTTCTACCCTACTTCCTTTTCCTCCTCCTCCTCCCCATTCTCTTCCTCCTCTTCCTTTTTCTCCTTCTACTTCTTTAAGAAATATATACATATATTTATTTATTTGCTTATTTATGTGCTGTCTGTGTTTGTGTGTATATGTGTGTATGAATATATCTTCACTATTGTGGCTGTCTGTGCTTGAAGGCGTAAGTCACGAACAATGCCACACCAGTTTGGAATTATGATTAATAGGGTGGTATTTATTTAAAGAGGAAAAAACTTACAGATCACCGTCCCAGACAACAGCCCTCTGCGCAACCCCAGGAAGTGAAGAGAGAGAGCGCTGAGGGAAGTAGTCGCTTTTTTAAAGGGGGAGAGAGACCACGCCCCAATGGGCTGGTATCTCAGCAGCTATTGGTTGGAGGGGCGGAAGGACCTCCTGCAACATGTGCTTGTGTGTATATGTGTGTGTGTGAATATATCTGCACTATTGTGGCTGTCTGTGCTTGTGTGAATATTAGTGTATGAATATATCTGCACTATTGTGGCTGTTTGTGCTTGTGTGTATGAATATATGTGCACTACTGTGGCTGTCTATGCTTGTGTGTATATGTGTGTGTGTGTGAATACATCTGCACTATTGTGACTGTCTGTGCTTGTGTGGAGGCCGGAAGAGGATGTCAGACTGCTCAGAGACGGAGTCACAGTCCTTTACAGACCACCCGACTGATGTGTGCATGGGTGCTGGGGTCCAAACTCCTCAAGGTCGAACAGCCAGCGCTCTTAGCCGCGGAGCCATCTCTAGTCCTCTAGACCACTTCTTAAATGACACAATCAGCTTCTCCCTTTAAAACTCTGCTTATCAATGAAGCAAGATACATGCAATAAAAATTGTCATAGAAGACTATTTAATGTCACAGAGTGATAACTCTAAGTGGGGCATCCACTGAAAAGGCAACTTATAGATCCATTCTGAAAAAAAAAATAATGTCTCTCTATTGCTTCATGATTCTCGAGGAGCAATAAATAGCATTTGATTACTTTTCATATAGTGTCGTGGTTAGCTGTGTCTGCCAAGGTGAAGGAAGGTTTAACATATGCCATCTCTCCGCAGCCTTTCCCCTCCTGAGATGCCAGGACAGGGAGCTCAGACGGTCCAGTGAGACAGCCATTAGCCCATCCATACTGGTCACCACTGAAGAGATCCCCTTGGCTGCCATGGATTTAAAGGCACAGAGCTGGCAGGGTCGAGGCACCCTCAAGGGCAACCCAGCTTCCCACCCGTGGTCAGTGCCAGGCAGCCTTCCTCACAGGGTGACTGTGGTTGAGGTCCCCTGACACCCCAGACTCCTGTGTGTCCTGATCCAAAGCCTGGCTAACTTCCTGGGGAGGCACAAGAGAAACAGTGTTCTCTATTTTATCTAGAGCAATCCATATGGCTAGAAATAAGAATTTGTAAATAAAACTTACTGTAACTCACACACGCGCGCTCGCGCACACACACACACAATACATTCCTCGCCTCCGCTCTCACCTAGCCGTTGATATAACCTAATTCTTTGCTTCTTCTTCCATGTGTATGGAAATAACACGGCCTTTTCAGGTAGCGTGGCTGCCTGAAGGCAGAAAGACATCAGTTCACGTAGCAGCCACATGCTGCCTCAGTTTACCACAGGGTAAGGAGAGCCGCAGCTGCATTCTTTAGATGTTTCTACCATGACAGAAGGAACAGTTTGGCAAGGAGATCCTATTTCAAAATAAAATTTTAAGATTAATTAGAAAGCTCCTCACCCTCCGTCCCTCCTCTGCATGGACATAAGTACCCACTGGGGAGCTCCGTGTGGACCCGAGAGATGAGCTGAGAAACTACAGCGTCCTGGCAAAGCTAAAACCAAGAAGGATCTGTGGCGTTTTGGCATACCCGAACTTTCCCCTTCCCCAACATTGAGCAGCACAGGAGAACCTCCGCTGGGACAGGAACCAGAGTGAGCCACACCTCCAATGTTCTAGACTGTCTGGGTCTCCTCACAACTTGGGAGTGCTAATCACCTCGGGACTTCAGGACTCACAGTTCACAGATGCAATTCCCCAGACGGACACGAGGGGGAGCAAGAACTCAGAAGCAGTTTGGTCGGCGCTGGGCCTTTTTTCTGACACAGATTGTTTTGAAGGCCTTAAAAAAAATCCCCAAGTGCCAAAATCTCAACGAAAGATCGTGAGGCCAGCAAGGAACAAGGAAACACAGCTCAACGAAACACAATAAAGCCTCAGAAATTGACCGTCAAGTGTGGGCCTCTGCGCTCTTGACAGAGAGTTTAAACTCGCACTCGTAAATTGGCTTGATGCACGTTACAAAAAGAACACAGACAGCTGAACGTAACCATGAAAACAAGTCGCAGGTGAAATGAAAATACAAAGAGCGATAAAATTTTTGCAAATATGAATCAAATTCTAGAACTGAAAAATAAAATAACTGAACTAAAAATTCGCTAGAGTGTCTTGGCGCAAAACTTGAGCTTCTGATCCATGAATGTTCATGAAAAGGAAACTTAAATTTAAGGGAGGGGGGCCAACGAATCTGAAGCATTTGAAACCATAAAGTTGGGGGTGCAACGAGAAAACGAATGCAGAATGGCGGGACATCTAGAGACGCCTGCCCCTTCCCTCAAGCTGCCTTCCTCCAATCACTGATAGCTTTCCTATTTCAGTCTTCGGACACGAACTGCCGGGCCAGTGCGTGCATTATGAAAACGCAAGAAGAGAGCACAGGAAGAGAATTCATTTGAAGGCATAATGGCCCCGAACTTATCAAACTCGAAGGAAGAAATGATCATATAGGGCTCATGGTAGGTTGGGCAGGCGGAGACCCTGAGGGGGGTGGCTGCAGAGAGGCTGAGAGACAGAGAAAAAGAGGGGTGACAGAAAAAGACACACATTTTTGAAGTCAAAGAACTCCACCTAGGACAAAGCCTGCACATGCTCAGTCCAGTCTTCCAGAGTCAAAGGCAAGGAGAATGGCGATTGCAGGAAAAAATAAGCCACCCACCACCCACAATAAAGCTTCCCAAAGATGACTGACAGATTTTCTGTGGAAACCTTGTAGGCTGGCAGAAGGGGGAATGATAAATTCAAAGTGCTGAAAGAAAAAAAAAATGGCCAGACAGCAATATTGTACTTGTCAAAACTGTCCCTTAGCAGCAGAGAAGGGATGGAGACTTGCCCAGACCATCACAGTCTACTGCGATGTGGAAATGTATAATGAAATAAACTTCACCGAGTTGCTTTGGGGTCATGGTATTTTATCACAGCAATAGAAACCCTATCTGAGACAGGTGTGTGAGGAGAGCAGTCAGGGGGCAGGACGTTTGAGATAAAGCTGGACTACGTGAACAAACCCTGCCTCAGAAAAATGAGGAAGAGGAAGAGCGGAGGGGTGTGCCTCAGGTTGAAACAGGAGGGTGTAGACAGAAGTACAAAGTCGTATAAAAAGAGAAACACATGGGCAGATGTATTTGAACGGGTCTATAGAATTTAAGTATGAACTTTAACTGTACATCTCCTAATGGGTATATAACAGAATACAAAAAGAGCAGAGAATTTGTACTGGATTGAAATGAGGTTATTATCTTTTAGATTCTATGTGTAACTGTAGTAGTATTTAAAAGAATATTGTCACTCCGTTTCCTGTCATTGCAGTGTCACAGCAAAAACTATCTACAGCTTGCTTACACACAAAAGGAAATGAAACACCTGGCCACCAAAGTCCCCTGACTGGGAAATAATGGGGGACAAACGGAAGTACTAAGAGAGGAAACGAGAGGCAAACCAGATGTAAGACACACAAAAAAAAGTATTGATAGAGTAACCCTTCCCTCTCCATAATTGTTATTATTTATTTATTTATTGGTTTTTCGAGACAGGGTTTCTCTGTGGCTTTGGACTTTGGAGCCTGTCCTGGAACTAGCTCTTGTAGACCAGGCTGGCCTTGAACTCCCAGAGATCCGCCTGCCTCTGCCTCCCGAGTGCTGGGATTAAAGGCGTGCGCCACCACCACCCGGCTGTTATTATTTTTTAATGTTTAAAGATTTATTTCAAAGGTTATGAGTATTTTGCCTGAAGCAATGGTATGCCTGGTTCCCTTAGCGGCCAGAAGATGGCGTCAGATCTCCTGGAACTGGAGTTACAGATGTTTGTGAGCCACTATGTAGGTTCTGGGAATCAAAGCTGCGTCCTCTGAAAGAGCAACCCAACCGGGGCTCTTAACTGCTGAGCCATCCCTCCAGCCTCACCGGTAATTATCAGCGTAAGTGGATTAGCTTCCCCAGTCAAAAGGTGAGGCTTTATCGAACGGATAAAAAGGCAGATTCTGGCCGGGCGATGGTGGCGCACGCCTTTAATCCCAGCACAGAGGCAGGCAGATCTCTGTGAGTTCGAGACCAGCCTGGTCTACAGAGCTAGTTCCAGGACAGGCTCCAAAGCCACAGAGAAACCCTGTCTAGAAAAAAAAAAAAAAAAAAACAAAAAAAAAAAAAAGGCAGATTCTGCCTCCTCACTACCTGTCCAGATTGATTTCTGTTGTTGCGAATAAAACCCTGACCAAATGAATGTACGGGAGGAAAAGGTTTATTTCGGCTTACACTTCCGAGTTCTAGTCCAGCATTGAGGGACAGGAAAGCAGGAAGTGAAAAGGAGAACGGTTCCTTCCTGCTTGCTCTCTAGGTTGTTTGCGACTTTCTTACACAGTCATGGCCCACCTGCCCTGGGACCGCTGCTCACCATGGCCTGGGCCCCCCTGCCAGGGGATGTGTTGCTCCCCGTGACCTGGGCCCCCCTGCCGGGGGACTGCTGCTCCCCGTGACCTGTGCTGGGGGACCGCTGCTCACCGTGGCCTGGGCCCACCCACATCCCTCACGACAGCTCCTCACAGGCATGGCCATGGATGAGTTTGACTGAGGCACTTCTTCAGTTGAGACTCCCCATCCGAGGCAGCTCTACATTGTGCCAATCAACAATTAAAGACGGACTGGCACACTGTCTAAGAGTTATTTTAGGACTACAGCTGCACCTGAGAGTATAAAAATGGAAACAGTCCATATGCATATCAAGCAGAAGAATATAATGACTATATTAATAATAGCTAAAATGAGTGCACATAGAACCTGTTTTAAGACACAGAGAACACTACGTAATCATAAAAGAGGCGAACTCATGAGGAAGGTACAGTAATATCGTACACCAAACTTCAAAGTGCTTAAATATGAGGCAGATTCAGAGAGAAAGAATAGAGCAACACTGTAATAACAGATGTCAATCATAAGTTTTAATAAAAATTAGAGTGACTAGATTAGAAGTTACAGAAGAAGTGAGGGCTCAGACAACACCGTTGGCTAGCTGAACTTACCAGACAAAGAGTAACCCATACCATGAGAGCACGATGTGAAAAAAAAAAAAACTCACACACCTGAAGATGCTGATGTCATGCAAAGCATCTTCTCTGGACATAAGGGAATGGGGTGAGAAGTCAGTAGTGAAGGGACATATGGGCGCTAATTGAGATGGATCAGAGAAATCACAGGGGTAGAGAAATACCTTAAGACAATGAAGACACAGAATAAACTAGTAGTATCTTTCTTTAAAAAAAAAATCCCAAATTTATACCCTAACTACAAAGGAAAAAAAGAGATAAAATCAAAACAAGACAAATGCTGCCAGGCGGTGGTGGCACACGCCTTTAATCCCAGCACTTGGGAGGCAGAGGCAGGCGGATCTCTGTGAGTTCGAGACCAGCCTGGTCTACAAGAGCTAGTTCCAGGACAGGTTCCAAAACCACAGAGAAACCCTGTCTCGAAAAACCAAAAAAAAAAAAAAAAGACAAATGCTAACATAGAAGAAAATTTAAAAAACACACAGCATAAATGATAGAAAGAATGAGAAAACAGGAGAAGCGAAAGGAAATGAATCAGCCTTTCTGACATCAGTACAGTGGACATACTGTTAGGTGGGGTAGGTCCACGGAGAAGACCAGCTAGACTAAGAAGTAGCAGGCAGGACACCAACACTCCCCAAGTGAAAGGGGCCAGAAGGAGCACAGTGCACCGCGCGGTACACCAACCAGATACAACCGCTGTATACCAACAGGTCAGAGATGCGAGCGCATTCCTGGAGGTGTAACACCGCAGGGCACGGAGCACACAAACTGGGGTGTGAACAGCCTAATAACTAGCTGAGAATGGAAATCTCCCCTGGAAAACAAAGTCCAGGACCACGGGACTTCGCTCTAGAATTCTACTAAGCATTTGGAACTTAATGGCAGTTCCAAAACTGCTTCAAAACGCTGAAGAGGAGGGACATTTTTAAACTCCTCTGAGACCAGCCCTCCCCTGCCAGCAAAGTCAATGGCATCGCCAAAGCAGACAAAGTGGTAGACCTTTACGCTGGATGGAAATCGATGCAAAGGTACTGGCGAGGGTCATACACTGTGAAACTGCGACCAAATAGGGTCTTTTCTGGAACGCTAGATTCACAACCGAAATGAGATGCTGTTTTCCTTGCATGAGAATGACTACCATTCTAAAAAGAAAAAAGTATTGGCGAGCTTCGCAGTTAAAAGCTCACACTACTTTTGTAGAGGACCCAAGTTCAGTCCCCAGCACCTCACGACTACCTGCAACCCAAACAGCATGGACACCTGATGCTTCTAGGCTCTACATTCATCACATGCAGGAGCCACCCCCATCATGTGCGTATAATTAAAAATAAGGCTAATCTTCAGAAGGTGTTGGTGATGTGGGGAAGCAGGAGTCATCGCGTTCTGTGGTTGCGGTGTTACTGCACCACCAAGTGCAGTGGGTGGGATACAGTCTAAGTGCGATGCCTCCTCCCAAACTAAAATAGAAGTGTCGCATGATACGAGAATCTCCCTGGTTGTGTATTAAAAGTCTGAAGCATCACCAAGAACTACCAGGGCTCCCAGTTTCACTGCTGAACCGTTCACGATAGCCAAGAGGCAGAAGCAGCTCACAGGGCCACTGACATGTCATGACTGAACCTTCAGGACGCTGCACTAAGGAAGCTAAGGCAGACAAACAGTACTGACTCCACCCATACAATGCAGAAACCTAGAAAGGCCAAGTTCCCAGGGACAGGAAGTGATAATGCTGGTTTCTGGTGCAGAATGGAGGACAAGATGGTGAGATTTATCCAGAAGATGCGGTGATTCCATCCTGGATGAAGAACAAGTTCAGAGACATTTCTGCACAGTAACGTGAGTGTACTTGACACTCCAGCTACACTCTGCCAAGAGCCAAGGTGGTGAACCCAATGTCGTAAATATCTTTATCACGGTAATAAATGATTCAAAACAATTGTATACTTGCAGCAAATCAGATTTGATTTATTGCTTCTCATTTAAAAGCCGAGAGTGAGGTGCAGATCTTTGCAGAGGCCCCGCATTTAACTCCTCCTCAGTGTCCTGGCTGACCTTCCCAGTCAGTTCCCAGTCAGGGGACTTGCTGCGCCTGTCATCAACTCCCCAGGCAGTACACAGCCTTCAGCCACTTCACACTTCTATCAGCCTCTAGGAGACTTTGGGAATACATCAGGTGAATTCTGGAGCTCTTGTGTGCATAAAGAAAACAAAAGCTGACGCTACCTGGGCAGAGCAGCAAGGGACTCCAGCGCCGTCACTTCGGGTGGCTGACTAAGCAGTGCAGGGTCCCAGGGGACCTGCGGCTGCCAGACATCTGGAGGAACATGGTAAGTGTCTCTGGAACAGTGCCCCAGCTTCTCAGCAGTGGGTGGGCGGCCACCTACGGCAGTTGTCACTTTTCTCCACAGTCACCATCTCTGTAAATGTGACTGCTGCTAACAGCTGCGGCCGAGAAGCGTCTTAGTCAGCGTTCTGTAGCTGGGAAGAGACGCCATGACCATGGCAACCCTTAAAAAAGAAAACATTTAATTGGGGGCTTGCTTATAGTTCCAGAGGATTAGTCCATTATCATCATGGTGGGGAGCGTGGCAGCGTGCAGACATCGTGCTGGAGAGGTAGCTGGAAGTTCTACATCTGCATCCAAAAGCAGCAGGTAGAGAGAGACTCTGGGTTTAGAGTTGGCGTTTTTGAAACCCCAAAGCCCACCCTCGTGACACACTTCCTCCTACAAGTCCACACGTCGTAATCCGTTCAAATAGTGCCACTCTCAATAATCTCTGCCCCTATGGGGGTCGTTTTTACTCAAACCACCATAAGAAACCAACACATACAGGAGACATCAGCCATATATGTGAACGGATGTCTTTATTTCTTCTGATGGGTGAGAAGACTTTTTCCTGGGTGGCTGGGAGGAGCAGAGGGGTCTTGTGTACCTGGTATAAACCAAGCTTGATTTGCTTTTGTCTCCCTCAGGGAAAGACAGTGCTGCCAAGAATTGACATTCCATGGCAATCAAATTAGTTTGCACTAACGATAGTTGATTTTTGGGCAACTTGCTCATGTTCTAGTGTGTGTCACTTGGTTTACTTTCCCTGGTTGTGCAGGGCATCTACAAGGACCGGTTTTAATATTCTGGCCATCTAATGGGGCCAGCCTCGAGAGCCTGAGCCGCTTGGAAGAAGAGGCTGCTTAGGCACCTTCTGGGATGAGCTCATCCTGGATGGTAAGTTTCCAGGGGGAAGGATGAGGAGGAACCTGTCAGATGTGTGTGTGGGGGGTGCGAATAAAAGAATTCTACGCTTGCTACTAATATGGTATAATAAGGGTTTCTTTATTAAAAGAGAACTCACAGATCACAATGGGAAACAGGAATGAAATTCAACATGCAGGTGTGGTGATCGTGATGCAGGGTTATGAGGCAGCATGGAGACAGTCCCATAGTCCAGGGTCACGGGACATGGAGACAGTTCTACAGCCTGGGTCACGGGACATGGAGACAGTCCCACGGTCCAGGGTCACGAGACATGGAGACAGTCCCACGGTCCAGAGTCATGGAACATGGAGACAGTCCCACAGCCCGGGTCACAGGACATGGAGACAGTCCCACAGTCCAGGGTCACGGAACATGGAGACAGTGTCATAGTCCAGGGTCACGGAACATGGAGACAGTCCCACAGCCCGGGTCACGGGACATGGAGACAGTCCCATGGTCCAGGGTCACGGAACATGGAGACAGTGTCACAGTCCAGGGTCACGGAAAATGGAGACAGTGTCACAGTCCAGGGTCATGGAACATGGAGACAGTCCCACAGTCCAGGGTCATGGAACATGGAGACAATCCCACAGCCCGGGTCACGGGACATGGAGACAGTCCCACAGTCCAGGGTCACGGAACATGGAGACAGTCCCACACCCCGGGTCACGGGACATGGAGACAGTCCCATGGTCCAGGGTCACGGGACATGGAGAC
>JABTXL010004243.1:18721-38156 GCA_025134845.1 Neodon shergylaensis
GAATGATAAGCATGGACAATCTTATAATCCCAGAATCTGGGGCATTTGTCTAGGAGTGTTTCCGCGTGGTTATTAGCCAGCATAGCTTCTCATCAGCAGGGACAGTCATTTGGTTACTTAACACAAAGCATTTCATGGCTTTAAAGCTTCTTTCTTTGCCGTCTTATCTTTTCTGAATTAACGAAACTTCTTCAGTCAAGTTGGCAATGACCTAACCGTTTGAAGATCGGGAAGCTGTTTCTGTTCTGAGTTACATATGCCTGGCACGTAGTGGGTACTCATTGAAAATGCTAGTGATTATTGAATTGGTCCTCCAAATCTTGCAATGTTGTATCATGTTTGATTGATGCTCTGCCTCACAGCCATCACGTCTCCTTTGGTAGCAGCGCTCTGTCCCTTGAACGTCAGCCCTCCTCTCTGAACATGTGGTTCCCTTAGACCCGAGGAAAATCTTTTCCTTGAGGGGACTACATGACCCAAGTCAGTCAATGAGAATCTCAGGGGCTGGCCACCACTACTCCAGCTGTTTTATAACATATTAGAGGCGGTTGGAGATAGAAGAAGGAGCTTGTTCTCTGTAAAAGTCAAACTGGGTGGGGTGGGGGCCATTTCATTCCCCCCCCCCCCATCTTTGAAGTCCCACCATAACAGAAGCGGCCAGAAAGTTCACAGGCAGAGTCAACAGTCAACTCATTTCTCCTCTATTCACACCAACAAACTGACATTTGTTTTCCTCATTGGGGTGAGGGGCACCGGAGTAGGGACTCTGCATCTCCAGGACACTGGGCAGGACAGGCTTACAGAAGGGTGGCAACTCTGCCGTCATTTCTTGGCTGTTTCTTTGTTGGTATTTGCAGTGTTTGAGAGATGGCTCGGCAGTTAGGAGGTGTCCAAAGAAGGACACAGAAGGAGAAGAGAGAGAGATACAGATATAACATATATACATATATGTATAGATACACACATATGTGTGTATGTGTATATATGTACACACACACACACACACACACACACACACACACACATATATATATATATATATATATATAGAGAGAGAGAGAGAGAGAGAGAGATCTTAATATTAAAAAGTGTCCTCACTCCCCACCACCAAGCTGAAGATAAAGGCAGCTCTCAGGCCTTGAATTCAGAGTGAAATCCCAGAGCCTAGAGCCATACATGGGCCCAGGGGCTGTTGCTAAGGCTTGGGATGTGTTGCTAAGGCTTTTTCTTTTTGAAGTCCTAAAGGAGGAAAGGGGGAAAATCTTAATACTTGAGGATCAGGGAGATGGGTATCAGATTCTGACTTAGAGCAGGAAGTCTCAGGTGGCCGCACTTCCCCCCGAGGGGTAGTGAGGGAGTCTCAGAGCCTTGAGTTCCTAATAAATCCATCAGTGATTTTCTATTGGTTTACAAATACAGGGCAAACTCTTCCCCACAGCCCTGGGGCTGTGCAGGAGGCCTTCTAATCTTTCTCAATTCCTTTTTGCTTTTCTTTCTTCTCATCTTTCAAAGGGAATGACCCTCAATTGACCCCCTCCTCACCCTTTTTGTCCAGCCTCTGGGACTCCCAGGCTTTTCTTGAGTTCCTGTCACTGCCCAGGGGTATGGGGGATTTCTCTCTCCCTAATTACCTGTTTTCTCAACGCTCATCTTTTGTTACAACCTGTAATGATTCGGCTCACTCTTCCATCTGTTTGACACGAAGCTTTCTTTGTTACCTGTCCTTTCTGGAATATTTGTCCATCTGAGCATTTAATTATTTTAGCCGTATTTGTGTTCCTAGAACTAAAGAAAACTGGCAGAGCCTCAAGACTCGGAAAAATGGAAGAGACTCATAACGTACAAGTCAGATGCCTGGTGTTGCAGGCAGCTGCACCTGTGGGGACCGGAAAGCCGAGAAGGTGAACAGGGGCCAGGGGAAGAGCCGTAGCGCTTATCAGCCCTTCCAGAAGCCCATCTGGTAGCCCTGTCAAATACAGCGTGCGGGTCGACAAATGTAACCAGAAGGGTGGAAAAGAGAATGATGTGGAAAAAGCAAATGCCTACTAGGACTTGTGCTGGAGTCCACCCCATCTGGGATCACAGTCATAGCCCAGAAGGACACAGAGGAAGGCTTGAGGGAGGTACGGTAAAGAGGGGTGGGGCGGGGAGTGAACAGGTCTACCCTTTTCAAAACTCACTTCACGCACCCTCCTGCCGGGCTAGGCAGGAAATGCTCACATCGGATCTATGTGTGTTGATTTTTTTTTTTTTTTTGGTTTTTCGAGACAGGGTTTCTCTGTAGTTTTTGGTGCCTGTCCTGGAACTAACTCTGTAGACCAGGCTGGTTTCGAACTCGCAGAGATCCGCCTGCCTCTGCCTCCCGAGTGCTGGGATTAAAGGCGTGCGCCACTACTGCTTGGTGATGTGTGTTGATTTTGAGACGTAGGCACATGGCTGCCGCACTTATAACCAAGAAGCTATTTTAATTATCCCTTCACAGGTGAACAGGGGAGACACCATGGTGTTGCAGGAGCTCCTTCCACTCCTTCAGCCAATAGCCGTGGAGATACCAGCCCATTGGGGCGTGGTCTCTCTCTCTTTAAAAA
This sequence comes from Neodon shergylaensis, assembly GCA_025134845.1. Lineage (NCBI taxonomy): Eukaryota > Metazoa > Chordata > Mammalia > Rodentia > Cricetidae > Neodon > Neodon shergylaensis. Next base: position 21,310 of record JABTXL010004243.1, read on the forward strand.
AGCAGCCACTTCCCTCCACTCTCTCACTCTGGCTTCCGGCTCCGCTTCAGGTGACTAGGCTCCCTTCCTGATTGCGCAGAGGGCTGTTGTCTGGGACGGTGATCTGTAAGTTTTTCCCCCTTAAATAAATAACCATCCTATTAATCATAATTCCAAACTGGTGTGGGATTGTTTGTGACTTACGCCTTCACCATGGCTCTCATCTGGGTTTCAGCCAAGTTACCGCAAATTCAGGCCATAAGAAACACCTCGTCTACAAGGGAGGTCATGATAGAGAGTAGTGCTTTCTGAGAGGGTGGCTGGGTTCCCCTAAGTGAAAACGCCCAGGGCTGAGGGGTAGGAGCTCTGAGGAGCTGCAGTACGGCTGAATGCGCTGTGCAGGGACCCCACGGTTATAATGTAAGGACTAGTCTTCTTGTAGGGACGAATCTTAGATGATAATCCATGAAAATGGATTTGTACATGGAGCGATGCTCATTACAAATGGATCCCAGAGTGCTTTGCACATAAATGTTCTATTTGCATTTAAAAGCAGTGTGATCATCTCTAAATCTAAGCTGAGAGTTCCAACTCTCCCTTCATGCCAAATGCCACACTGATAGCAAACTCATTGATTGGTTTTTTGAATCACACCCCTTGTCTACTTGGACAAGAAACAGGTAGTAATAGGTGTCCTTTCCTGACAATGTTGAGAATCTGGATATTGCTGTTCAGGGGCAAAACAAGATCGAAAGGAATACTCCTTAGGAACCGAATATCCCACAGCCTGGTGCATCCAATACAGCCCTTAAAGCACAGTTGGTGTTGGTCTCCGAATCTTTTGTTGAAAGTTTCCTTTAGATTTCTTAATTATTCACGCTGTGGAGAAAGATATTAATTATTCAATTAGTCCCCCTCTGTGCTGAGATGTTTATTAGATTCTTATGCATTTTAGCTTCCGAGTGAGACATAACTGGGCAAATTTTTTTTGAGAACATTCATGTACAGCCTTCCTCTCGGGCATAGTTTCCAAGTGAAATATTAATTAAAACAAAATTGCTAAGGTTATTATTCAACTGGGCATTGATCACAGCAAACTATGGCACCATCGTCTCCCCAGGTTGAAAGTTGGCCTGCCCCCATTATTCTTGGTTTTAGGGACGCTTCCATATCTCCCATACACTGAGTTGATCGATAACGTAGTAATAACACAAGAAGTAGTTGTGATTCAATGGTGCGTGGGCAAATGTTAGATCTCGGGTCAACACACCCAACAGGGGGGTACCTGAATGTGGGCGCAGCTTGCCCATCATGTCACAATCCTCTAAGGTCACCTCTTAGAGGGCTTCCCTTGCTCCTCAGAGGTGCCATCTCCTACCCGTGTACACCACTGTAAACCTGTGTTGCCTCTTCTCGCTCCCTGGAGGTTCGCATGCAGGCTGCCTGCAGAAGACCATTTTGTATTTGCCCCGTCCAGCACATGGGAGATGTGCGGAATCAACTTCCCGTTTTTGCTGAAGACTCTACTGAGAATTATCATCGCTGCTCTTGAAAACCCAGGCTGCACCCATTACCTGTCACCTTAGCTGACAGGACAGCACCTGCTTATATCAACTCTGCCCCTCCCCCGTTCTGCATTCCTTCCTCCCAGTGCTATCTACCTTGGAGTAAGGACTCAGACACAAGCCTTTGTGTCAGGACATGATTTTGCAGGAACTCAGCCAGCCAAACACTATTTGATTTACATCTTTTTTTTTAATTGATTTATTTATTTATTAAAGATTTCTGTCTCTTCCCCACCGCCTCCCATTTCCCTCCCCCTCCCCCACTCAAGTCCCCCTCCCTCGTCAGTTCAAAGAGCTATCAGGGTTCCCTGCCCTGTGGGAAGTCCAAGGACCACCCACTTCCATCCATGTCTAGTAAGGTGAGCATCCAAACTGCCTAGGCTCCCACAAAGCCAGTACATGCAGTAGGATCAAAAACCCATTGCCCTTGTGAGTTCTCAGTAGTCCTCATTGTTTGCTATGTTCAGCGAGTCCGGTTTTATCCCAGGCTTTTTCAGACCCAGGCCAGCTGGCCTTGGTGAGTTCCCAATAGAACATCCCCATTGTCTCAGTGTGTGGGTGCACCCCTCGCGGTCCTGAGTTCCTTGCTCGTGCTCTCTCTCCTTCTGCTCCTGATTTGGACCTTGAGATTTCTGTCTGGTGCTCCAATGTGGGTCTCTGTCTCCTTTCATCGCCTGATGAAGGTTAATATTCAGGAAGATGCCTATATGTTTTTCCTTGGGTTCTCCTTCTTATTTAGCTTCTCTAGGATCACTAATTATAGGCTCAATGTGATTTACATCTTTTAAACAGAACAAATATATCATTTTCTCTTCAAAGCCAAAACAGATACAATCCAGAGAGGAAATCACTAAGTTACCACACAATCTGTAAGGGAGCTAATAAACCATCTAAGAACCAGAAAACGGGCAGGGGTGGACCTGCTCCTTTGGTCAAATAGGATTGGGCATCTGCCAAAGAGCAGACACAGGGGATCTTAAGGGAGCTGGTGTTCAGCTCTCATCGAATCCTGGGCCTTCCCACACAGCAAGTGACTATAAAATGGGTTGGATGTACATCCCACCAAAGACTACTGAGGACAAGTGCCATAGGACTGGGCAGCTGTGTGCCAAGCAGTGATGATTAACCCTTCGAATACTAAACCTAGAGAAAGTTTTCTGACCCCCACCTCCTACTAGCATTTCCTGAAAAGGCTGCATAGCAGGGTTGACTGGGTGTACATAGACCCCTGAAGCATGTAGCCATGGTAACCTGGGAGGTGACAGGCAGTTCTGGGGGTAGCAGAGGACCAGGGACTCCAGAGGACCCTGGCTTCTGCAGAGGAAGCATTGATGGTGCGGTCAGGGAGAGAATTCTGCAACCCTCAGCATTTTGCACAAAAGGTTTTCAGGTTTGACCTAGTTTCTTCTTGATTTGTAATCACCTCAGAAATCCAAGACACTTCTGGGTCTTAGAAAACTCATGAATCCAGAGGCCTCCTCTTAAATGTGTCCCCTTACCCAATACCAGGTCTGACTTTCGACCCAGTGCATCTGTGTGGATGAATCGCTTCCAGATGCCAAGCCACACAGGGTGAGGGAGCTTCCTGTTGAAAGCTGACGTGGAAGCAGCCTTTGGCAGGCTCCCTACTTGAACCCAGGCTTCCCAAAGCTAAGCCTGTCCTTCCACCTATCTGGTTATGGATTAACTCTAAGAAGTGCCTATTTCCTTGTTATTTTGCTGTTCATAAAACATCTTTAGAAGTTTGCTGTAGTTCTGTAACATCAAAGGATTTTAAGAAAATAAGTGAGATTTTGATTCTGGGTATGGAGAGAAAACATCTCATAGGCATAGGTGATTAGAAAGAAATCTTAAACTGGAATATGCTTTCCTGGCTAGGTGTTTGCTCAGCATACACAAGGCCCAGGTTTTGAACCCCAGAATCTCTTACCCAAAGAGAAAAGTTTCTTCACAGTGAGGCTCAAAAGCTTCTGTCCCCTTCTGTCTCGAGTTTCAGCATGGCGTCATCACACAGAGTAAGGAATGCAGGCATTACCACTCCGTTTATGCAGCATGTGTGTAGGAATTTATCCATTCTTCTCAGATTTTCTAGTCTTTTTTTTGTTGTTGTTGTAGGTTCTCAGATGTCCCAGAATGATCCTCTCTGTTTCACTGCTATGTATAATAATGTCCTCTCTTCATCTCTAACTCCATCATTTTTGGTCTTCTCTCTTCTCTTCGGGTTAGTTTGTCTAAGGGTTTATGAATTTTATTTTTTCAAAGAACTGTCTTTTTTTAAATTGGTTCTTTGAATTGCTATTTTAGTCTTTGTCTCATTGACTTCTGTTTGGTATTTAGTATTGCCTGCTTGTTGTACTGAGCTTATTACACTCTTATATTTCTAAATCCTTGAAGTGTATCACTAAGCTATTTAATCTAGATGACTTTTATCATTTTTACTGTAAACACACAGAAAACTAGGTTTTTCTTAGAACTTTCTTTGCTGTATTCAAACAGTTCTGATAAGCCTTCATTTTAATCTGGAAAGTTTTAACCTTCTTCCCTGATTTCCTCAATGATCCACTGGTCACTCAATGTTGTAGTAGGGGCGGCTGGCTATGTTCCGCCACCCGGCTGCCCGCACAGCTAGCTTTGTTCCCGAAATAATTACACAGAAACTGTATTCATTTAAATACTGCTTGGTCCATTAGCTCTAGCCTCTTATTGGCTAGCTCTCACATCTAGATTAACCCATTTCTAATATTCTGTGTAGACCACGAGGTGGCTTACCAGAGAAGATCTTAACCTGCGTCTGTCTGGAGTGGGAGAATCATGGCGACTCCTAGACTCAGCTTCTTTCTCCCAGCATTCTGTTCTGTTTACTCCGCCTATCTAAATTCTACCCCATCAGAGGCCAAGCAGTTTCTTTATTACTTAACCAATGAAACAACAGATAGAAAGATGACCCTCCTCTATCAACTCAAAATATATTGTTCAGTTTCTGTATATTTTATAGTTTCTGTTGCTATTGATTTTAGTTTTATTTTATTAATATTTTATAAGATATATAACATTTATAAGAAAAACATAAAATTATTTAGATTATTTTATATTTGTTAAACTTGCGTTATGGCTCTAAGGTGGTCTGTTTTATGGGACAGTCTATTGACGGCTAAGAAATATATTTTATACGTGATGAATGAAATAGTCTTAATTTTGTCTGCTAATTTTTTTTATCTATGATACAGTTAACTGAAGTCTCATTGTTGATTTAATCTCTATTGGTCCTTATTATATCAGGATATATTTATTAATGAGAGTGGCATATTAAGGTCACCCACTATAATTTTATCAAGATATGCCCATTGTTTTGTGTTCATCAGTGTTTGTTTTATGACAGTGGGAACCCCAAAATTTCATCTGTATATATTTATAGTTATCACATTTCTTAACTCATTGTGTCTTCTATAAAGGGTAGTGTTGTTCTGTCTATTCTAATTTGACTAGAAGTCACTTTAACCTATATAAGATCAGCTATGCCGGTATATTTTCAGCTTCCATTTATTTGATATATTGACTTACACACTTTTACTTTCAACAAATATGTTTCTTGGAGCCTGTAGACGATTAATTCTTGTTTTTTTTTTTTATTTCACAATTAGCAAGCTTGAATCCTTTAGTTGCCTAGTTAAGACCATTTGAATTGAGGGTTCTTATTAAGAGCAGCTTTATGATTCCTATAAATCTATTGGTTGTTTTTCTATAGATTACATTCTTATTTGCCTCTCCCCTTCAAATAATAATTCTGTAGTTTCTGACCTGGATATGATGCATTTTTTTTTAGTTTTCCTTTGTTCATCTGCTCTTTACATGAAATATATTACTTCCTGTATCTTGTGATTGAGACTGCCTCTTTTTCCTCACCTTCCCTTCCCTCCATGTGGTGGTTTAAATGAGAATGGCCCTCATAGGCTCATACATTTGACTCTTCCATTCCCAGACTGTTAGGAAGGATTAGGAGATGTGGTCTTGCTGGAGGAGGTGTGGCCTCGCTGGAGGAGGTGTGGCCTCGCTGGAGGAGGTGTGGCCTTGCTGAAGGAGGTGTGGCCTTGTTGCAGGAGGTGTGTCCCTGGCGGTGGACTTTGAGGTTTTAAAAGCCTATGACAGGCTTAGTGTCACTCTTCATACTTGATGCCTACAGGATGTAAAACTCCAGCCTCTGCTTGAGCACAATGCCTGTCTGCTTCCCTCTGGGATGATAATGGACTCACCCTCTGAAACTGTAAGCAAGCCCCCAATTAAATGCTTTTTTTTAATAAGTGCTGCCTGGGCCATGGTGCCTCTTCACAGTACCAAGACACTGTGTATTTAGAATTTGTTCAAATATCTTCTACAATGCTTATTTGGCAGTCATGAATTGCTTTAGTTTGTGACTGTGTTCAATGCCTTTACTTCTTTATTCATTGCAAAAGATAACTTTTCTGGTCGTAGCATTCTGGGTTGTCAGTTTTTACTTTGAGGGCTTGACATTTATCATTATTTCTTGAATTTTAGGATTCCTGTATAGAGGTCTGATGTCATCTGTTGTGTGTGCCTTTGTAGGTGAGCTGGAAAATTTCTCTTACAACTTTCTTTTTTTGTTTTGTTTTGTTTTACTTTTGATATCTTGACTACAGTGCATCACAAAGAAGTTTTTGCATGGGCATACCTTTTGGGAGTTCTAAATGCCTTTTGTGCTTGGTTGTGTATTTCTTTCCTTAGATTTGAGACAAATTTTTGCTTTGTCCTTTGGGTCCTGAATTATTTTGTTCACTGTTGGTTAGCCTCCTCTTTCTAGTCAGATTATTTTCACAAGTAAAATTTGGAATTCCTTGGCATTTTACTAATTTCCATATCTTTGGATTTTTGTTACTGAGGAGTTATGATCTTTTGGAAGAATCATTTTGCTTTGCTTTTTAATACCCTTATGTTTCTGTAGTGTGATTTGCACATTTTTGGAGAAGGATATATCTTTAGGTTTTATTTGGGACTCTTATTAGTACACAGTCCCCAGTCAAAAAACCAATCTCTCATACCCCTCATAGAGAGAACAATAAGAAACCACTGTAATAGCTACAAGCAGCAAATCAAGCCACACCTAAGGCCAGACTTTAAACCAGCAAGTGACAACAAAGACATCAATAGTGACTATAAGAAGGATGACAAAATTTAATCCCAGCACTCGGGAGGCAGAGGCAGGCGGATCTCTGTGAGTTCGAGACCAGCCTGGTCTACAAGAGCTAGTTCCAGGACAGGCTCCAAAGCCACAGAGAAACCCTGTCTCGAAAAACCAAAAAAAAAAAAAGGATGACAAAAATAATATAGAGTTATGATGTTAAAATTATGCAGTATAAAACTAGAGGCAGCAACTGCATGAAATAAAAAAAGATTCAAGGAAAAGGAAAAAGAAAAGAATTATGATGGAATTTTAAAAAAGAAATAGGAAGAGGAAAGAGGAATATTAGAAAGATGGAGGGAGGGGAAGAGAAAAATCTAAACAGTGAAAAAAAATACCTGCACAAAATTACAAGATGAGGAGTAAAATAGGAAAACAAGGGGAAAAAAAACAAACAAACAATAAACCCCAAGCCACAAAAGCAATGTATCGGGGCAGCTTTCTTCTGAGTTCTCCAATGCCAGAGCACACTGGGAGAAAGGGTGGCCAACTGAAGATGGAGACCCTTCAGGTTGGTTTCATTTTCCTGGTATTGATCCTGCAGTCACGGGACAGCTTTGTTCGACTGCTTTTTAATTTCTGTACACTTTTTGCCTAATTTTCTTTTTAATTTGTTCATGTTGCAGTGCTAGGGATGAAACCCTGGATACCATGTCTGCTGACCAAAGCTTTATCATTGAGCTACACTGAAACCCAAACTTTTGTTTCTTTAAAGAGAAGAACACCAATGGTAAAGTCAGTCCATGAACAATAAGTATGTCAACTGGACAACCTTGAATGCAGTATAAAAAACCCTAATTTTAAAAATCGTCTCTCTCTCTGTGTATGTGTGTAGTATAGTTTAATACATGTTTGTGTGTGCATATACGTGTGCAGATATCTGTACCCATGTGTATTAGTACATATGGAGGCCAAAGGTTGGTTTCAAGTGTCTACTATCGAATTTTCTTTTGAGGCAGTAGCTCTCCTTGATTCCAGAGGTCACAAATTGTCTTGCCAAGCTGGCCAGCAAACTCCTGGGATCTACCCCATCTCTGTTCTTCCAGTACTAGGGTTACAGATGTGAGCTGACTCTCTTGATTTTTCACACAGATACTAAAATCTGATTTCAGATCCTCAAGTATATACAGTGCCCGACTGAACCATCTCCTGGTCCAAAGTCTCAATTTTAAAGAAAAAAGGTTCAAAACCCGTTTATTTAAGAACAGTCCTGGAGAATAGCCAATGTTTCAAGGGTGGCTATCATGGAGCCCTGTAATTTGGGGTGTGGGTGGAAATCCAGGTTGCCTACTGAGGACAGGATGTTCTAAAATCACCCCTACTTCAAGAATGACTAGCATTGAATGGCTCCACTCCAGAGTCCTCATTCTGAGGAGGGCTTCTATTTGCCTAAGGGCCTATTTGGCTGTTCTATAATTACTGGCCTTTTTGTCTCAATTTTGGAACCATGTTAGCCCTTCCTTTTATGGGACATGTCACGGCCTGGCTTAAGTGCAAAAATTTCCCATTTAAAAATGGCTCTGTTGTTAATATTAGCCCCCTAAACATGCAAAATTGGATATTGGCCATACTGTGTCCTCAGTTTCAAGTTCTCCAAGCTATATAAAAGAGCACTGAAATAATATAATTTCGGTGCAATGCTCTTGACTTCTCTGGCCCTTCATTCTCTGGCTCTTCTCCAGGCTCTCCTTTGAGTCGTTGGTTTATGTTAGCATCTTGACCCTCCCTCCTGGCCTCCTTGAGTACATGCTCCCAGAAGTGTGGCCTCGGGCCTTCTGTGTTCTTTGCTCTCAGCCTCCTTCAGCCTCCCAACTCCACTCAATCCAAGGCCAAACCGGGTCCTGGTCCGAAACCGCTAACTGCTTTACTGATAAAACCTGGGCGGGGGGGGGGGGGATGTCAGAGAAGACGACCGCCTTTGCAGGTGAAATTATTTGGGCCTTTAATACCCAAAAGGGGAGCGACGGCTAGAAAGATGGCAGAGTCCATTGGTTTCAGCTAAGCCATTTTTGCCGCCCTTGGAGGGATCGCGAGAGAATGAGCACCATTAGGAAGGTAAGTATGTGAGGCAGAAGTTCTTTTTCGTGGTTTTCCAAAGAGCCATTATCTCCTGCAACAGAGGAGTAAAAACAGCTGTGTAATGGATATGGGCCCTGCTATTTAGAGTCACACCACATATTTCGCACGCTCAGCCCGCACCTGCTGGATGAAGGGCTTGACTGGCTGTGTCCTGAGCATTCTTTCTCCCGATTCCCAAGAGCCTATTAATCATCCAGATTTCCCCAGGCTCACATTTAATGGCATCATCTTGGCACCCTGAAAGCAATCATGATCAATCACTATTTGCACGTTGGGAATCAACAAATAGAATGAGTCAAGGGTTTTCTTGGCATCCCTTCTCAGAGAGCTGTTTTTTAAACACTTGGCAGCCTACCACTAGTTGGGACCCTGGCTGGGAAAGCCTGGCATCCAAACAGGAGACGGAGCTCAAAATGCAGATTCTGGAGGGTGCTGGCTCTGGGGAGCCATGCGATTCCTCAGAACTCGTGTAGGAAGATGTGGGTTTCCTCACGTCTAATGACGCTGGAGGAGTTTCTCTGCCGAGCAATATGTGCTGCTATCACCTTTCCTGGCTCCCCCAAAGCCCCAAATGAGACTTAAATACCAGCACAGTTTGCCTGGAATTTTGTCTGGCGCTCATAAGGGAAGAAAGAGATACACGCGGAAGGAGCTACCATCGTTACCTAGCAAGCTCAAACAGGAGGCGAGGGATTCCCTGGTGTGGTATTCTGAGGTTATTTGATGCCAAAGAAGAAAATAAGATGAATAACTAAGAATAAAGTGAGTTGGAGATGCTTCCTGGGATTAGAGAATTTAACTTACTGGTGAGGACTCCACGCGAGGCTGAGAGATATAGAAACAATGCATCTTATGTGCAGAATAATTAAGCCAAAACCAGCTGCTCATCTAAAACTTGTTTAGCTGAATATGTATGTGCACACGTGTGCATTTGTGTGTGTGTATGTGTGCATGCTCGTACGTGTACATGTGCATGTGTGTGTAAATAAGTGTGCTCATGTATGCATGTGTGTGTGAGTGCACGCGCACGTGTATGTGCATGTATGCATCTGGGCGTGCGTGTGTGTGTTTAATTAACACACATAGATTTAGGTTTCATTGTGGTTTCTCCAAACGCCGGCTTCTCCAAATGTCTTCTTCTTCCACCCCAAGCCCTTCTTCACGGTCTTCCAGCCTGCAACAGCGCCTTTCAAAGTTTGAGCCACATGGTTCTGTTGCCCTTTTTTCCTCTCCTCAACACCTCTTTTCTTCCCCTTGCGGTCTTTCTAATTTTGTAGTCTGTGCTTACATGAATCCCCATATATTCATATATATGAATATTAAAATCTAGAATCCACATGAGAGAAAACATGCAATATTTGTCTTTTTGAGTCACCTTGCTTAAAAAAATTCACCGATTTTCTTAGAAAATTTCATTTTTCCTTAGCGGAACAGAATTCTATTGTGTATATGTAACACATTTTCATGATCTATTTAACTGCCGACAGACACCTGTGTTCCAGTTCCTTGCTGCCGTAAATAATGCAGCCAGTGTATGTGGGTGTGCAAATATCTCCTTGGTATGAGACAGAGTCACATTGGTATTTACGTAAGACTGCTATCAGTTGGATCATACCATTTTATTTGCTAAATCTGGCAATCCTTATCCCTAGGTGTGGGCAAAGTAGCCTCCAGGTATTCTTTTGGAAGTTCAGAGAAAGTAGAGACCAATAACACCTATGTCACAGTGGAAATGGCTGTGACATTCTGCCAGGATGTAGAAAAAGAAGCAAGAGGGCTGAGAGAGGTGGCGTGTGGTACACTCATATTGCTTAAAGCCAGAGGACGGAATTCCACAGGTCCCAAATGTACTCCACCCACTAACATTATACTATTGCCTAGAGAAGCAGCGATGCTCTCCACCAGGTTGCCCTACAGGCAGAATGTCGAGGGGAAAGGAAGGCCAGAGCTGTGTGAGACAGACTTACAGCCAGTAGCTGTAGTCTGCTAACCCTAGTGACAGTCTGTGGCGCAGACTTACAGGGGTATCCTCATCAGCCAGCAAAGGGACCCAGCAAGGATAATGAACCCACAGATTTCTAACTGAATAATGGGAAACGTAAGAAGACGTAAGACTAGTTAGATGCCTTCATCCACTGAGGTCCTTACCGAGCCCATTGAATATGCTGAGTTTGGCGAGAACTCTGCATTCATTTTGTAGTAATTCAAAGCTGCATCATGGACTTTGCTGTATGTGTAACCAGAAGAGTTTGTAAATGGTACTGTGAATAGCAGCATATGTGAGCAAACACCTGTATGTTCCCAAATTTTGTCGGCTGTGTGTGTATTTGTGTGTGGTCATGTAAGATGCCGATAGGAGTCCATTTATTTGTATACATATATGTACAGATACCTATGAAGAACACGTGTGTGTGCACGCACACACACACCCACACACAGAACTGGATACTTCCAGACGCATGTTTGATTTGAGCTTTAGGTTAAACATTTCTATGCCTTTTCTATTTAAAGCTGAGTTTTATGAACCTGGGATGGCAGAGGACAGAGAACTGTGGTCAGCGATTGACCTTGGGGAGTCAGGAGAGGTACTTCTTCTGCCTCCCAACTTTGAGGAATGGATCTTGAGAGTACAAACAGTAGCCTCTGCTTGAGATGACTCAAGAGGCTTTCGGCCTGCAGGGGATGGATGAGTTTCAATTAAGGGGAAGTAGTAGGAGGAAGGTTTCGAGCGGGTGGAAGAACTTGTTGATCCCTGAGTGGGAGTTTAGAAGGTCAGGGCAGCCATAGGAGGCGGTTGGGCATGGGGAGGAGCACTTTCAGCAGGGAGGATGGATGAGCAGGAACACAGGAGGAGAGGGCCGGAGAAGGCTCATGACCTGAGGGATTGCACTTTGTGATTAAGCAATCTCAACTCCTATAGCTAGTTGGAGGAGGGCCTACAAGTGGGGCCCACGTTGAGGGTATGGTCCTGCATATCGCATCATCAACTTGAGCGCTTGAATGGCCATGTTTGATAGCAACTATCACACAAGCTTGAAGCCCATCTTCTTGTGGAGCCTGCAGCAGGATGTGCTGGGTGCAGTGACATGTAGTGACCCAGCAGAGTCCACTCAGTGGCTCTTTTGAGTGCTCTGAGTCACAGGCTTGGTCTTCTCTGTGACCTCAATGCTTGCTTGGTGCTAGGGCGTGGGCTCTGAGGCAAGGCGTGGCGATAGAGAGGACCTTAAAAATCAGAGGACGTCTACGTCGGACAAGGCACAGCAGGCTATTGGCTCTTATTCAGCAAGCAGTGGGAAGTGACATTTCTACAGTATCAATCTGTCCCTTCGAAGACGCCCTTCTCACTATTCCTCAGTTTGTGGTGACACAGAAGAAACCGGGTTCTCCTCTTGGGGTTCTTAGTTTTATTAACAAAAGAAATCGAGAATGAACTTAAAGAGAAGTTTAGGATAATTTTAATAGAATTTAGAAGAGAACCCTCCGGGACGAATGAGGGTGTCCCTACAGGTGCCATACAGGGAAGTGAACTCCCAGATGAGATCAGAGTGACGTTGTCAACCTGGATCAGATTTCCGGGAGTCTAAAACAGGCCGCTTATTCCCAGTGTATTTAAGCCCAGTGCAATGCAATCTGGTAAAAGTTTCCTGTTGTAATACAATCCCCATTGCACAAGGAAGCAAAATTACGATGAAATTCAACTCAGGGTACATGTCATTTCTTCCAAGAAGATGATATTTTAGAGATCACTATATTTACTAGCTTAAGAGTCAAAGAATCTGACCTGGACTCAGTCATACAGATACTACAGAGGTCATTTGGGCTGTTAGCCACGTACGTCCAGTCCTGGCTGTGGGAGCTTGGGTAAGGCTCTGGCTTTAAGGGTCACTTAGACGACTAGCCACCTCCACTCCTGATCACAACCAGGAGCTTGATGCTGCCTGGTTCAACAGATAACACAGATCACCAGGCTGTCAATCATTTTGAAAGCTCCGCTTTCTGGATGGGAGATTAGGTTTTCATCTTGCCCATTGGAAAGACAATGCTGTGTGCTTAACATTCCCGGTTTCTCTGGAGATCCGCGGGCTTAAAGGATCTTGGTGTTGTGCTGCCAACAGACAAGCACAGTAAATCTCAGCAGCTGCCGGGGGTGGGTGGGGGACCAGAAGAAGAAAAGCCATGCTATTTGATTTTTGAACATGGAAGTCCTCTACCTGGGGTTCTTTAGAGAAAGACTAAGAAAACTCCAATTATCAGAAAAAACGTCTTTTTAGGTTTGGGCCAGCATTTTAAAGGGATAGAAAAAGGAAAACAGGAAACGTTGGGCCCATCAGATGGGGTCCTCAGAGAGGTGGTCAAACGAGGATGGATGATGTGGAGCTCCTAGGGACTGAGCTTGGGAGTGGGCAAGGTGGACATGCTGGGAGTGTCTCATTCAGACTAAAATGATCCCACCTATCTCTTTAGCTTGCTCCCTGGTGGGGAGGTCACATGCTCAGCTGGACCATGAAGTCTCCACCAGGCCAGAGAGTTTGTTCTATTGACCGGAAGGTGATTCTCTTCTCTGGCCGCTACTGTTGCTCTAGCGGTGAGAACCACTGTTTCCATTCTATCGCTAACTGCTTTCTTTTCTTCTGATCTAACTCCTGTTTTCTGTAATATTTTTGTGTTTGCTCTATGAATTTTATACATTTATATGATATATCTTGATCAGACGCATGCCTTTTCTCTCTACCCAGGAAGATACCCAACACATCTCCCTCCCAGCATCCTGTCATTAATTTATTTGCTCATTTAAAACCTACTGATTCAACTAGTGCTGCCTGTTACTCCATTGGAGCATGGGTAGCTCCTGATGCCCACCATCTCAAAACGAAAACTTGGCTTCCTCTCCCAGCACCCAGCAGCTGCCAATAGTCCCCAACTTTGGTGGGGACTCAGAAGGTCCTCCTCCGTTCATGCTGGAGATTGTAACTGGTTTGATCTTCAGCTGGCATTATGCAGGTAACCCCAGTTGCTCGGAGCGCATGTGCAGCAGCCATGTCGTATGAAAAGACGGGAAGCCTTTCTCAGCTTCCCTCCCCACTCTCCCTCCCCACTCCCTCCCCACTCTCCGGGGCTCACAGTCTTTTATCCCCTCTTCTGCCATGTTCTCTGAGTCTTGGCAGTGAAGAGAGTCTCCTCAGGCTAAGAACTCACAGGGAGAGACTATTTGAGGTTTCCAAATGGAATCTTAAACTGTTTATCTTTCTGTGACTCGATTATTCCATTTAACAAAGTGTCCTAAGGAAAGCTGATATCACATATTACAGGAATTGCTTCAGTTTTAAGGACTGAGTAATATTTTATTATATAGATATGCAAATATATGTACAGATACCACATTTCTTTATCTATTTGTAGTCTAGGTTGCTTCCACATCTTGGCATTGTGAATAGTACAGAACTGCATATTGGGATACTGTTGCATCTTTGAGATCTTTATCAGTTCTTTTGGATTACTACCTAAAAGTAGCATTTCGAGACTACATAATGAGTACATTTTTGATGTTTTTGAGGAATCATGATCCTGGGTTTTAGTTTTTTGTTGTCATTATTTTGAAACAGGGTCTTCCTATATACACCAGACTAGATTTAAACTCACTATTTAGCTCAGCCATTAACTTATGGTAGTCCTCCTGTCACAGATTCCCAAGCACTGTCATTACAAGTGTTGTTATATGTCTGGAAACAGCAACAGCATTATGTGCTCCTACCAACAGTTTCTGCAGATCTCTATAAACAGAGTCTGCTCTATGATGTCATTCCTATAAAGATTAATTCTCTTATATACATGTTAAACTTGGTTAGAAGGCAAATGCCATGGTAAGTTTTCTTACTACAATAAAGTCAGTTTTTAAATGTCTAGCTGCTCTACTGAAAAGAGACAAAGTAGACAAGCTATTTAAGGTTTACTGAGGAGCATTTGGGTGTGGTCCTGTATAAGTGAATCCTAGCACTTAGGAAGATTTGAGTTCAAGGGCAACCGTGGCTACAGTGAGACCCTGTGAAGTGCGTGTGTGCACACACGCACAGAGGCAAACACATATGCATGCATATACACAGAGACATATACACAAACAGTTATACACAGTATACACACACATGCGCTCATAAATGTGCACACGCATCACACAAGATACACATAGCACACAAAGTACATGCGTGCACACATAGTATACACACATGCACACAGAAGGACATGTACATGCATTCATGCATACACACACGTACACACACTCACACAATGCACACACATATGCATGCATATATATAGATGCATATACACACAGGTGTACACAGTATACAGAAGCACATGCATTTATGATTGTGTGCACACATGCATATAAGACACACGTAGCACAATACATACATAGAATACATACACAGAAACACACACACATACATGCATGCATTCTTGCACATGTACACACAGCACATAAGGCACATGCATGAACACATAATATACACACATATGCACACACAAACACTAATTTTGAGCAAGATGACACAGGTACAGTTGGTGACATTAGGATCCTGAGGACATCTTCCAGATTGTTAACAAATGGGGTTCCGGACAGACTCTGATTTGGAGGTAATTTGTCTCCATGAAAGGTGAGCTGCCATCAGCAGGTAGAGTTCTCCTGAGAGGGGAGGCTGGTCACTGGAGGTCTAGTGGGAGACTGGGGTTCCTTGCAGGACACGAGAAGCTTGATGAGTCCAGAGGATGTTTCAGATATCAGGAAGGGGGAAGGGAGATTTTTAACCTGGAGCTGTATCTGCGAAAGTCGCTGTGTGGGGTGGCATTAGAGCCATGAGAGGATGGAGTCAGAAAAGAGAATGCAGGCGACAGGTCCTGTAGAGCAAACTCCACTGCTCACTCATGATGAGAGGGTTCAAAAGACACAGGATTCTGTTTTTCAGGAGTCAGTGGATTTGGTTTTTAGGAGGGAGAAGTACTATTTGCTAAGAATTTATCCATAAGAGAGTTGGTGACACAGAACAGGGAGGAAAGAGGGCCTAGGTCTGTGAAAGGGTGTTCCTTAAATGTTGTTTGAAGAACATCACCTAAAATGAACCGACCTGGGGTGGGGGAGGATTAGTTGTCAACTTAATAGTGTAATAATAAAAAAAAGCACTCTGAAATGTCCCCAAAGTGAAAGTGTTACCAGACTTAAGGGGCACAGCCTGTGCCCCAACAAGCCATGTTCAGCACCTACCCGGAGTAAGCCAATTAAAGGAGCCAAATTAGCCAAAACGGGGAGCTGGGGGGAATCTTATTAAATGTGGCCACACTGGGAAGAGGAACAAAGTGAGGAACTGATTCTAGGAAGTCCATTCTTCAGCAGTCCTAACTGAGGGTAGGGTTTAAAGAGGAGGAAGCAAGAGATTGGCATAATTACCAGCACTCGGGAGGCAGGGGCAGGTGGATCTCTGTGAGTTCAAGGCTGGTCTACAGAGGTTGTACCAGGACAGACTCCAAAGCTACACAGAGAAACTGTGTCTCAGAGAGATAGAGAGAGAGAGACAGACAGACAGAGGCAGACACACACACAGAGAGAGACAGAGAGAGAGAGAGAGAGAGAGAGAGAGAGAGAGAGAGAGAGAGAGAGAGAATGGCAGAATATGGCTTACCAAAGCAGGGCTGCAAGGTGAGAGCCCCTCCCTACCCTTGTCTCAGTCCTATGCATCTCCTGCATGGTCAGCTGTATTTACTGACCATGGACACTGTCTGGGTCTGGACCTCTGCCACCTGTTAGGTTTTATCATGGCTTCCAGACTGGCCATCTTCTGTGGCATCTAGCTGCTGCCCCCTTTCTACATGGCTTCTCTTGGCAGCCTGGAAGCAGTTGGGGAAGGCTGTCTCTGCAAACATCTAACAGTGGTTCAGGTGACCCCTGGCAAAGGTCACCCAGTGGTTCAGGTGACCCCTGGCAAAGGTCATCCAGTGGTTCAGGTGACCCCTGGCAAAGGTCATCCAGTGGTTCAGGTGAC
>JABTXL010004243.1:66742-77614 GCA_025134845.1 Neodon shergylaensis
ACAAACATATAAGTCAGTACCTCATAAGGCAAAACCAAAAGTCAGTGTGTGGTAGATATAACAGTTAGGCTGTAAAATTAAAACATACAAAAGGGTTTAGATGACTGTATCTTTTGAGGAAGGTGTAAAAACAAGGCACTTTATTTTATTTAAAATGTGTGAAAAGAGAAGAGATGCAAAGTAGAATTCTTTGAATTATCATCTATAGACTAAAAAATCCTGAAAACTTGTAATCTTCCATTTGAAAATGATAGATAATTTGGAATAGTATGCAGCCACTGAAATAAATAATATTTTATTTATTTATTTATTTTTCTTTTTTTTTATTGAGAAAAAGAAAAAAGTTTCCACCTCCCCCCAGCCTCCCATTTCCCTCCCCCTCCTCCTACCCTTCTCCCCCTCCCCCCACTCCTCTCACCCTCCCTCTCCAGTCCAAAGAGCAGTCAGGGTTCCCTTCCCTGTGGAAAGTCCAAGGTCCTCCCACCTCCGTCCATGTCTAGGAAGGTGAACATATTTTATTTATTTTAATAATATGCCACACCTACATATTTCAAATTTGGTAAAGTTTAAATAACATAATTTTTAACATATAAAGAAAATTACAGAGTGGAATTATAGAAAATGTCATGTCCATAGTATTTGAAATACATGCTAAACTTGCAATACATTTTTAAATTTACATATATATATTTAGAAATACCATAATAAACACTCGATTGTGAGTAGGCGTCACCATTAGAACAGCAGGGAAGAGAACAAGGCGTTTCAAATACACTAAATACATTCTGATTCTGTCCCATCCACCCACAAAAAAAAATCAGAACAAACTAAAAGGAAAACATAAGCAAGTAAACACAGCCAAGTGCTAACCTTATAGATCTACAACTGGGTCTCTTGATATTTTATATTATTGCCTATATTTTCCCGTCCATGCAATGACAATTTCCTGCACACTTCTGATAGTTCTTGTTAAACACTTTGCTTTCTGAAATATGCAAATTAACGAGAGAAATTTCTAAAGCCAACCCTCAAGTTGCATTAGATAATTTGTTTAAAGAAACAAGTGGGGTGCTGTGTAATTGCAGACTACAGATGGAAGTCATCATACAGATTATCCATTTCCCAGTAGTTTATTTAACGAGTCTAAATTTTATCAACGTTCAGATGTCACCATATACATATAGTTAATATGAAGTATACAACACTGATGGTTCTGAAAATGACAAAAATGTATCTGCTCATACTATCAAGCTTCTCTTGGAAATATCTGCGACAGGCCGTGAAAAATACTGGTTATGATGTAGCACAGTAATTTTCTTTGGCACATTCTGGAAGGAAATAAGCAGTTTCAAAAATTATTTCCTTAAAAATATTTATAGTTATGCTATTTGGGATGTGAAAAACAAACACGCAGCAGGAGAAAACCCAAATGTCTGAGACTAGGAGACGGCTGAGTAAAATGTGGCCTACCACAAGTTTACCGCAGAGCCATAAAAATGCCGTGCCCAGGGTTCGTGCTGCTGCATGAGAATGCCCAGTAATATTAATTTCACAAGATAGAGCTGTAAAGTGGCAGCTCTGAAAACCGTGCAGACACACATGGAATCGTAAATTAAAATTAATCTGGGAAAGCGGAAGACAGCGTTTCCTGATCTCCACTAGGTGAAAATAAGAATAATTGGAAAAATGTGAATGTCTGACAGGAAGTAAGCAAATCAAATTAATTGCATTAGCTTCACATTCTCCTAAGGCTGTCTAAACTGATATAATACTTTTCAATAGCACGAGATGAGCATGGTTAGATAGATCAGCAGGGGGATGGTTTTATGGGCAAACAGACACATCTGAGTCCATGTAGCATGTCGAGTAAGCACTTGCCTTCCTCCCCTAATGCCGTGCATCCTGCAAGCCACTGAACACTGGACGTCCTGGGAAGAACCTTTTCCCTCAAAATATGTGCCGGGTGTGACCCATGTTAATTTTTTAATGATGGAAATGATGGCCTGGCTTGAGAAAGAATATAGCTACTGTAGACTAAATTCTTAAATCAATACATATAATATCAGCTTGGTTAATTTAAAAGAGGCAAATTGCCATTATCTGGAAATTAGTATTTCCTGAACAAACAACTTCGTAGGTCATTCTATACCATAACAGATGTCGATTTTCCATGTGGACCACAAGACATGAGTCAAGGGAACAAATGAGGCAGGAACAATCAGGTTTGTTCTGTCAGCTGCAAAGCTTTCGTTGGCTAGGAATCAAATTATAAAGGGGTAGAAGTCCAACAAAAGACAATATTAGGAAAGTAGAATAGGCTTTTATGGCATAGAGGTGTAAATGTTTTTTAAAAGAAAGAAATTACTTTTAAAGCCTCCTTCTTTGTCTTAAAATCCAACCACATTGTGCCTGTATTACGAAATATATCCAAACCTATTTTAATATAAGATTTCCTCAACCATCAGTTAAACAGTTATTTCTCCCACATGCCAAAGTTGGAGAGAGTAGGGGACAAAGAGATGGAAAAAAAAGGGTCAATCAGTGGGTAACAAGTCAAAGGAGAGAGAAATACTTTCTGAAGAGCTGCTCTGTACTAGTGTCTACAAAGAAGATGAATACATGATACTACGAAATAAAAATATTTTACAAGTTTTAACCTCTAAAGAAACAAGTACTTCAAGAGACAGAGACATATTTACTCAGATTTGATTTGTGTCGAAACACCACGCAAGACTACCCAGTATAACTTTTGCCTTAATTTAAAAAGCTAATCATAAAGAATCAAGAATAAAACCGATGTTCTAGGACAATGCCCACTAATTCCTATTGTTGCAGCTCACAGAAACCCACTCCTGAGAGGAAAGGACCCCATCTCCTGTGGGGAGCACACAATAGTACGCTGAGAGTAAGCATTTGAATGGCACCGCCGAGGACATGCCTGATGGAGAGAAAGCTGAGCGCTGCTTTGGGTCAAAGATTATTTCTGAACTTGTGCTTTTTTTCAAAAGAAAGTGAAATGAGAGCACCTTTCTAAAGGTGACAGAGATTTATATTAATTATCATAAATTGTTTATACATTGTTTTTAAGATATTGAGTTAGACTTACACGTTATGAAAACTGAGAAATAGTTGGATCCTATGAGAAATACGATGCTGCTACTGCTGTCCTTTGAATCTGATGCACCACCTGCCCATGTTTCATTTCTATCACAGGGGAAAACACTCCCAAGACAGAACAGCATAGAGACGAAGAGTTTATTCACCTTCTAATTCCAGGTCACAGCCCATCACATGAGGGAAGTCACAGTCACAAGAGTTGGTCCTTTCACAACCACAGTTCAGAGAAGAGAACAAAACCAGCATGGTCACGATTCAGCTCACCCTTTCCTCTCTTACACTACGCAGGACCTGGCCCTTGAAATGGTGACACTCACATTCAGGTTGAGTCTTCCCACATCAATCAAGACAGTCATCCTCTAACACACCTGAATAGTCACGTGATTTTAGGTTGCAGCAAGTTGACAGTTAAAACGAATAGTCATGCACTCCCAAATACACCCATTGACTTGAGGTCATTGAAGGACTGGAAAGTTGTGGAAATGTTGAAGAGTAGAAGGAATTAGGTCACTGGGGATATGTCTGCAAAAGGGATTGTGGGACATCAGTCTCATCTTTGCCCTCTTTTGTTTTCCAACCAAGAAGGAAACAGTCATGTACCCTATGATAACCCACTCATGAAATATGCAAAGCTATGGCAAGAGTTGGTTGTTTCCAAAACTATAAAAGTGATTTTTCTCTCTTTTAAAATTTTTATTTATTTATTGTGGGTATCTATGTTTGCATGTATGTATGTATGGTATAGGTATGAGCATGTGTGTATATGGTATTAGCTGTCTTTCTCTATTGCTCTTTACCTTAGATTTAAGCTTGTGGTGTGATGGTTAACCCCCATTGTTGACTTGACTGAATTTGGAATTACCTAGGAGACACATCTCTGGGTGTGACTTTGAGGACAGTCCTAAGGAGGCTTAACTGAGGAGGGAAGACTGACTCACTGTGAATGGGAGAGGCATCCTCCTGTGGGGTGAGGTCCCAGACTGAATCACAAAGGCAGAAGCTCTAGCAATCAGCAGTTGCCTTTCTTTGTTTCCTAGGTGCCCATGTTGCGAGCAAACTCCCTGCCACAGTGACTGGTGGCTCCTGCCACTGAGCATTGCCTACATTGATAGACTACACTCTGACTGTCCAGTGAGCTTTGAGACAAAAGCAACAAGCAAACAAACAAACAAACATTTTCTTCTTTAATTTGTTTTTTTGGTATTTGGTTAAAGAAACAGGAAACATAATAAATACAGAAACTTGGTACCAAAAGGTGGGACTATTGCCCTGATAACCCTGACCATATGTGGAAGAAGTGCAGAACAGCTTGTAGCTAGAAAAGCCCTCCAAGGCTATAAGCACAGCCTAATCGGTCATTCTGGTGACAGTGAATGAGAGAAGAATGGTCAGATAAAGGTAGACGCTAAGAGGACCCACGAAGTTTCGGAAGACATAAGGACTCTACAGGGACCTGGATGAAAGGGTGTTTGTGTTATAATATGAAAAACAACAACAACAACCCCTCTCACTGCTTTCTGCCTGAGTCCTAAGAGCTTGAGTGATACTGAATTTAAAAAAAAAATGCAGACTTAGCTGTTTGACAGAGGCAGTACCAAGAAAGCAGAACGTTTCAGGCTGTGCAGCATGACTACATTGATGGCCATATTTATTGAGATTTTTGGTGAGAGCTGAAAGGGAGATGATACAAACATTGCATAAGTTTGTAAGGAAAAGAGCATGAATATGGCTAATGTTTCAGACATGATGGACAGAGCAAACAGGGTGGCTTTGATTGAGAAACAGAGTGGTGCTGCTAAACAGAATCTTCAAAGTTTGCGTGGTGACGAAGACACACCATACCCAAAGGGAGATCCCCAACCATTTAAAGCTCCAGCTTGGAGAAATTCTAAGGGGTGGACCTGTGATGCTTGGCTGGATTTGGGGATGCTTCTAGAGAGTTTTAACTGGATGTGCATAGTGCCATCCCTTGGGCGGTGGTCCTAGACGGTTTACAAAGGGAAAGAGAAAACCTGCTAGTGCTATCATGTATCCCCTTCCACAACCACTCAGGTGTGAGCAAGCTCCCACTGCTATACTTGTGCTGTTGTGTCTTCCTCATCATGATGGGTCGTATCCCCTTAACCAGGAGCCAAAATAGACCTCTCCTCCATCAAGTGGCTTCTTGCTAGGTATGTGGCCCCAGAGATAAAATGTAACTGGTACAGTCAGACTATTTAAGATTCTAAAGGATTAATTGTATTTTAAATATGGAAGTTATTAAGTTGCACAAGCAGAGCAGAACTCTGTTTAGTTGCTTCTGGGACACTTGCCAGCCAGAGACCAAAGAACTGGCATTTAGCATGGGCAAAAATCTAAAAGGAGAAGAGATAAAATGGTGGGAGGCTGTGAAGTTAATTTACCAGCCAGAGACACATGAGTTCTGGCTCAGGCAGGACTGTGGGAAAAGGAAATGATGTATAATCCAGGGTGAAAAGATTAGTCATTTGCATACATTTCACCATCACAATGACTAACTAGTGAAAGTAGATGGAGAAACATCCAGGCTCTAAGAATGAAAATGCACAGAAGGAATATGAAATAGATTCCTTAGGGTTGAATTCTATGACACCCTTGTTATCACCAATTAATTCTTGCACACTTGGTCATTGTTCTGGGAACCATTCGAATGTATCACTTTTCTTCAGAAATACCATGTACTCATGGACAGGAACGGAGTCTTGGGACCCTCTACAAAGGAAACATTGCAGTTCACTCAAGTTTCAGGTCAACCGATTTCCTCTACAGAGTATGTGTGTATAATATTATTATCTAAAATAAGATACTAGAACAGTATATTAGACATAATATGTTACAGTAACATATATTATAGTAATATATAATATATGCATTATATTATAGTAATATATTATACATTAATATAATTGTATATGTTTGTATATGTGTTATATATTGTATTATTTGTGCTATATATAGATAGACAGATTATCTGTTGTAGCATAATTAATAAAAACACAGAGACAGATATTGGGGTTCAACCTGAAGGCCAGAAAAGCAAAACAGCCAGTCACTGGCTCTTACCTCTACCTCTGTCCAAAATAGTGGTACTGCCTCCAGGAATCCTCAAAATGAGACCGTCTGAGAGCTGTCTCCTCCCATTTTATATTCCTCTTTAGGGCATGGATTAAAGGTGTGCACCACTACTGCCCAGTTTCTATGGCAAACTAGTGTAGCTACTGGGATTAAAGGTGTGTGCCAGCACTGCCTGGTCTGTAAGACTGACCAGGGCAGCTGTTTTACTCTAGGATCTTCAGACAAGCTTTATTTATTAAAATACAAATAAAAATCACTACAATCTATTATATATTATGTTTATATATAATACACACATATATTTAAACACACACACATAATGTTTTCAGAACTGGGAGTTAAACCTATGCTAGTCAAGTACTTTACCAATGCGCCATATTCCAACCCCTTCCTGTGAATCCCATTCAGCTTCCACTTGGAGATAATGAAATCATTCGGATTCCAGAAACTTCTTGGAACACTGTGGCAAGCATAAAGAGCCACACAAAGTGCTGAGAGAAAACAAAAGTCAAATTAGAAGTCAGACCTTAGAAAAGTGTCAACAGAGCTACTAGAACACACTAAAATGAAAAGCCAGTCTTTGTAATTTAGAAACAAACACAGGCACCCGGTAGAATTCAGGAGCTGAAACTGTGTTCCTTGGAGTTTGCTGGTGGGGGGGATGTGAAGTGTCAGAGTCGAGTAAAGGTTCCAGTCCTGCCAGAGTGTTCTGGGTGTTCTGTATAGTCTGCACTAACCAGTTGTTGTCAAGGGCTACAGCTTCTACAAGGCTCTGTTCTTGCAGGAAAGTAGATAATGACACAAAGGGACGAACTGGAATTTGGACACCTACACTAGAGGCACTGATGATTTCCAGATTGCAGGGGGTAGATATAAGGCTCTTGGGAGTTAAAAACACAGATGTAAACTACAGGGAACTTTTAAAGGACCAGGAAGGATCATCTGTTTTCAAAGACACAACACGGTCCAGGAAAAGTTCTGCCATTGTCAGGTAGATTGTGGAAATGACCCACCTGTGTCAGTGTACACAGTAAGTGGAACATTCCCAGGGCAGGGTGGCTATGTAGGGACATTACTGGATTACGTGGACACTAGTGATATATTAGTGATGATGCTGTATGCTGTCCTAAATTTAGGCAAGACAGACTTCTTTATAAACTTTTTGTGTGTGTGTGCATTCATGTGTGTTTGTACACATGTAGAGGCTGGAGATCAATGATGTGTCTTCTTAAATGGCTCTGCATGTTAATTTTTATGACAGGGTCTCTCAGGGCAGCTGGCACTCACTGATTCAGCTAGCCTGGCTGGCTGCTGAGTCACATGGATCCTTCCCTCTCCTGGTCTCAGTGCTGGGGTTAGAGGTGTGTCCCACTGCGCCTTACTCTTTATGTGGTGCCGGGATCTGAACTCAGGCTTTCTGGCTCTCACAGGAAGCCCTCTACCACTGAGCCACACCCTCTGCTCTTTGTGTGAGCCATGAAACACTCTACCACTGAGCCACACCCTCTGCTCTTGTTTGGTTTTGAGATAGAATCTTGCTATGTAACCCAGGCTGGTCACAGACTCATGATAATCCTCCTGCTTCAGCTTCACAAGTGTTTAGATCACAGGCCTGCACTTCCACAGCCCGATGTAGATGTAGACTTTTGCATTTTCTTTCTGTAACTTTATCCCTGGTATCAGGAGAAAATTTTATGGATTTCTGGAAAGGCAACACTTAGCTAGTTACTCCCATTAGTACAAGAGAAAAGAAGCAACGTTACTTAAATATACCAATAAAAACTTGTCCAGTTTGCTATTGCTGAATTAAAAACTCACTGTGCTAGTGAGGTACCATGTTGGCCCAGAAAACTATTTGTTAGTAGAGAAGCTCCTCAAAGGCCATGTCATTCTATCATCGTCCTGTTCTTAGTCTCAGCTCCTGTCACCTTTTGTCCCTGTGCAGGGTAGGGCAGAGAGTCCCCACTATCTGACCTCCCCTCTGTAGGGTAGGGCAGAGAGTCCCCACTATCTGACCTCCAGGCTCCTTTGCTGACCACCTCTATTCTGATCTCACCAAGAAACTCTACCCTGAGCCACTTCATTAGCATAAATGTGGGGGTGCTACAAAGTGGCTTCATGGTGAATGATAAAAAAGCTTTCCATTGCTCAGAAAATTCTGACTTAACAAAAGCCGCATCAGGAGCCAAAGACTAGAAACATTTCTTGTTAGAGACAAATAAACATGCAAACGACTAAATTTTATTTTCAGGATAATATCAATGGCTTGGTAATTAATAGCACTCATTCCAAAATTAGGGAGCTATTCAATATTTCAATATTTACGTTCAAGGCATTCCTTGCGTACTTTGTAATCTAAAGTCTAAAGAAAGATGCAAGTTTTGTCCATGTGTCAAGAGGCCTTTGCGCTTTTTCATGGAAATGCTGTTTTAACCAGCTTTAGAACAACACATATTCTAACACTAGAAATGAATTTTTTAATTTGAGCATCAAAATGGAAAAGAACAAATGTATATTTAATACAGAAAAAAGTGGACTCTATTTTTAATGAAATACCAGATACTTACTAGAGTAAAAATATGTTCTTTTCACTTTGGTTAATGTTTTAATAAGTGGATAAAATTAGAATAGAAATAATTCAAGCAGGTTCAAGCTGATAGTACATATGGATGGCAGGAGGTCGTTTTTGGACACTGAGCTAGCTCCATGACAGGTTCCAAAGCTACAAAAAAAACCTCCAAAAAACAAAAAAACAAAACCCTGTCTCGAAAAACAAAACAACAACAAAAAGAAACCAAACCAAAAAAAAAAAAAGAAAAGAAAAAACATTCACCAA
The DNA here is from genome assembly GCA_025134845.1 of Neodon shergylaensis. Classification (NCBI taxonomy): domain Eukaryota; kingdom Metazoa; phylum Chordata; class Mammalia; order Rodentia; family Cricetidae; genus Neodon; species Neodon shergylaensis. Next base: position 75,789 of record JABTXL010004243.1, read on the forward strand.
AAAGGAAAAGAAAAAGTGGCTCATTTTGTGATGTACCCTCTCCACGAGATCATTTTAAGTGTGTTCATGATGTACTTTTCTTAAAACACCCAGAGAACATTAAGTTGATCAGGGAGTGCCTCAAGGATTGGGATACAAAAGAAAAGTGGAACTCACGTGTAACTTCTACAGCTGAAAGAGCCTGGGTCTCTTCAGGACAAACTTTCCTCCACGAGGATTGGGTCCTCCCATGGGGATGCTGGGTCTCCTCGGAACAGACTTCTCTCCATGAAGATCTCGGTCCCTCTGTGAGGATACTGCTTCAGGCAATAGACACTTGCAAGCACTGTGTCCATTAAGAGCAACCAGCTTGTTCTGCTTGTGTTATTGGAGACTGCTCGTTCATTTCCTGGCTGCCCAGACCCAAAATAAGCACACAGAAACTGTATTAATTAAAACACAACTTGGCCTATTAGCTCTAGCTCCTGATTGGTTAGCTCTTATATCTTAAATTAACCAATTTTTCTTAATCTGTGTATCACCACGTGGCTGTGACTTACCAGCTAAAGTTCCAGCATCTGTCTCCTCTGGGGGCTACATGACTTCTCACCTCGACTCCGCCTACTCTCTCTAAATATCTTTTCCAGCCTGCCTATATTCTGTGAAGCCATTGGCCAAAAACAGCTTTATTCATTAACCAATAAAAGCAACACATACAGAAGGACTTCCCGAATCATACTTGTTCTGATTTCATGGTCACCAGGTAATCTTTGAACACCATTTGCTTTACTATGTAGAAAGCAGGGGCGGGAATGCATTGACTGAGAAACATTGATCTTTGGGCCATTAACATCAGTCATGCTGGCTGTCAGTCTTGTCTCAGTTGCTTTGTTTAGCCTTATCACTGCTTTGGAGCACTAACAGAATTGGCTTCTTGATGTGGATGTTTCTGCTGTGAACTAGACCTTGTCTTTGAACTTGGTGATCCTAAGGTAAATTCTGCATGCTGACACGCATCAGCAAGAGCCAGCTGATTTTGACCATGGCGGTCAAGGGCAGGGATGGGAATAGAAACCACTCTCCCGGTTCCTAACACATGGCTCTATACAGCACATCATAGCCAAGGTCTACTTATAGCTTTGGGGATACATATTGCTATCAAAGAAAATATGACCTACCTATGTTTTAAACATTTTTAAAATTTTTCTTAGTCCATTATTTAGGATTGAGCATGGGGAAGCCAACAACACCTGTGAAAACCAGGTGAAAAGGCTGATAGTTTTCCTTCTGGAATTTTTTTCCCTTTCCAAAACCATACATTAGCTTCCTCAATACTGCATGCAATGGGAAGTGAGTGAGGTTTGTAAGGTGATGTAAGCACCCTTGTCCTGTTCACCTCACACAGACGAACTCTTATCAGGAATATAAATTGAGTTAGAGGCTTTTATTCTTTAGAGATTCCTGAAATTAAGGGTGTGAGGTATCCCCTGTCCACATTAGGTATTGACCCATGTCAGAGAAGCATTCCATAGAAGAGTTACAGTACCAGCCCCCTTGTACATTTTCTGTTAGCCTTGAACTCCCTATATAGCCTAGGCTAGTCTTGAACTTGTGTCCTTCTGTTTTAGTTTCTTGAGTTGCAGGATTATTGGCTTGTACCACGAAGCCACCAGGACTTTATTATAGTTTTGTTTTACTAAAAAAAGATTATAGGTATAAGCATAAATCGAAACGGATTTATTTAGATTTTAAGTAATTTACTCAAAATGCATAATATGCATATGTAGTAACAGGGGCGGCGGGGTTGCGTCCCCTGCACCCTGCCGCCCGCATGGTTAGCTTTGTAC
>JABTXL010004243.1:77624-87770 GCA_025134845.1 Neodon shergylaensis
TTAACCAATGAAAGCAACAGATAAGATACAAGACCCACCTCCATCATGCATATTATCTTGGTTACGAAGCTTTGTGGTGCCATTTTAAAAAGTAGTTTAAATTATTCAATATAATTGACACTTCCTTCTGAACCGGTATTTACATTTAAATAGAACTCTAAATTACTTATATTATAGGTCATTAAAGAAAATTTACTGTTAGGTAATCTGCTTAGAAACACATGTTCTAAGAAAGAGACCGTAACAGAGAAGTGATTAACAATGGAACTAATATGGAAATGAACTTGGTGATGACAATTGAAGACAAATAGTGACCAATGAAACAGTGTGCTGCTGCGCACAGCTTGGGTTTGTAGTCAATCATGCCCGACCAGGCAGAGGAATTCATTCCACGCTCATTTTCCAAACAAATGCAAGACACAGCTGAGGATCTTTCAAAACACCTCTGTCACTCGCCAATCCTAGTGACTCAACAGTAAAGGAATACAACCTAATTCTATTCAGAAAAGAAATATAGTCACCGAGACTGAAGGAAAAAAAACCCTGCAAACTCAGCAAATTTTCAAACATTGAAAAGTGCCGTGCCATGAGATGGTGTGGTTACCATCTTAGCAAGCAGGAAGGGCTGGTTTCCCCCAACCACATACGGGTAACGGATGAGTATAGGGGCTGTGATTTGGTTTCATCTGGATGATTTTCAGTTTACAGTTTCTCCATGTTTTCCACGCCATCGGGAAATTTCTCCACAAGAAACCCTCTCCATCTCCATCGTCACTAACAATGCTGTATCCAGAGTGTGTTAGAACTAACCTAACAAGAGCCGGACGGTGGTGGCGCACGCCTTTAATCCCAGCACTCGGGAGGCAGAGACAGGTGGATCTCTGTGAGTTCGAGACCAGCCTGGTCTACAAGAGCTAGTTCCAGGACAGGCTCCAAAACCACAGAGAAACCCTGTCTCGAAAAACCAAAAAATAAATAAATAAATAAATAAATAAAAATAAAAATAAAAAAATAAAAAAAATAAAAGAACTAACCTAACAAGAAGGAAAATATCCACACTCCACAGTTAACAACGCTGTATTCAGAGTGTGTTAGAACTAACCTAACAAGGAAAATATCCCACAGTCCCTCCGTTCCTCAACATTTCTTTGCTCATAGGGTCTGTTGGTTAAGTTGTAATAATCAACAGTGAGCCATTTCATTTTAATCTGTAACTGGGCAGATAAAAGAGATATACTACAACAGCCTAAAAGTTCTGCAAGAAGTGTGCTAATTTCTTCCTGCTTAGATTTCCATAAAATTTGAGTAACAGTGCTGTTTTTGAGACCAGATGCCAGCGTCTTTGAGAACACTCTCTGGTTGTCAGTTCTCGGTAGGAATGCATTTACCTGGAAGTGGCCCCGAGTATATAAATATATAACATATAATATTTTCTGACTGAAGCGCTCAACCGTCATCAGGCTGTGGCAGCTGCTGCCTTCTCAGACACGTGCTCCTATGGGTAGCAGGGCAGGGGAACTCTGGCTGCCCCTTCCTCTACTGGTTCCCCTGGGATTTGATGTGGCCAGGTGCCACATCAACCTTTGCTGCTTGCTAAGATAGCAACCACTGTAACACCAGGCACTGTTCAGCTTTTGAAAATTTCCTGACTTTCTTTGCTCCCCTTCCCCCCGTCTGGATGGTTATATTTCCTTATTGCTGTTAAGGAAATAAATGTATCATCAGCTCCACAAGGCCTTAGCACAAACATTTAAACAGGATAAAAATGAACACACCAGATATTCCTTCAATCAGTGACGGTGGCAGGCGAAAGGCCAAAGTTAGTGAGCAGGACTCTCTAAGTTCCCGGAGAGGAAGAGCGGTCCAGCTCCGGATTCTCAGCTCACACAGCAAGGTCGGCAGCCTCCCCTCACCCTCCTCTCACCAGCCCCTTTCCACACGAAGAGCATCCTTGTAGATATCCCAGTAAGCCTGTGTGGCAAAGTCAAAAGCTGGCGGTGGCAAGTGAGAGGCTCCAGCATCCTCCAGGGTGCAGGCAGAAAAGCTGGGTGAGCGCCTGGGACGAGGTTGCCGGAAAGGGATGGCGGGGGAGTGGCTGAGATGCACTAGCCTGGCTTGGGCGAACTGGTGCAGAGACAGCTTTGGGGATGGATGGGGTGGGAGGTGTGGGGACCGCGGCATCGTCCTCTGGGGAAGCCCAGCCTACACGTCCGGTTTCGGGGCAAAAAGCCAGGCAGGTGCGGCGGGAGCATGCGCGTGCGCGGCGGGGGCGTTTCCCGCGCCCTGGACCGGTGCACTTCGCGGGCGGCTGCTGAGGGGCGCTGGGGTAAGCAGGGTGAGCTCCTGGGGTGGGCGGGGGCGACTCCTCGGGGCAAGGGGTGGCGGTGTGGACTCCTCCCTTCTCTCTTCGCTGCGGGGCTGAGGCGCACCCCACTTGTCGCCCACTTCGCTAGCTCCTCAGCTGGCAGGGCGGGGGCGGGCCGGGAGTGGCCCCGCACCCCTAGACCTCTCTAGCACTCGCGCTTGGGTAGGCGGCTTTTGTGTTCCTTTCGGGGACTGAAGCCCAGGTCTGTTTCCACGTTGTCCACACACGGGTCCTTCCAGCCTCATTGCCCCGGGGCTTGCTTGTACAGAGTCTGGGAAAGGGCGCTGGGCGGCCGCCCCGCAGTGTAAGATGCTCTGTAACTACCCCCAGTGGGGGGCCTGGGAAGACCTTGCTGGCCTCTGTCGCCCTGTCTTCTCCACTCTGTCTGCTCCCCAGGCCTTGCTGAGTGAGCTGGGGAGGAGGAGGGGACACGCGTGGGCCAGCACAGTTACATCCGGTATTGGTGTAAGAGTTTCTCTGGAGGTGGGGAGGAGGCTACCCGAATATTTTGTCCGCAGCCTTTAATTTGTCAATGGTTAACACCTTCAAACTGTTCTTCTTTGCTATATATACTTCTGTTCACTTACAGGAACATTTTTTTATTCGTTCATTTATTCTTTTAAGAGATAGTATCGCATGAAACCCAGTTATCCTCAAACTTGGTAGTAGCTAAGTTATGATAACGTTGAATTCCTGATAGTGGTGCCTCCACCTGGCAAATGCTGGTGCAGGTGCACCCCAATACACTAAGGCCCTGAGACGGATGGTTTGTGTGACTACTGTGTCGTGGCTAAGTGAAGTCAGCCTGGTCCGGAACACCCTGCTCGTCTTCAGGCGTGTTTGGTTCCCACCAAGCTTGCCAACTGCTGTTCCTACCGTCCTGTGTTCAATGTTCTTTGTAGAAGATGCTTGCAGCAGGTCAGGGCTTGAGTTCTTGGCTGGAAGGAATAGTGTGATATCCTGGTGTTTTCTAATCCCCTTGATTCCGAAAGGAGGTGGAAGTGATAGGTGGTGGTGGTGGTGGGGGGGGGAGGTTGATGCAGAGTTTGCTCTTGGTGTTCACTTATAAAAGATGCTAAAACGTCCAACTTCAGTTATTATTCCTCGTGGTAACTATAGGATTTTGAGAAAAGGTTGGAAAAGGAAAGATAGTTTTGAACCTCCCGATGGGTGTAATTCAATAATACATCGATTAGTGTGCGATATGAGGCCATGGGGAGTTTTCATTGTATGGACCGCTGGATCATGGAATCATTGAATTCATACTTTGCTGGATAATATTAATCTCGATCTGATGCTTAAAATAAACTCTCAAATCATTTCATACGAGTACCGATGGGGAGGTGATCCAAAGACAGAACTCAAGTTGAACTGACCAAGCTTTCACCAAAAAGAGAAATAAATGGGTTGTGATGTTTACAGTTAACCACGAGATTCTCAGGAGAGAGGCTACCATCTGCTTCACCGCAGCAACTGAGTGATGTGCACCTTAAACCCCTGATTTATGGTTAGTAGGAAGGAAAGAGCCTGCAGTGCTTGGTCCTGGGTTGGTCCAGCATGTGGCTAGGTACTTATTCAAATTTCTTTTTTTTTTTTTTTTGAGGTTGAATCTGTATGGGATCCGGCAAACCCTGAGCTGAGACGGGAATCTGAAGCAGGAATCAGGAGAGCCCACTGATTTTGAAGGGAACTTTGCAGGTAGGATGCTCTTACCAGGCAGAGCTCTTATGAGCAAGGTGGGCGGGGACTGTGGCAGAGGCTCTTTCTCTAGCCAGAGGGAGCTCTGGTTCTCTGCCTCCCATTCTTTCTTTTCTTGTGTCTCAGTTTCCTCCTCTGGAGCTGAAGGAGAGGTGGCATGTTCCATGGCATCAGTGTTCACTCTGCTGTTATTTTAATTAGGAAATAATGCTGCTATTGATGAATATATTGCTATTATTACATTCAGATATCAAAGAGAAAATCAAGGTTCATTTTGTTGTTGTTGTTCTTTTGCTTTGTGGTAGAGAATATTCTTTAATTCTCATGTCTTTACAGCCTGTGGCCCTGGTCCTCAGCACGATAAAGCTGAATTATTAGGGATTCTAGCACAGTACCCAATGTCAATAACTTCTTTACTTGGTTTCTGTAGATGGATAGAACGAAATGTTTTTTTCTTTCTCACCCACAGCAGTGGATTTGTTGGGCTCTATTCCCAGAAGTTTTGTGAGTGTTTTCAGGGCCTATTTATACAATGTTTTAGCTTAGAAGGGGCTAGAGTTAATAAACTATGCATTTGAGGTCACATATCCACTTAGAGAGGTTGCTGGGTCTTGCTTGTGCGAATGGCAATTTGATTATGATAGATCATCAGGAATATTTAGGGCATTTTGCTTTGTAAGGCAGTTATCATTGTCAATCTTCCCAGAACTGGGTTCCATCTGCATCCAAGGTAGAGCCCACTGCTATGGGTGATGGAAGAACAAAGATACTTTACAGAGATTGCTCCCCAACATGCTGCACAAAGGGAAGTTAAACGTGATTATAAACTGCATTCGTATCTAAATGTTTTCTTTCATATTTCAAGAACTTTCAACTGAGTCTCTTTGTCACATGCTGTTAGCTTATGGAGGTAACTGTTGTCCCACCTGAGCAGAAACCATGGAGGAACAAGGCTTCTTGACTTACTCACAGGCTCCTACAGCCTAGGACCAACTGCCTAGGGATGGTGCCACCCACAGTGGGCTGAGCCCTTCTGTATCAATTCATCATCAAGATAATGGTCAGGATAACCCCGACTGACGTGCCACAGACCAATGAGATACAGGTTCTTCCACAAATGAGGCTTCTCTCAGCTAAGTCTAGGTGGTTCACGTTGACGATTAAGGGGAACCAGGACAGTGTCCTGGTTGTGACTTATTGAAATAGTCTGGTTTACTGTGGTGGGAATGGGGTATGTGTGGTTGAGACAGGGTCTTGCTACATATTCCTGGCTGGCCTGTTACTCACTTTGTATTCCAAGCTGGACAGAAGTCAGAATGTCAGTGGAGCCTCAGAAAACCAGCTACTTAAATTAAAAGAACTTAATATGCCCAAACTCATAACATTCTCTTGTAAAAATGTCTGTATGATAATAGACATGACTGTTGATGAGAAGCTAGACAGGAAGTGCTATTAATCATGGTGTGGGAAGGACCTGAATTATTAATAGCAGCTCAAAGAACTTGTTTGCCCAAATTTATCCAACTGAGTAATGGCTGATTCGGAACTCTGACTTAGCCTTCTGGAGTCTGAGTTCATGGAATTTCCTCTATGTACAGATGCATATGTGTATGTGTGCACACACACATGTATCCATCCATTGTCTCTCCATGGAATTTTCTCTGTGTATAGATGTGTATGTGTGTACACACACATGTGTTCCTCATCTGTCCATGGAATTTCCTCTATGTACAAATGCCTATGTGTATGTGTGTATACACATGTATCCATCCATCATCTGTCTTTTGGTGCAGGGGATCAGATTCATAAGGTGTTTTCTTTTGTTTTTGTTTTATAGTAGAGTTTTCTAGCAAAGTTATATTCAATAGTTTGTGGACTTTATGCATTTGCTCACTTGAATCGTGACACTTGTGCTGTATTTACTAAGCAAGAATATGTTCATTCATTCTGTAAATTTTTTTTTTTTATCAACTTTGACCAAGGCTGTGCTAGGCCTTGGGATGTAGAGATTTGAGGAGCTGAACACATATCTTGTTTTCAATCTTTCTTCAGGCAGCTCCCGTGGTGAACATAGGCAGCTTCCTCTGAGCCTTCTTCGTGTTGTGACATAATGCTCTTACCTATTGGTTTATGCATTTCTTGGGTCAGTGCTATTTCTGAGTACTGATGCTATGTTTGGCCTCAGCATGAAGCTTTCAGTCTTCTCCGCTCAGGAAATGCCCTTGGTGTTTGTAAGCTCCTTCAGAGGGCCAGCTGCTGGCTCTGAGGCCCCAGGCTGTAGGAGAAGGGTTGGGATACTTATGCAAGGGAGAGGGCAGGGAGGCAAGTGAAATTTAGGACCTCCTTATCAGGTCCCCAATTGAGAGACTCCTGTTCTGCTCCACAGATGGCACCTGAGGGGCTACCTGTGGGAGGTGACATAGAAACAGGGTCTCATCACCCTCCGGCCAACTCTGCTCTTTGTCAGCTGGATCCTGAAGGGCTGTCCCCAGAGACCATGTATTCTGGGTGTTAGGAGAAGGGCGGGCTTTAATTAAGCCTGTTCAGAGATGAGGAACACCCTCCGGGCTTGTGTCTTTTCTGCATTGTGCGTGTGGCCCCTGTTGGCATATGGCACAGAAGAAGTAAGATCTGTCTCAGTCTATGGAACGTGCAAACGCTGTGCTTTCAAAGGTTCTCACCGAGTGTCGGCTCACAAATGAAGATAAGAAATTCAGCAGTAGTAATGTCTTCGTGGGTGAGCTTTAAAATTTCTTCAGATTCTCTTTGGCCTAAGTGTCTAAAGATGTTGCTTGAATCCAGTTCAAGAAAAAAGAAACAGTTTATTTAGAGTGAGATGATTTTATCCATTAATATCTCTCTCTCCCTCTCACCCTCTCTTCCTCTCTCTCCCCCAGTCTCTTTCTTCCTCTGCTGCTGCCTCTTTCTAATCCATGCCACTTGAAATGTCTATCATGGAAGCCATTATAGTTAAATCGATGTGCAGATGCCACACATATTTCTTCAACGTATCTTCCTCTCACGCATCTTTCTTCCACGCATCTTTCTTCTGGAACTGAAAAAGTGAAAGTCTTTGAAATAAGTTACAGGAGCCTGAGCCTCATGTCTCCCTGTTCCGGGGACTCACACTCGCCAGTCCTGTCAGGCACACAGTGGTGATGGTTTGAGGTGCATAGACCCCCCTCTGTTTCTTTTCCATTTAGAATACTCTATTGCGTTTTTGTTTTTCAAGACAGGGTCTCACAAAGAAGCTCAGGCTGGCCTTGAACTTTTCATCCTCCTGTGACAGTTCCAGTCACCATGCCCAGCTGCACTTGAATGCTTAACCTAATGTGGAAAATTATTCCTGGATGCTTCCTGGTGTTGGGTGTCAACTCTATCAGACTTTGACAAAATACTTGTGAAATCCTCCTTAAGAGCCTGACGTGTGATCAGTAGGAAAATAACTTCCCTCGTGCTGGTAAATTCTCAAAACAGTCAACACATGTACATGTGTAATCAAATGGAGAGCTTGGCAGGCTGTTAACTTTTGTTTATTTCTGCTTTTGAGACAAGGTTTCACTGTCGGCCCAGGCTGGACTTGAAATTGAGTCTTTTTGCATCAGCCCGTACGTGCTAGGCTTATAGGTGTGTGCTGCCATGCCTGGTGGGGTCGATTAACCTGGAGAATATAAGTCTGCACCTGTGTCTATATTTCGATTCACACTGAAAGGGCCAATGAAAATGCTGGGTCAGGTGGGACATAGCTGCGAAGGAGAATCGTTGAACAGCTTTCTGCTCAGTGACGTCATTTCCCAAAGTTACAAACAAGACCTGGAAAATTTTGAAACACAAAGTACACGTTTCTTGGTTTGTTTAGAGCTGTATTCCTGTGAGAAAGCATAAATCACTAGAACAGTGCTAAACTATTCTTTCGGCTTATGCAAAATGAACTGAAGTTCAAAAATCTAAGAAACGTATGTGAGGTTTTTAACCTATGTGACCATTAAGTGTGATGTTCCTTCCCCCTGGAGGCAGGGAGATTGTATTCTAATGGATTTGCCCATGCCATAGGCCTTGCCCATGACACTCCAGAAATGCCATGCAAAATTAAAATAACTGCCCTGTGAGTGAGAAACTTCCCTTTATTCCCAGTCCTTGCCCAGAGCTTTGGATAGTTCTAAGGAAATTCTTTCAGTTACTTGCAGTGATAAGGATGTGACATCATTTGCTAAAGGGCAAATTACTTCTGCTTAGTTTAGAAGTATCAATCACTCTTCCCTTTTATTGCTATTATTTTATGTAAAGGAACTTATTTTATAATAATTTTGATATTTCCAAAATCATCTTCATTTTTCCAAAGTTTAAACCTTTTAATGAAAATATTATGGTTGAATGTTGGCTCCCAGTCACAAACTATGTTTACCTTTCTTTGCTGGTCAGGTATTGTTTGTATTTATGATCAATTAAATTTCTCGTGTGTTTTATGGTTGAGTCTTGGTTTGCGTACCACCAACAGTTCGACTGTGCATAGGTATATTTATCTAGCTTAAAATGAGCAAGTTGTCTGAAGTTGGAGTGTGCTATCGAATCTACATTTGGGTTATGTGTGTGTGCACATCTGTAAATTCATGCATATATGTGTGTAAGCAGTTGAATTTATCACTTTATCCAAAATTATATTATTTAATTCTATCAGATATTCTTGGTGTTTCTAGAAAACGAGAAATCTTATTAAAATTGGAAGTATCCTTCCCTAACACTCTAGTTGATGTAGACATGTTTTTGCAGGATCCCTAGCAGGTGGTCATGTCTACTGTGCTTGAGATATAAAACAAATGAGTACCAGAAAAAGTACTTAAATAAATAAATAGTATGCTCAAGGATATTTGAGGGAATGAAAATAATCGAAACATGTAAATCTTGGAATTTTGATTTCCAGAAAACCCTGGGGCTAGAGAAGAGGTTGAGAACCCTGGCTGCTCTTCCAGAGGTCCTAAGTTCAGTTCCCAGCAACCACATGGTGGCTCACAACCTGCGGTGAGATCTGATGCCCTCTTCTGGTATGCAGGCATACATGCATGCATAAGTTAAATAAATCTTTTAAAAAAGAAAGAAAGCCCTGTTAGTACATCGTATGTCTCTAGGCTGACACAGGTATCTGTCACTAGAAGACTGGAGATAGAAATTCGTGTCTCCCAGCCCTGGGTGCCCTGGTTGAAGCCACGGTTTAGAGACATGAACCCCTGTTTGAGAGCTATGTTTCAGCTTTCCTGATCCCCAGACTTCTTGTTGCTGAGGTTGGGTTGAGACAGGGCCAGGTCCATTTTGTCCCTATAATGGAGATGCTTCGGGGCCTCTTCCTGCATCTTTGTGTATACTTCTAACTCTTGGCTTTGTCCAGTGCCACCGTGTCCCAGTCGGGCCTGTCTTGGTTTTGCTGGGGGTGCCAGCATGCAGTATGGAACAGCTTTTCTAAAGCCCAGAGCTTCCCTGGGTGCTGGGGCCACACTTACTAGTGACTCTAAACCTCTGAACGGCAAGGACCTTTGATGTATTCGATCCGAGTTCTCTAAGAGTGTGAACTAAAGGAGCTAGTTACTTGTAGTTTGTGAGCCTATATAGCTGTAGTTCAGCCGTGACACATAAGTCCTCCCTTCCTTGCTGTTTCTCCCTCATCTGTGCTTAACCTTTCCTAAGCCCTGTTCTTGCCCACGGCCGCTGGGTGAGAATGGAGTGGGCTTGGGCTACACTGGATTCTTGCACTTTGCCTAGACTGTGAGAAGCGATAAAGGCTCAAATTTACAAAGTAGCATTTTATTTCGTTTTGTTTTATTGCTATTTTGCCTTTCCTGTAGAGTCATCTCTCCAGCTTCCAAAGTAATACTTTAGGGTGTTTGACAGCTATTCAGAATTGGGGTTCTGAAATACATATGAAATAGAAGATGGTGTCTGTAAATGATGCTTATAAAGAGTGGGCATTAGCATGTTCTATATGGACAGCCCCTGGAAACATGGATGTGATGGGTTTTTAGGGGGGGTGATTATTGATATGACTGATGTGGTCACCACTGCCGACCTGAGTCTGTAATGGCACTGTCTTA
>JABTXL010004243.1:89119-99474 GCA_025134845.1 Neodon shergylaensis
TGTGGCTCCCTGTAGCTCAGTGTGGCTCCCTGTGACTCCCTGTAGCTCAGTGTGGCTCCCTGTGACTCCCTGTGGTTCCCTGTGGCTCCCTGTGGCTTCCTGTGGCTTCTAGTCAGGTTGAAAGCAAGCAGGAGAGGTGCATTAGAAAGAGGCTGGAGGAAGGGCTTGCCCCTCTCCCCAGGTGGTATTTTTGTCTTCCTGTCCACCAGCAGAAAGGGAAAATGACTTTATGGTTGTTGAAGAGTGGAGTTCTCTCCAGGGTCGCTCAGGGGCAGGCTTCAAAGCTCACACTCAGATGCTGTCAGTGTGGCAGGTACCCTGGGCCCCCAGGATGGTGCAGTGGCCTCCATGTTAAAGACAGGAGGGATTGGTGAGCCTGGGCTGCCTAGGTACACATCATTGGGTCTCCTGCTTAAGATTAGTGCTGTTTGGAAATCTTGAGGTCCCCCCCAACTCATTTTTCTTTCCTCCCCCATTGTGCTCCCCATAGAAGTTTGAAATGTAGTTTAAAAAAATGCATGTGTGAATGTGTGATTTCTTGTTTTGCTTTTTAATGCTTAGTGTGTGGTGTGCATGAGCTTGTCTGTGTGTGTGCATGTGTGTGTGTGTGCGTGTGTGTGTGTGTGTTAGAGGGGACACAGCAGTGCTCTAGGCTTTCAATGCTTATACCGATTTGTCAACTTGATAGCATATGGCTGTGTATGTGTGTGTGTGTATGTGCGCGCGCGCGCATGCGTGTTTGTTACAGGGAACACATCAGTACTCCAGACAGTCAATACTGACTTTACAACTTGATAGTATACAGCATCACCAAGCAGAAGAGCTTCTGGGCATTTCTTTCAGGGATTATCTCTGTCAGGTTAATTGAGATGAGAAGCTCCACCCTATATGTGGACGTCGGCATTCCAGGGGTCAGGGTCCTGACCTGCATGAGGAGAATAGCAGGCGCTGGAGAGATAGACAGACAGACAGACAGGTAGGGAGGGAGGGAAGGAGAGTGGGGGAGGCCTGGGAGGAGGAGAAGGAGAGAAAGAGAGAGAGGAAGGGAGAGAGAGAGATAGAGAGAGAGAGAGCTCCTGTAGAGGACAGAGAGGACATCAGGTGTTGACTTTTGCCCTGTGCGTTCTGTGAGACAACAGGATTGGCACCCAAGTGTCTTTATCTGTTGAGTCAGTTTTGCATCAGTTTCCCAGATTTTGAAATAGGCTAATTAAATTCTGCAAGCTGTATGGGGGTCAGGGTTTAACTTGTACAGGCTGCGTGGCAGTAAGTCTTTAACTTCTGCAGCCTGCATGGGGGTAAGGCTTTAACTTCTGCAGGCTGCATGGGAGCCAAGGCTCTCATACCTGCAGGCTCCATGGGGGTGGGGTGGAGTGGTGTGGCTCACCAGGAGGAAACTTCAGCAAAATGCATTTGCCAGGCACGAGAAGTGGGGGAGCAGTGAGCACACAAAACACAGCCCTCTCTTGAAGGGAAGAAGATGCAGTTTATTTGGGGACCATATATGAGTGGCCATAGCCAGGATCACAGATTCAAGCTTCCCTAAATACCATGCTCCGGTGTGATAATACTTTCATTACATTTTTACAGTAATAGGATAAAGGGGATTATGAATCCAGACATGTTTCAAATACAATGATCAAAACATGTTTTGAAATATATAGGTGGGTTACAGCAAAGTAGGCAGGCGTACCTACTGTAGGATTTATGTTACCTGATATGGGTTGGTGGAAGCTAGGGCTCTATTTACATAGTCCAAAAGGTTTTGTTTTACAAAGATCTTAGGTCACATATAGAGGTAGGCAATAAATAGTCACGTCACACAGGAGCTTCTATGGCTTTGGGACTGCAATGTGCCAACTCCCCACAAGCACGGGACCTCTAGCCAGCCTTGAATTTTTTTTTTCCCCTAGGAACTTTAGTTTACATCAGGCAAAGCAAAAAGATGATTGTAGGAAATTCAGAACAAAAAAACAAGTCTTTATATTTTTTATAAAATTCTGAAACAAATCAAGAGTAATAAACACTGTGGAGGATAGGAAAGCCTGCCATGGCCCTAAACACCATGCTTGCTGGTGTTTCAAGCCTGAAGGTAGGACATGAGGCTCCACTTAGCTCCTGCTGTCAGGCAAGGTAGCCTCGTAGATAGGGATGATTTCCACTGCCTCCACTAGGGGCCACCTTTCTTTCTGTCCTGGATATGACTAGTGTACTATCCAGCTTTCCCCTACTGCCATAAATTAGCTCATGAAGAAGTGGTTTATTTTGGCTTATGGTTTCAGAAATCCCAGTTCATTGTTGGAGGAGGAGGCTGCTTGTTGGTTTTCAGCCACCTGGCTAGCTTAGACCTGAAATAATCAAACACTGCTATTAGCTCTAACTTCTTATTGGCTAGCTCTTACATTTTAATTTAACCCATCTCCATTAATTTGTATATGACCTTGTGACAGTGGCTTACTGGCAAAGTTTTGGCATGTCTGACTCTGACAGCGGATCCATGGTGTCTCTCTGACCCCGTCCTTCTTCCTCCCAGCATTCTGTTTAGTTTTCCCTGCCTACCTAAGTTCTGCCCTGCTATAGGTCCAAAGCAGTTTCTTTATTCATTAATGGTAATCACAGTGCACAGAGGGGACTCCCACATCAGTTCACGGTCATTGCTTTCCATGGCTGGGGACACTGGGAATGCCCAATCAGGAGCAGTGCCAGGGAGTCCTGGTGAAGCAAATAATTGCATCATCAACTTGCTGCAGAAGAGCGGGGGAGGGGTTGAGCTACATGTCAAGTGCATATTTCAGTCCATAGGACTATCCCCTAGGCCCCTTGTGGGGGCTCCTCCACTTTGCCACCTTCAGCACTGGTTTAAGAGGAGACTGTGCCTTGAACACATGGGTCTTCTAGGGTGTTGGAGAGACATACTAGCAACCTTGTACTTGAAACAGAGGCCCTCAGAGTCAGGGCCCTTCTGGCTACTAGAAAAGCTATATACAAGTTTATTGAAAATTACTATCTATTAATCCCCCCCCCCACACACACACAAAGTCTCAACTAAGGACCATGCATTAGCTCTCCTGAGAAGATTGTCTTAGTTTTGTGTGTAGGAGTGAGGCTGCCTCAGGAAAAATAACGGAGTTCTTGCTGGAAAGGCCAGGCATGGCAAACAGACGTAGCATAAGAGGAATTACTGTGCTGTCTTCTCAGTGTGAGGTGTTGTGATACTAATTTGTAAAAGGTTTTAGTGATGGATCACTGGAAACAATTGTTTTCTTGATTTATTTCAGATGGATTCTTCGACAATTTTCATTGCTCATATCTGCTCCTAACTCCTCCTTCCCACCCCCATGCCTCCCTAACATGTCTCCCCCACCACAACCTTCATATCCTCTTTTTAAAAGTTTTGCTGTGTCTGATTAGTGCTTTCTGCTGTACCATTGGCTGGCTACTGGCCTGGTCTTGTGATGGTGACTGTAATGTCAATGCAGGGCATCTCCAGAAGGCAGCACCCGAGCCCTTGACCACCTGCTCTTCCTCGTAGATTCTTTTTACCCCTTCTTCCGTGGTGCTTACTGAGCTGGGGGGACCTTGACAAAGCCGTCTCATTCAGCGATTGAACTCAGCGGTCACTTTGTCTTGGCACTTTGATGAGTTATGGATGTCAGCAATCACTGCTTCCCAGGGCTGAGAACAGCACCAACTGGCAGAGTGACTTGCTGGCAGAACTGCACTGAGTTGAAAGGTGACGAGCTCAGATGCCTCTTAGTGTAGCAGGTTCCCCGTGGCACCCTGTGCTGGAGGGCTACTTTGGAACCATTGGTCTCTGCAGCCTTGGGGTTCTGTCCTTTGTTGAACATTCCGTTGGACACCCCCTGGTCCCTGCCACTTCCCTGTGGCCTGCGCTGCTCAAAGGCTGGAGCCCCGGGAGCTACTTTAACTTTGAGTCTATTTGGGAAGATTTATTTTTACTTTTTATTTTGGGACTCTTTCAACACAGCAATTTGAAGTAAAGGTTGCATGTCCAATTGTTCTGACACTGGTTATTCTCATAGCTATTGAAAGAAGCTGGCGATGTGTAGTAAGAGTCGACCTCAGTTTGCCGAGCTTCTTACTCTTGGTGTGGCACGGTCTGCTTGTTGGTCTCAATTGTTTTCTCCATAAGAAACTGCTTCTGGTCTGCTTTTGCTTGCAGCCTCATCTTTCTAAGCGCGGAGAGCTGTGGTGCCTTTGAGTCTTGACTTTCCTGCTGATGACCTTGGGAGGACTTTGCCACTGTCCTTCCCTCCAAGCAGGCCTGTGATGATGCAATGTCAAAGTATCTCTTGCATTCTAAGAGACTGGAATCTTTGCTGGATCTCACAGCCCAAGTTAATAGCACACCTTGAAGCTGCTCAAGATTTAAGACTCCTGTCCTACTGTGAAGTCAACTCTTTGTTTAACCCGCTTTTAAGAGAACAATTTAACAATCAACCTTACTTGCCTCTGTTCCCATGTAATCAACTTTTACGACCCAAGCTAATGGGTAGTAGCTGCAATCTTATCTTCCATGCCCCAGGCTCAGATAATGCCCGGGTATCTTTTGCTTAAAGTAACAAAGACAGAAGTTGAAAGTAACTTCCTAAAATCCATCAGAAAGGTTAAAAGTGGTCATATATGGATAGTGGTGGATGAACAATGATGTTTTTGTCTGGGTTATTTGGGTGTTTTGAAGCCAGTGACAATCTATTGTAGAACTCTGTTAAGGAATTCTGTAGGCGATCATACTCCTTTCCCATCTGATTGTTTCTATGTTGTTTAATAAATACAGAACCCTGTTAGGTACAGACAGCAGCAGTCACACATACAGACACACACCTTCACACAACAACAACACACACAGAGACAGACAGACACAGGGACAGATTTATAGGGAAACCTTATTCTGGGCACAGACAAATTCAGACTCGGGTAACAGATAGACAGAGAACTGAAGACACAGGGAGCATGGTGCAGAGAACTCATATGTGGACCCGCTGTTGGGTAAGCAGCTCCAAGGGGGGGGGGGTGCATTTTTTTCTCTCTTTAATGTGATCCATGAATTACAGGTGACTCGCTTTAACCACTGGTGCACACAGTCTGCGCTCAGGTCTGCTTCTGACTGTGCCTTTCCTCGCCTCTGCTCTCTCTGCTCGTCTAGATTTGGCCTCTGCCAATGTTGTTGCTCTGCCCACTTGTTATCTGCAATTTTTTAATTCAGTTTTTCAGAGTTCCCAACGTCTATTTTTACACCTAAAATAGCTGTATCTTTGGTTGAATAAACAGATGTTTAATCATGTGCCTGTTTGGCTCCGGCCCCTGGGTTGGCTCTGTAGCTGTGTGAACAGAGGTCAGTTAGGGTTTTATTTAAGATATAAAATCAAGGTGGCAGTAGGGTTGTTGTCAATATTAAGTGATGTTCTAAGCACAAAACATTTAGCACATGCTACAAAGATAGCTACTGCTTTTAATAACTGTTAGCAATGGCTTGCCAATGCTTTTATGTATTATAATATTTCCCTGAATAGGTGATACGTTTTGCTACTGGAGGACTTATATGTGTATTCCAAACACAAAGAACCAATGCATGATGAGACACTTGCACCTTTACTTGTCCTTGCCTCGGGGAGCTTTCCACACTGTCTCAGAGCTTACTAGGTCTGTTAGTTGCTAGAACACACAGAGTAAAGCCACAGGCTTCTGATCTTTATCTGCAGAGGGAACTTTAGATTGTGCTAGGTGGACTGAGAGGCACCTAGTACTGACCAAGGTCCAGCTGACCTGGTGGGCAGTGGCAGGCGAGGGTGTCAAAGTTGCAGCGGGAGCTGTGTCACCCCATGGGAACACTGCCAACTCGGTTGCCCGTCTCGTAGCCTGAGGTTCTGAGTGGACTGTGAAATACTGTGCAGAGAGGGGTCCATCTGCTCTGTGTGACAGACTCTCCGCGTGACTTCTCATTGGCCATGCGGCTGCACTCTGCATGTTACCTCAAGGCTATTAAAAGAATGCTTTGCTCTTAAGAATTAAGAGCCCCAATTTGAATCATTTGGAGATATTTTCTCACAACTACTTAAATACTCCAAAGACTCTTTAAGAATGTCAGCTAGTGTCATTCAGATAACACCATGCTTTCTTACTTCGTTAGTACTGGGCTGTTGTTTTTATATAAACTGATGGCATGAGTGCTCCAAGGCATGATTCAGTAGGAGGATTTTATTGAAAATATGAGGGAGGGATCCCACCAGAGGTGTCTGGAAGGGTGTAGAGCAAGGAGAGAAAGTAGTAGACGGAGCATGGCCAGTAGGCTGGACTTGGCCATGAAGGGAAGAGGGGAGGGAAAAAGGAGAGCGGCGGGGGGGGGGGGGGAGGGAGAGGGAATAGCTGAAATAGCAGGGTTATAAGGACAGTGAGAAACTGGGGTGGGGGGGTAGGGAAGCCCATAATAGAGAAGTGTAGGGTAAGTGAGGAGGGGGCATGATGAGAAGAGCCAGGATGGAGCATGAACGCTGATGTGTGTAGCAGGTACTTGTGATACAGAGGGAGCCTGGAGGCCAGCAAGCGCTTTGGTATGCTAATAGGCACCATAGATACCCACTTACCCATCTGCCAGTGATGAAGAAATGGGTCCTTTGGCAGAGAGGAACTGGCTGAAGCCAGCTTCCAGAGGACTGCTGGCTTTTGTCTAACGGCCAGATGATGGACTCGACAGTTTCAACCCCAGGAGAAAAGTCAGTGATTGTCATGCATTGTGGATATGGCGGCCTTAATACTGTAGGTGGCTGGGTTCTCATCTTGATCTTGTTCTCTGATGCTATAGTAGTTTGGGAAAGAAAGTCTTTCTTGACACCGTGTTACCTTCTGCTTCTTTATTATAGGTACAATCCCTGGAGGTTTGTAACATGAGGGCCGGCTTGTTGGGGTTTCTGTCCCACCTGGTACCCCACAGCCGGCAAGTCCCAAAGAAAATTACACAGAGAGTCTACATTAGGTTATAAACTGTTTGGCCCATTAGCTCAGTCTTCTTATTAGCTCTTGTAGCTTATATTAACCCATTATTCTTATCTATGCTAGCCACATGGCTCGGTACCTTTCTCAGCCGGGCAGGTCACATGTTGCCTCTTCGGTGGTCTGGGCTGGACTGGGAGAAATGGGCCTCCTCCTTCCCAGCATTCTCCTGTTCTCATGGCCCCGCCTCTACTTCCTGTCTGGTTGACCCGCCTATACTTCCTGCCTGACCAAACAGCATTTTATTAAAATACATGATTGACAGAATACAGACAATTCTCCCGCACGAGAGGTTAATTACAAAAATATCAAAAAGAAAGCTCAGTGCAGACTAGCCATATACTCTGGTGCCATCTTTGGCTCCTGTGCAGAAGTGACAGCCCCGCCTTGACTTTCCTTGTTTAGTTATGATTTTACTCGCCACAAAGTGAGAGTAATTCTAGCCTCTCGGATGCTGCTACTACTAAGGGTATATTTGAGGCCACGATTATATTAATACATCAAAACACATTGCAGTGTATATTTTAAACCCTGGGAACAGCAAATTGGTTGTGTAGGCACATATGTCACAAATTTATGTCAAAACATCATTTTAATAACAATGCTTCCTAAAATAAAAGAGAACATTCTCTGACCCCGGGCTGAGCTATTTCCTTTATACGTTTCTTGATATGGGTGTGGCTTCTTCATCCATCCTCCACTGTCTGTCAGTAACAGTGGGTGACTATTTTGTTTATCCTTGCCAAAAGAATTTTTAATGCAATATGTGGGACGCAGATGGTGAGCAGGAATAAGATATAGTCCGCTCACCTGCTGAGTTCTCTGCGGGAGGCCACGAGTAAGACCAAGAATAGCATCATTTGCCAGTATTCAAGGCCATCCAGGGAGTAAGTGTGTTCCCACATGTTTAGGAAAATAAAAATACCTCTCACATCCGAGGAGACTGGAACTTCTGCTGGGCCTCTCTGCTGAGTGAATGCTACGCTTTGGAGTGTGGCACATCACTTAAGATTAATACCCTGCTGTGTATTCAGCCTAATTAACTTGCCTTTAAGAGAACAGTGTGATAGCCAACCGTATGTGCCTTAAATTTCCCATGTAATCATTTTTATAACTCAAGCTAATACATAACTTTAATCTTAACTTATGTTGGTCCCTGAGCTAGAGACCAACGTACATCTGTGTGTATTATGTGTGATATAACAATAATCTGCTAAAAGTAGCTAGCAAGTTGAAAGCGATAAATATCCGTCATACGTGCTTCAATCTGCAATCAGGTACTGCTTGGCAAAGGGTATGTTTGCAGTATTGTCTGTTATTCTGGTAAGCTGGCTCATTGCATTGGTTTAATCCCTTGTAAAACTCATTAAAGATTCCTTTAAAGCATCTGCCATTCCTCCTCCTGTGGTAATTTCTGTACTGTTCATGTAAATATAGAGAAAAACCCTTTATGCGGGAGAGACAGAAGACACAGAGATAGAAGTGGAGAATTTGCACTTGGGCTTGCTTTGGTTCAAAGGAATCCATGATGAAGTCTGTGATTGCCTTCCCTCATGTGATACAGATTCATGGGGCATCTCTGAGGTTGCCTTCTGTGCATCAAACTCACACAAGTGAGAGTCTCACCCTGTTTTATGAGGTAAGGGAACAGACACTACTGAAAGACATGCACAATTGCATCATGCTGTTAAGAATAATGTACTTTCTAAGGAATGAGCTATGTTCGGTGTATTGAATATGAACTATTCTGGAGTAGCCTTTGGAAATGTTGCACGCAAATACCTTCCAGTTTATTTCATAGAATCTCACAGATCTGATCTGAGCTAAGAAAACTTAAAATGGTGTGCAGAGGGGAGGTTTAGAATGAGTGTATTTTTGGTGTAGCGTGAATTATTTTTCTTAAGAGTTCCAGTTCCTCCCCCAGTACATTTAGAAAATTAAAGTACTAAATTAATTGTTTGAAGTAAAATAGTTTCAAATTCTATAAACAAGTAGCTTAAAATCCAGTAAGTCGATATTTAATACCTAGTTTCTTCTTCCGCACATTAAGTGTTGTGTGCTTAGATTATTTAAGAACCATTTGGGCATTGGACAGTCAGCAAACCAAATGGGTGCAGATCCTATGTGGAGCCTATGTCTGAGTTGGGAAGAGCCCATCCATCAATCAATGGTAAGCAATACATAGGTAGGTTATTTAGTGGTTTGGATAATGATAAATATTTTGTGGAAGTAAAATAGAACTCTCTGAGACCATGAAAGACAGTATTTTTCTCATGAAGGTTATTTCAGGTATTTTGTTAGAGCCGTATGATGTGGGAGTGATTTCTTATTAATAAAGAAACTGCCTAGGCCCATTTGATAGGCCAACCCTTAGGTAGGCGGAGAAAACAGAATAGGATTCTGGGAGAAAGAAGCTGAGTCAGGAGTCGCCATGATTCTCCCACTCCAGGCAAACGCAGGTTAAGATCTTTTCTGGTAAGCCACCTCGTGGGCTACACAGATTATTAGAAATGTGAGAGCTAGCCAATAAGAGGCTAGAGCTAATGGGCCAAGCAGTATTTAAATGAATACAGTTTCTGTGTAATTATTTTGGGTAAAGCTAGCTGGGTGGGTGGCCGGGTGGCGGGACGCAGCCCCGCCGCTCCTAATACAACAGCCATAAGAAAGCCAGTTAATAAAGTGACTTTATATGGTATTTTAGAGGACTCTGTGTACAGTTTATGCAACATCATGATTTCTTTCCTCACAAAATTTCAAAGTTTTAACATTTCAGATTTCATATTTTTGAATTGGGAATGCTCAACTTGTCCTTTATGCTTTCTTTAAGAGCTGTGTCTGTTTTCACTTTGACCTCCCTGCTAGAGATTGAGATAATCTGTCACTATATCTAATTCCCTTACATTTTTGGCCCTTTGTATCACTTTTTGCATTTTCATGGTGTGGTTATCTGAATGAGAATGGTCCATCCCTGTGTTAGTTAGGGTTTCTGTTGCTGTGAAGATACACCATGACCAAGGCAATACTTACAAAAGAAAGCATTTAATTTAGGTGGCCACTCACAGTGCAGAGGATTAGTCCATGATCATCATGACAGAGAGCTTGGTGGCACGCAGGCAGACATGGTGTTGGAGAATTCTACATCTTGATCCAAAGGCAACAGGAAGTGTACAGAGTCACTGGGAGTGATTTGAGTGTATATGAGATCTCAAAGCCCACCCCCACAGTGACACACTTCCTCAAACAAAGCCACACCTCCTAATAGTGCCATTCCCTTTGGGGGCCATTTTCTTTCAAACCATCTATCTATCTATCTATCTATCTATCTATCTATCTATCTATCTATC
>JABTXL010004243.1:99484-120108 GCA_025134845.1 Neodon shergylaensis
ATCTATCTATCTATCTATCTATCTATCTATCTATCTATCTATCTATCTATCTTCATCATCATCATCATCATCATCATCTATCCATCCAACCATCCAACCATCCATCCATCCATCCTAGTTAGTGAAACAGCTTGGGAGGCTTGGCAGGTGTGGTCTTGTTGGAGGAACTATGCCACTGGGGACAGGCTTTGAAGTTTCAGATGTCCATAGCCATTCCCACTTAGCTGTTTCATACTCATGCCTGTGGATGAGTATTTAAGGTTTTGGCTACTTCTCCAGTGCCATGTCCACCTGCCTGCTTCCATGCTCCAAGCACAGATGGTCATGGATTCTAACACTTCTGGAACTA
The DNA here is from genome assembly GCA_025134845.1 of Neodon shergylaensis. Taxonomy (NCBI): domain Eukaryota; kingdom Metazoa; phylum Chordata; class Mammalia; order Rodentia; family Cricetidae; genus Neodon; species Neodon shergylaensis. Next base: position 99,834 of record JABTXL010004243.1, read on the forward strand.
TAAGCCACAAATAAGTGTTTTAAGAAGTTGGCTTGGTCATGGTGTCTTATCACAGCAATAGAAAAGTAATTAAGACACAGCGCTATGCCAGTGCAAGGGCAGATGCAGCCGAATCCCATCTTGTTACCTTTATTCTTCTGTTTTATTCATTCAACAAACTTGCTAAAGAATTTGCTAGGGCTCCTATTTTAAATGTTAGTGAAGGATATACTGATGAAAAGGTTGCCATGCCTGGATTTGTAGAAACTACAATGAAGATAGGTTATGTAGATCTTATTGACATGTCTGGCTTTGTGGAAGTCACAATAAATACAGGTTATGTAGATCTTATGTATGCAAAGCAAATGAATATATAGTCGAATTTTGTCACATTAATTTTGTAAGGCAAGTTCTCACTATGAAGCCCAGGCTGACCCAAAATTTGAGACCCCTTTCCCTCACTCTCCCAAGTGCTGGGTTTCTAACTGTATTTAGCTCAAATTCTTTTTCTTTCTATTTATTTATTTATTTATTTATTTATTTATTTATTTATTTATTCTGAGACAGAGTCTCTCTGTACCTTTAGAACCTGTCCTGGAATTCTTTTTATAGACTGGACTGGCCTTGAACTCACAGAGATCCTCCTGCCTCTGCTTCCTGATGCTGAGGAAGAAAGGCATGCGCCACCACAGCCTGTCCAACTTTAGCTCAAATTCTTAACGATGGAGCTGAAGCTGATATGGTAGTGGATCAGAAGGCGACACTTGAAGTGGCTTCCATGACTGACAGAACATCCTCTAGCTGAAAATGGGATTTGGTGATGAGAAACAGGAAGTCAGATGAGCATGTAGTTCCATTGCTGGGTGGGCATAGGCTCTTGAGGGCACTTTTCTGGGCAGTGGGAAGTCACTGTGACTAGTGAGGTGAAGTTGGAGACCTTGGGAGCACTGGGGACATAGGGCTGTGTGGGTCTTAGTAATGCTTTGGGGGTTTACTTAATGTATTGGCAAACTGTGCATGTCTGGATCAGAGAATAGAAAAATCTCAGACAAGACCCAGACCTTGAAAGCAGACGACTTGGAACTCCCAAGTTCATTGCCTGTACCTAGACCTCAATTGTTCCCTGCATTTGTTACATCTGCCTGTTTCTTGGTGAAGGTCACTGCTCATGTCTGTTCTGCCTCCAAGTCATGCTGTAATGGAGGAAGGTCATTGGTTAATAAAGAAACTGCCTTGGCCCATTTGATAGGCCAGCCCTTAGGTAGGTGGAGTAAACAGAACAGAATGCTGGGAGGAATTGAGGCAATTGCCATGCCTCTCCTCTCTGAGCCAGACGCGATGAAGCTCCAGCCCAAGATGGACGTAGGCTAGAATCTTCCTGGTAAGCTACTGCCTAGTGGTGCTATACAGATTACTAAATATGGGTTAAGCAAGATGTGAGAGTTAGCCAAGAAGAGACCAGATATAATGGGCCAGGCAGTGTTTAAAAGAATACAAGGGGGCTGGAAAGATGGCTCAGAGGTTAAGAGCACTGATTGCTCTTCCAGAGGTCCTGAGTTCAATTCCCAGCAACCACATGGTGGCTCACAACCATCTGTGATAAAAATCTGGTGCCCTCTTCTGGTGTGCAGACATACATGCAGGCTGTATACATAATAAATAAATAAACCTTTTTTTTTAAACAAAAAAAGAATACAATTTGTGTGTTTTTATTTCGGGTATAAAGCTAGCCATGCGGGAGTTGGGCGAGACGAAAAGCAGGCCTGCTCCCCATCACTACAAATGGTGCCCGACGTGGGCGTTCTACCAGCTTCTCCTTCATGCTCTCTGCCGCTTCAGTTTTATAGATGCCGCTAAAGCTACCATCCTCTCGTTATGTAGATCAATCTTCTTTGACTACCTCCTAGGAGTCAAGTGCTTGAGGTACAGTTGCCTGTTTGCGGTGTATTAACAATGGCAGATGAATAAAGCAGTTATGATGAGATGTGCCAGATACACTGCAAGGGGGGCTCTGCCTAGAAAAGCATTCGTTGATCCTCCTGGGAAGGAAAGTAACCCCAGAGTGCTGCTTAGAAAGAAAAACGTGGGACCTGACTGGCCAGGGTTGGGGGCTGGAAGTGTCAGGGAGTGAGAGGAGAGTAAACAGGTAGTTTTGAGCATGATTTGGCTAGGGTTAGAGCTCATTAGTGTGGTCTGAAGAAGAACACCCCCCCACCTCACACACACACTGGTTCATAACATAGACTAGACTTGAATGCTTAGCCATCAAGTAATGACACTCCTTGACAGGGAATAGGAGCTGTGGAGGAAGTGTGACTCAGGGGTGGGCTTTGGGCTTCATATGCTCAAACCAGATCCAGTGTCTCTCTCTGCCTGCTGCCTATGGGTCCATATGTAGAACTCTCAGCTACCTTACCAATATCACGCCTGCCCTACATGCTGCCCTGCTTCCTGCCATGATAGCAATGAACTAAACCTCGGAACTGTAAACAGCACCAATTAAATGCAATTAAATGACCACGACAGGTCTTATAAAGGAAAACATTTAAGCGAGGTGGTGGTTACAGTTTCAGAGGTTCATTCCATTATCATCATGGTGGGACATGGCAGCATGCAGACAGACATGGCGCTGGAGAGTAGCTGAGACTTACATCTTGTGCAGGCAACAGGAAGTGGTCTGAGACACTGGGCAGTATCTTGAGCATAGGAGACCTCAAAGCCCACCCCCACAGTGCTACTCTTCCTTTAACAAGGCCACATCTCCTAATAGTGCCATTCCCTTTGGGGGCTATTTTCCAACAAACTGCCACCACTGTTCTTTGGTTTGCTTTTGGGACCTTAGGAAGTGGGGGGGGGGGGATGTTGCCCATTCCCACCAGGGAGGGAGCTTTAACAACACTGGTGGAAGTGGGCCACCAGAGATGGGCCTTTGACTGCTGCTGCCTCCGCCTTGGTTTCAGCCTTATTCCTTGCTTCTTGGTCTTCAACAATGTGAATAGTCTGCCACACATTCTTACCACTGTCATCGAGTTATCCCACCAGGCCATCTTCACCTCGACAACCTGGAATTCCTTGAAACATCAAGCCAAATAACTCTTTCCTCCTTAGATAGTTGTTATAACTGTCACCTTGACACAACCTGAATCATCAGAGAAGGGGACTTAATGGGAGACATGTGAGAACATGACAGCCTGTGGGGGATTATCTTGGTTATGTTAAATGGGGTGGGGAGATCCCCTCTACCCCCAAACGTGGACAGTGCCACTAGGCTGGCGCCTGGACTGGATGGAAAAGAGAGAGGGCTGAGCAGTAACCATGCACGCATTGTTTCAGTCTCGACTCTTCACTGTGTGACCAATGAGACTGGCTGCTTCAAGCCCTGCTGCTCTGACTTCCCCATACAGGATGGATGGTAACCAGGGATTATGATCTACAATAAAGTCCGTCTTCCCTGAGCTGCTTTTCTCATGGTATTTCATCAAGGCAGCAATAAAAACTAGGATACCTCCTTTTGGTTGTTTACGCTAGGGGTTTTGATTACAGATGCACAAAATTAACCAGTTCAGTTGGTTCCGTAGGATGTGAGGTCAGGAAGCAGCTTGCAAACCAATATTGTCTGGCCTTATTCTTAGCATGTGGGGGGCACTGAAGGGAATAAGTAGGGAAGAACCAAGTTGTGACCGACCGTAATGGGCTCACCTGTCCTCTTCTCCTCCTTGGCTGCTGGAGGACAGTGGCCATCATGAATGACATAGCAACAATCCAGACCAGAAGTTCAGGCTAACTGTGGGCTTCAGAGGAAACAAATGATCACCAGTACGTGCTTTGTCCTGGGAAGGCAACAGTACCAAAGACAGAAGCTTGGGGAAAGCTAGCCGACGTGTACAAAAACACACCAGCTTTGTGCTTGAATCCGGAGTTCATTTTGGTTGTGACAAGCTTCAGAAGCTTCTCTGGATTGTGCAAAAAAGAATGGGCGTGAACACAGACTCCAAGACCTGGCCTTTATGAGAAGAAAGAGGCCTCCAGGAAACAGGGAAAGGGACACTGGAACAGGACGAAGATCAGGAGGCTATAGAAGACAGTGTTGTGCTGGAAAAAACAAAAGATTCCACACTGATTGGATCTGCTGGGACGGCACCAAATTCTAAGGAGAGGATTAATAAACTGTTACAACTTTAGACAAATAGAATTTTTTGAGCACACGAAGGTTTATTGAATTGTGTTGGACATGAATTTCATTTGAATATTGAATTAATTGAAAGCCTTGAGTCTAAATGTATTTCCATAGAGTCCATTCTTCTTTACAAAATCTCATTTGGCCTTGTGTTTTAATATTTAATATTAGTAGTTAATAAGAACTGATAATTGAAGAGTTTGTGTTGAAGGAGCTGATGGTAAGAGGTATGAGAGGGTCTTAATGGGAAATGGGCAACCTTTTCATGTGGGAGTTGGGGCCATGGCAGAGACCAGAGCTGTGGTTTGTGGTTTTCTGTTGGGAGCAGGACTCACTGCAGAGGGAAGCACCACTTAGTGGCTCAGTCTCAAATTTACCACCCTGGTGGTTTGAATTCAACTACGACCATTGTAGTTTTAAATGCAATAATAAGAAAGGTCGCCTGCCTTTTAACGAAGACAGCTCTTTGTAGTCAACTGTCCCACATACGTGACAACACTCTGTATATTAAATACTATGCTAGAAAAGTGAGGGCATTGACAAATGAACATAGCTTCAAGCCTGCCCTATCTACAAAAGAGTAAATTTGGATTCATTTATTTATTTATTTATTGCTTTTGCAGCATCACAACCAAAGTTTCCCATCTCTCCTCTCGTCCACTCCCACATCCACTCCTCCTCCTCCTCCTCCTCCTCCATTTCTCTTCAGAAAAGGGCAGGCCTCCATGGATATCAACCAACCATGGTATATTATATTATAAAAATGGCCATTCTATCAAAAACAAGCTACAGATTCAACACAATCCCTATCAAAATTTCATCACAATTTTTTTACAGACCTTAAAAGAACAGTACTCTCCTTCATATGCAGAGTAAATTTTGTACAACATTTTTTTCAGTACTGAAGGTTGAACCCAGGTCTTTGTAAACACCAGCCAGGAGTCCTACCACTGGGCTGTCTCCCCATTCTTTATTTTATTTTATTTTTTTTGATTTTTCGAGACAGGGTTTCTCTGTAGCTTTTGGTTCCTGTCCTGGAACTAGCTCTTGTAGACCAGGCTGGTCTCGAACTCACAGAGATTTACCTGCCTCTGCCTCCCGAGTGCTGGGATAAAAAGAGTGCGCCACCACCGCCTGGCCCATTCTTTATTTTTTGAGACAAGGTCTTGTAAGTTGCCCAGGCTAGCCTCCTCTCCCTGCATATCTTAGGTTCACCTTGAACTTGCAGTGTGTGTGTGTGTGTGTGTGTGTGTGTGTATGTGTGTGTGTGTATGTGTGATATGTATCTATAAGCTTCTGACAGTAGTAAGTAGGTTTCCATATGACTTTTTCAAAGGTCCGTAGAGTCGCTATCCTTCCCTGTGTTCCTTCCTCTATCCTACCCCACCAGTCTTCTACCCCATTTTACCTCGTCCTGTTCCACTAATTCTCTGTAAGCTTTCTATTTCCCTTCCTTTGATTAACCACTTACTGATTTCTCTGTCTCTGGACGCAGCCATGCTCCAGCTATACCCCAAAGACCATAGCCTACTTTAGAGACACCCACTCATCTACGTTCCCTGCTGCTCTGTTCACCGTATTCAGGAAACAGAAGACTCCGAGATGCCCGTAACTGATGAATGGATAATCTAAGTGTGGTGCATTTGCACAACAGAATATTATTCAGTTGTAAAGAAAAAAAATGAAATTATGGAATTTGCAGGTAAATAGATGGAGCTGCAAAAGTTCTGAGTTAACCCATAACGACGAAGGCGGCATGTTTTTTCTCTTTTGTGTGTGTTCATTTTCCATCTCCAGATATGCACGTTCCATCTGGAAAACCCGCACGGGCCAGGCTATTGCTGCTGTTCTCTAATGCTTTGTAGATCTGGTACAGTGGAGGTCTGGCACTTCGTTGCTGTAATGCACTTGACCTCTGGGCAGGTGTGAGGCAGTTTGCAAATGAGGCCTGCACTGAAGTTTCATCCTACTTCCTCTGGGCTGTGATTCGCTAGAAAATCCATTTTGCACACGGTGCCTAATCTGTTTGATAGAGCGCTAGCTCTGCCGACTCCGACTCGGCTTTCGTGTGTGACAGATCATCACAGTTTAGGAGAAGTGACTTCTGTTTAGACTTTGTCAAAGCTCTAAGCTCTCTGTGTGCCTGGAAAGCTGTGTGGTTGAGAGCCAAGCGGCTGACAATCTGTACAAAAATAGGTATGGAAAAGACCTTAAACCTGGTGGAGAATGCCCATGCCAAGAAACAGGAGCCATTGTTTCTTTGCTGCATGGGAGACAAGCTGTTCAGTCTCCAGTGTGGATAACATTGCAGGGATGAGGATGTGCAAGTCAGATGGCTTTCCAGAGTCTATAATCACATATTTATGGTACCCTCATCATTTTCCTTGTATTCTCCCACTAAGAATCCTGTGGGAGCAGAGGGCACAGTCCTTAAAGATGGGCGCAACGGAAGACCGGATGTGCTTGCTTCTCTCTGTGTTCTCCATTCCCAACGATGCTTTACTAAAAGGAAGAGTAATGCAGGTTTAAATGTGCTTTGCCAAAAGGAAGCTCTTAATGACCATGGGTTGTTGTCCTCCTTGGGTAGGTTATTGAATTTAAAACTTCCTTCTCATTATTTGCAAAACACAATCATCACAGCTTAAATTCGCAGTGGGAAATGGGAAATAGGTTTTAAGTGAAAAAAATGAAAACCAGTCTGTGCTTTCTCCTTTTCTTTATTTTGTAAAGCAAGCAAACAAAAAGGATTTCAAATTAAATATTGAAGCAGTTTGCATATTTTCAGAAATTGTGCATCCATCCACTGACCTCTAACTATAACGATCAAGTAATTTAATGTAGACTCTAGTAGACTTTGATGCTGGTTTAGACTAGTAAGCCGGAATGTATAAAACGGGGTTGTCTTGAGCAGAACCACCTATAGTATAAAAAGCTACAAAAACAAACAAAACAACTTATTGATGTTGCAGAGAAAGAGGAAGTAAATAGCTGCAAAGTTTATTTAATATTGAAGAGAATCTGTGTAATTTATGAGACTTAATTTTTGCATTATTAATCAATCAATATATTAGGTGGATACTGTTTCGAGAATACAGCAGAAAGCATGGCGTTGTTGTCAGGGTCAGGGTACCCTAGCGCAGCAAGAAAAGTGAGTATAATGTGACTTTCTTATGTCCCACAGGCACCGAGGCATGTATAAGGCAGAGCTGTCCCTGTGTGCATTCACTTCACCCCTGAATAGTGCACCAAGGGCCTGTGTCACTCTTACAGCGCGCAGCAGGGATGCATGGTCCTCGGGATTTGTCCTGGTTGATACTTGCTGGCAGTGTGATGCAACTTAGTGGCCTAAAAAGAAAGAGTCTCAGTTAGGATCGCCCAGAGCAGACTTACCTGTGGCCATGTCTGGAGGGAATTGCCTTCTTGGTTGTAGATTGATGTGGGAGGGCCCAGCTCACTCCTTGGCAGGCTGTTCTGGATTGTATCAGAGAGCTGGCTGAATGTGAGCCAGAGGCAGCAAGTGTATTCTTCCATGCTCTCTGCTTCCAATTCCTGCTTGAGCTCCTGATGTGACTCCTCCCAGTGATGGACTGTAGCACTTAAGCAGAAACAAACCCTTTTCTCTGTAGATTTTCTTGATCAGAGTGTCTAATACCATTGCTGCTTTTGTTCTTCGTGTTTAGCATAGTAATGGAAAAAAAAAAACCCAGGACCTGGTCTTTCAGAAAACCCAAACTAATAGAACAGACATAGACCACTCCTCAACCCCCGTGCATGCACACACATGCACATGCGTGTAAGTTAGAGGCAATTTGCTGTATTGGCTCACATAGTCAATGGTTAACTGTCCTGTCATGGGTACCTGTAGCCTGCAGAGGTGGGAAAGACAGTAGCTTCTTAGTCCAGGCAGGCCCAGAATGAGAAAGAGGCAAGGGACGTAGTCTCAGATGCAGAGCAGCATCCCTGGAGAGCTGCCTGTGCAAACTCACACTCAGTGCTGCAGGAAACTGGTGTCTGAGGACCACAGACAATAACAACTGCAAAATACACCTGCGCAGAAAGGGTCCAGCCCGTGCATGCTTCTCTTGTCTTCCGCTCACTTTTAGTCCATCTGGGCTCTGTCTTCCTGGACGGTGCCCCCTGAATTCAAGGTGGGTCTTTGCCACTCAGTGTGTTGGCCCACATGCCAATCTTCTTTGAAAACAGATATGCTTAGCAATATAGCTTATCTCATTTCTTGGTATTCCCTCAACCCAACCATATCAGAAATCAACATCAACATTCTTAGGGGGCCTCGGCTTTGCTGGGGTTGTTGGTGTAGGGAAAGGAGGGGAGGTATGCGTTTCCCTCACTTCTTGAGGTTACTCGTTGCATAAAGGTACCTAAGGAATAAGCCTAAGGAAGAGGATAGCATGGGTCCTGCATTATTAGCAGTTTTAGTTTCTCCTGTCTGATATGTGGGAAGCATGAAGGCCTGTTGGCACTCCTAGCCATCCAATGTTAAGAAACATATTGTCCTCATGACTTCAGGGTTAGGATTATTGTATTAAAGCAGGGGTAAAGAAACAGTATTGCAGGAAGCCTCGTGGCAGTGGAAGGGCTTCTATATGGTAATACTAATGGGAAACGAAGTCAGGAAACAAACAAAATTCCATACAGTGTTCCCAAGCCAACCATGAGATCAGACTTTCACCTTCTGCTTCCTTGTAGGCTGGCACTAACCTCAGTTCAGTGACCCTCTCAGTTTTGGCTTCATTAGGAACACACTGAACACCGTTTGCCCATTGGCCTTAAACATGCTGGCAACAGTCCTGCTTCAATGCGTTAGAACATCATGGATGGGAACTGTGGGAGCCTCTGGTCAAAGTCTGGACAAGGGGCCTAGTTCTCAAGGTAACCAATCGCTCTTCTTCCTTAGGAAGATGAACATTTTCACATCTCCGCCCTAGATGGTGTGCCAAACACTCTGATAGTCTGCACTTAAGCTCATCAAGTATGTAGCAGGATGCCAGGGCTGGCAAGCTGCCATCAAATGGCCAAGGGTGGAATGCTTCCTCTTTTTGTAACTGTATCTTTACTGGTGTGCTGATATACAGCCACACACTTTTGTTTGGTCTCTGACTCTTATCATTCTACAGTAACAGAGTGAAGTAGCTATAGAGAAGGCTGCCTGACCCTCAAAGCCTAGAGGGTATCTTTCAAGTATGACAGTGTGCACCTCTAATCTCAGCCTTGGAGAGGCTGAGACAGAGCGACCTCTTAATAATACTTGCTTAATAATACTTTCCAGATCCATTCATTTGCCTGAAAATTTCATCATTTCATTTTTTCTTAAAATTTAAGTCCAGCACTCAGGAGGCAGAGGCAGGCAGATCTCTGTGAGTTCAAAGCCAGCTTGTCTACATAGTGAGTTCTAGGGTTGCCAGACTCTGTCTTAAAGCAAAACAGAACAAACCCTAAGCAACCCCCCAAAAGCAAACAAATAAAATACATACATGCAATATATGTGCAATGGTATAAGTATGGGTGTAAAAATATAGAAAGGAGACAAAGAGAAAGTACTATTAGATTATGAGGGAGGGTAGAGATGGGCAGGCAGGTGAAAAGAATCAGGAGTTGGGAGAGTGTCCAAGAGGAGGATGTGGAAATGGGGAAAGGGAAATTGGAAGGGGAGCCACAAAAACATACTTTGTTTGGAAATGTCATTATATTTCATACATTATATATTGATTTAAAATAATAAATGTATAATGGAAAGGAAAATCTTTGACATACATTTGATGACTAAGCATTCTCATGACTGGGGATTGTTTTGCCATTAGCATCTCAACATAATCTGCCACCTTTGTCCTATATTTTGTTGTGTGTGTAGAGGAAGCATTCTAGCCCTATAGGACTCAACTGGGGGTATCTAATGATGAGGGGGGCCTGAGATGGAGTTTATCTGAGTGGAGACATCACATCTCTTCTTCATTTCATGCTCTCCAGTATTTCAGATGTTCGGCATCACATACAAACTTCTATGATGACATCTCTCTCGGCCACTATCAGGGCAGGAAATCTGCCTTTTCTGTGTGTCCGAGATGGGGACAAGCATTGTCTGCTCTTGCCTGGTGCCTCTATGAATACCACACAGAGCTGGATAGGAGGCTGCTTTTCCTACTGTCGCCCTGACAAAGGTCAGCTATTCTGTTTGGTGCTGGAAGAATCATCACTGTTTCTCTCATTTTACGGTCCCTTTAGAGGCTGGTCATCATGTTCCAAGTCTCACTTTGTGTAGCTTTTTCTTTGTAGGAGGGCCTCAGAACCCAGTGATCATGTGACATGCAAATCCGTTGTGCTATGATTCCTATATTGTTCCTGTGTCACCATGCCTTCTGCTAGGCATTGTTCTGAGCGTACCAGTGCCAGCAAAGCTGAGCAGCCCCTGTCCAGGGGCAAACCGGGGTAGTTCTTTCTTTTATAACTCATGTTATTACTTTCCTGTCCTTGTGTCACTCTCTACCTCCTATTGACTTCTCCACGCAAGTCTGCTCGCTAAGTTCTGGGCCATCCCAGATCTGTAGACTCAGTGGCAAATGCCTCTTACTTGCTGAGCCATCTCCCCGGCCCTGCTTTAGTTTTGGAAGAGTTAAAACCTGGCAAATACTCACGAATCGTTGGCTGTTAGGAGTCATGGAATAAACAGCTGTTTAGCTGTGGCTGTTATTCTTGAGTTTGCGGTGTCTCCAGGACAGCAGTAAATACAACTGACAACCAAGTCATTCGTACTTGGTTAGGGAAGTTACCGGCATAGGAGCTTGTGGACTGTGGCTTCAACAAAGGTGTCCTGGTGTTTCCCTTCTGATATTGACACCCGGAGAGTTTGTCTGCTGTTGAAAGCAGGGGAAGGCCTGCTCAGGCTAACTCCCCATCACAGGAGAGTGGCAGAAAGCTGGTAGTTAGTGTCTGTGGATGACGGAAGGGAGTTTGGAAGATAAAGGGCAGCATGCCTGCTGAGGGGCAGCTCGTCACACATTTGTGCCAACTACAGCTTCCTGCCCAGTGTTCTAGGCTCAATGTTTAACGGTTTGAGTCCCAGAGAGGAACTACTGGGGAGTGTTGAGCCCAGTAGAGGAAGGATCAAGAAGGTCTTTGGGTCATGGAGGTGTGTTCTCAGAAAGGGTCATATAATCTGCCAGTCTCTTTTGGTTGGAGGTGTGACTCTTCCCTTCCTGCCTTCCTGCCATGGTTTGGCGCCCACATCCAACACCAGTCCATCCCTCCAATCCTGGTCTTCAGTCTTAGCTAAACAACCCTTTTCTTTTTGTAAAGTTACTTGTCTCGGATATTTTGCTGTGGTGTGATAAAGATAACACAGAGAATTGTCTTCATGTCCTATGTTTTTTTTTTTTGACATCCAGAGCTGTTCTGATAACACACAGTATTATTGAGTCACTCAAAAAAAAATTAGTCTTTTTCTTCCAATAAAATTTTCCTTATAAATAATTCCTCTCGGACTTGGTATTGAATTTCTGTTTTAGTTACTTTGTAGCTGTGTGGCTACTCTGTAAGTTGTAGGCCTCCAGTTTCTTTATAGAAAAGGGATGGGAGTGGGGACCGGCGTGAGTGATGTTGTGTTTGTAGTTTGCTGGGCAAAGCTGAAAGGTTGTGGAAAATCAACTATGAAAAGATTTTTTTTTTTTTTGGACATGAAAAATGCTTTGAACAGGGCTTACTAGAGACGGTGGGGATCTGGCATCTGATGGTGGCCTCACTTCAAAGCACTTTGTCTGAGAATGTTCTGCCTTAGGCAAAGGAGCTTCCAGAACATTCTAAGGAACTGGAGCAAGATGTTGCTATGCACAGAGGGTACGATAAGAAGATACCAGGGACTGTCCTGTTCAGCTTTGAAGAAGCTTCGGACACGTTTTTCCCGTTTAGTAGGGAAAAGCCGAGTGCAAGGACTAGGAAGCTTCTCTGGGACTGAGGACTGTTGCGGGGTCACCCTCCAGAGCTGGAGGCCACTTCTCAGCTCCAGCCCCACAGTTTCCAGGTAGAACACCCTGTCTGAGCAGGGAGGACCTTGAGAAAGAGTTTTCTCCGAGTCCAGTTAAGTTTGAGATGGCGCCTGGAGGTTTGTGAGCCTAATCTGGGCCTTTGCCGTGACTGATTCTAGGTAGGTTTTTATCGAAGGATTTTAACGTCCAGTCTTTGTTGCTGGAGAGGAATATTCTGGGTAATTGTGAGGGAGCCAGTGTTTTGACTATTCCAGAAAGATGGCCAAGAACTTATAAGGAAGGGTGATCTTTAGGGTAAGTACTTGGGTCTTGGTCTCTGGTTTTTCCCCCTGGTGCCTGTGGTGGGCCCTGGTAGGAGGAAGTGCTTTGGTGAATGTTTTCTACAGGGTCTACTGTTTCTCCCTTTTGTCAGGAACGATCATTCCTATGGAGAGTGGCTTCTTTGGCTGGAGAAAGAGATTTGTGGATAAATGCCAGATTCATGGGTTCCTTTAGAGTGCCTGGCTCTTAGGACAAGGCAGATACTCACACTGTATGATTGCCATGGTGAAGTCTGCTCAGCCAGATCCTTTCTGGGAATACATCTTTGAGGCATGAGGTGAAACAAAACAGCCATTTGAAGCTGTCATAGTGTCACTTCATGATGTTAGTAGAGATATATAAGATCTTTGAATGTAATGCAGCATTGTGAACTTGAATTTTTTTTAATATAGAAATGTTCAAATCTTTCCTGGGTTCTGTCTTATGAGTTTTTAATATTATTGTTGCTATTCTAAAGATAACATCATTATTTAAAAATGTCCACGTTTCTGTTTTTATAATTCAGTGACACACTTTAAGATGTGGGAAGATGACCTTAAGACAGACATTTGTGATACCATGGTCTTTATCTGCCTGGAGAGTTATAGTGTCCTTTGTTCGGGAGTATAGTATTTAATGGCTATTTAATGAAGAGTGTGCTCACCCTTTTGTGGACAGGAATTTTCGTTTATTATTATATTAGAAAATGAATATTGTTAGAAGTTGAATCTGAACTGTCCCCACCACGCTCGTGTTTTAGACATTTTGTCCCCACTTAGTGGCTGTGTTGTGGGATGTTCTGAAAGTTGGAGATAGGATAGAGTTAGAGGAAGTAAGTATGTGGAGGTAGATCAAAGACCATTTTACCTGCCTGTGGATTCCGCCTGCCTCTCTCTGTGCTCTCTGATCTGCTGTGGTTTGAGCAGCCTTTGTGCCTTGCTCCTGATGCCATGATCGGAGCAGCTCCGACATGCCTTCCCAGTCACAGACTCGGCCCTAAATGAGCCTCCCTTCCATGATTTCTGTTTGTATGGAGGAATCACATGTTTCCATGTATTTTTTTTAAAAAAAACTTAGTGCAGAATTAAAAGGTTGAAACTTACATCCTGTCTTCTAGCCACATTACCTGGATTTACCACAGTAGATAATGGTGTCTTTATCCTAAAGAATTACAGCCCACTTACTGGGACCCTGGTGAGGCGACCTTGGCCAAGGTTGTGTGGTATTTCCCAAAGGTTGTATGTTCACACTCAGCCTCCTTGATTTAATTCAGACAAGTCACCTTACGAGGCTCCATGCTGTCTCGGTAATTAGGACTATGTTGTGACTAAGGCCAGAGTCTGGTGTCTCTGGGGAAATGGCGTTAATTTGAAGATTCTTTCCCTCAAACAATAATAGCATTTCAAGTCCTTTGTGAAAAGATGACTTTTAAATATATTTCTGAGAAGGAGGAAGGAGCAGAAGCACCGGTTTATGCTGGAGATGGTAGCCTGGATTTTATTATTTCTTCGACGTTATGCACTGTTCTTGCTCTGTGGGCTTTTTGTTCCTTTATCTAGAATCAGACAGTTCAAAGCACACTGTGGTCACTGCCTTATCATTGTAAGAGAAATCAGTGCCATTTAAAAAAACATGATTAAGATGTCTATTTTCAAACCGAAAGTTGAGAATAGAAATTTCCTGCCCTTTCTTCTTCTTCTGAGAAGGAAGCAGGCAGAGTAATTTAAGATCAGTATAAATAGTTATCATGGACACTTATGGTTAACATGTGTAATGTTCTGTCAGTATTTTTAATCACAGTGACTAAAGGAAAATGGGAACTCTTTCGTGCCTGTTGGGTGGTGCATTTTTTTTTCCTTTATCAGTTTTTCTCTTTTCTTGCTTGTAGAGAAGATAGTGTTTTATAATCTCTAATGCTTTCTGTCAGGGAAGAAGTGTTTGTTGCATGTAACATACTTGTATACAACCCTGTACCATGTGATCATCTTGATTTCTAATAGATGCTTTTGATGGTATTTGTGGTTGCATTGATTCTAGGTACAAATAATCCAACCTAAGTTGTAGAAGATCAGAGACTTACAGAGTTGAAGCACATGAACAAACATTTTGAAAACTACATTATTGTAACTGAGGGGCTGCTTGTTGGGGTTTCTGCCCCACCCAGTATTCCACAGCCGACAAGCCCCAAAGAAAATCACACAGAGATCTCCATAAGTTATAAAACTGATTGGCCCATTATCTCAGGCTTCTTATTAGCTCTTATCACTTATATTAACCCATGATTCTGATTATGTTAGCCACGTGGCTCAGTACCTTTTAGCCGGGCAGGTTACATCTTGCTTCTCGGTGGTCTGGGCTGTGTAGTGAGGAGCAGCAGGCTGCGTTCTGCCACCTGGCTCCTGCATGGCTAGCTTTACCCGAAATAATTACACGGAAACTGTATTCTTCTAAACACTGCTTGGCCCATTAGTTTTAGCCTCTTACTGGCTATCACATCTTGCTTTAACCCATTTCTAATAATGTGTGTAGCACCACCACGAGGTGTGGCTTACCAGGGAAGATCTTAACCTGCATCTGTGTCGGGTGGGAGAATCATGGCGACTGCCTGACTCGGCTTCTTTCTCCCAGCATTCTGTTCTGTCTACTCCACCTACCTAATTTTCTGTCCTTTCAGGGCCAAGGCAGTTTCTTTATTAATTAACCAATGAAAGCAACACATAGAAAGCAACACCTACATCAGGGCTGGAATGAAGGGAATGGGCTTCCTCCTTTCCAGCATTCTCCTGTTCTCATCAGAATACAGACCATTCTCCCACACCATTATACTTATGTTTTCTTGCCATGCTGTATTTAAAAAATTAACTACTCATATTAGTCTTTTTGGTGTGTGTTAACTGTGTCTTTCCTGTCAACACTTTTGAATTATATGTTACCGACCTTCATTGTTAGGTTGTTAAAAGCTTAGCTGCTATTGAAGTCTGAGATTAGTATTATATAGAAAAATATGTTAGATACAATTTTGAAATATTAGAATTAATCCTACTTAATTTAAACTATGTTTCAGAGATAGAGTATTTTATGTTATAGTATAACTTTATTTTAAGTGTAACTTTAAAGGATAATCTAATTTTATCAATTTAATTCTTCACAAAGAACCAGGTAAAAAGAAAATATACCTGTGGTTTTTATCATCTATTTAACTAACACTGAAGTTTTTAATTTTGAGCAGCTGGTTCTCTATTCCTATAGAGATAAAAAAAAAGTAGATGTTCTAAAGGGTTTTGTCTCTGAACTCTGTTACACCATTGACAATGGTTAAGGTCATCAAAGGTGTGTTTAGGGAATGCAGTATATATTTCTATTAGTATTTATTCCATTAGCAATAATATACAAATAACAACATGTTTCAGCTCATTTACAACAATAAGTTCGATTTCAGGTATACATTGTATCTTCATGGATACAATGTACAAAACTATTTTCTGAAATGAATTACTTTTCAGATTCTTTGTTTGACTTGCTAGAAGAGAGTTGCTTCTTACTCTGCTTCTGCTTGTAGTGAATTGTAATGTGTAGTGCCCATTGCAGTGTAAAGAAAATTTAAACAGGCCTGGATGACCTGGGGTAGCAGGGACGACCTGGAAGACCCCTTTAGAGTACCAGGAGAGCACAGGCCAGAGCCCTTGCTGACAGTTCTTGTTTAAGATGACTTCATGAAGCTGTCAAGGCATCCCGTGCCTTCCCCACCCCTTCTTTCTTCAGACATTAGAAATGGGCATCTATGGTAGCAATGAGAAACCATGTAAACCCCAGAAGCACGGTTGGTTCATCTTGATGTCTGTGTGGTTTCATCATCCGGGATCCACATTAGTAGGCACCGGTGTCCCAGACCGCCTGGACTCTGATCCCTCATGGCCCCGCTGGTCTGCTTTGTCACTTTAGGCAGTTTCCAGGCCCTTGGCAGTTTCAGCGTTTTTCTTCCTGTGTGCTTGCAGTAGTCCTTATTTCCTGGACTAGTGAGATAATTCACATCAAGTAACCCATATAAAAAGTTCCAGAGTCTGGTGTGCAGTAAGTGCCGAGCAAGCCAGCGATTATCATCGTGCTACCTCTGGGTGTCCGGAGCGTCTTGGCAGGCATGCCATTGCATATCACACGCCCTCAGTTGGCTGCGTGGTACACAGGCTTCGCTATGCTTTCGGAGTAGAACAGGGTGGAGGTGCTCTCAGAAGATGCGTGCTCTGGAAGTGCACTTGGGTGCCCCAGAGGCCTGGGTTGGGTAAGGTGAGTGGATAGGGTTTTCCTGTGGATGGTCCAGCTGTGGTTTTCTATACAAGACTCTGCTGGAGAAAAAGGCTTCCAAGGCTAAACAAAGTGGGGAAACCCATTTGCCGTTAACAGCCACAATCTACCAGCTGTGAAAATGGAGGCTTGATAGGTTTTTTTTTTTTTTGGTGATTTTTCTCTTAGGTGTTTTCCCACTAAGGATAAAATGTCTGGGTCTAGCATTTAACTTTGTCCCTGACATTTGTTCTAGGCCATTATCTCTGTAAGACTTCATCGAAAACAATTTCCTTATTTTCACAGAAATCTCAGGAGAGTTGTTTTAGAATAAGCTGTTCCACCAGGGTCCGTGGGCAGCAGGGTGTGGTGACTTTCCTGGTTTCCCAGCTTGGGAATTATGATTTAATAATTTGTAATGAAAATTATAATATTTCCCCATATTTTGCATGATCTTTCTTTTGCCCCTGACTTTTAACAGTGTGTGTAGGAATTGGTCAGAGAACACTGGCCGAGCCAGCTGCTGGTAAGTTCTGGTAGTTTATAAGGGCGAGAGAATGGAATGAAGAAAGTCAACATTTTAGCACAGGACATTCCTGGATTCAGATCCTGGTGTAGTTTCGGCCAAGATGCTTAATTTCTCTGAGGATTGAGTAGAGAATGATGGTGATTATAGTTCATAGAGAAGTTGTCGAGTTCCTCAGGCCACACTGGAGAAGATAGATCTATTCCAAAAGACACCCAGGAAAAGCACGCGTGCATGTGCATGTGCGTGTTTGTTTGTGTGTGTGTGTGCGTGTGTGTATGTGTGTGTGTCTGTGTCTGTATCTGTGCATATATTAAGCTAGTCTGGAACTCATAATATTCCTGCCCCAGCCTTAGGATTACCATTAGGTTCCACTATGCCCAGAATAATATTTTTATTTTAAAATAAATTAAGTCCATCTCACATGACTGGTTAAAGTCATGGATGTGTAAGTTACAAAATGAAAATGTTACAGTTTAATCAGCGAGTATGGAAAACTCAGATGCTGGTCTTTGCCAGGTCTTCATAACTAAAAAGTATCAACACTGTCATTTGGAGTATGTATCATGTTAGAAACAAAACTTTCAGATTCACTCGGTCAGTTTCCCCCCTTCTGCTTCTTACACTGCTGCACAAGGCCCTTTCTTCAAGAGTCCCCAAAGCTGTGTAGATTCCCTACTTCCCCTCAGTGCCAAGGCACTGTCTCCTTCCTATTGCTTGTGTGAAGAGAGCTGTCAGTGTGTGTGAACAGTCAAGTGTGCTGCGTGGGGACAGTATAAACATACAGGACACAGATGCTTCCTAAGGTTATGCAAGGTCAGATCCTAGAAGGTCATGAATTTAGTTTAAAGAGCAGTGGGAGAAGAGACGCGAAAGTGTAGCTGCTGGCCGATGAAACCATGACTCTTGGATCCGCAAAAGCATGCGTGTTTTGATTTCTTCTTTGGGGTGTGTGTTTAGACTACTCCCGTGGATTCTGTCCTAAACTCTGTTTAGTTTTAGGAGAATCTGATTTGAAGGGTGGTAATGTCATTTTGTACTACTAAGGGAGACATTTTATGAGGTGTGGGGTGAGGAGCAGAGTCCCAGGCAGGGCCAGCTAGCTGCACAACCTTGGCTCAGCTGTGTGGACTTTGGTTTTCTTTTGCTGTAGAAGAGGGAGGTCAGGTAGAGTTGAATCCCTGTTTTTAAAACTGTGTTTCCATCAACACAAGTTGATTTAGGAAACATGCAGAAATGTATGTTAGTATAGACTGAGAAAGAATAAAGTAGACACGGAAGAGGCCTTAAAATTGTCTGTTAGGGCAAGTCCAACCCATTGATGTTACAAAGTCTGAACTCCTAGAGCAGCGAGCACTGTTTAAAAAGCTGTGTAACTAATAGTGAGGTCATTTTCTCCAGGGGGAAGGTCAGTGAGACCTGAAGGGAACACAGTCATTCTTCATGAAGTTGCCGGGTTTTTTTTTTCCTTCTTCTTTATCTAACCACGACTTGTTAAGGGAACTTTTTAGTGGTTCTAGTTTGTGTCTTCCACGGGAAGGGAAGAGAGCACTGTGATAATGAGATTATGTTCTGAACTTTGAGGCCTAAATGAGTCAGCTTGAAGAAGCTTTTAATGGACGGATGCATAAGTGATTCCATTTTGATGGCTGCTTTGCAATTTATGCATTTTGCATAATCCACGGTGCTTACGTACTGGTTTACTCATCAAGTGACCAGAGAAGCCTCCCCACCGCTGTCCTTCATGCATTCAACTTGATGTTTCCTCTGGAGATTTTTTTTTTAAAGTCTGATTGTTTGTAATTGGAACCCAGAAGCCAAAAGGGATTTTCACAATTGCTTGTGTGTATGTGGCATTTTGATAGGGCAATTTAAAATCAAGCAATCAGCAAGTGGAGGACTCCTGCATTCCCATTAAGATGAATAGCAATCTGTCTTCCACTTGGGCCCTCAGTACCTGAAATTAGATCATTGGCTGAAGGTGGTGGCGGCAGGGGAGAGCGGGGAGCTGGTTTCATAAACGATGCTAAGATTAAAAGAGTTACAGAGTCCTAGTTATCTCCCTGACTAGGAGTTTTTATTTCACATATTTTTCCATTTTCTCTTATGGTATTCTTTCCAGTAAAGATTTAGGAATTTCAATACTACTCAAGGTTTGATAAGAACACTAAACAACAACAATAAAAACCCCTAAAACCCAAACAACAAAAACAGCAACAACAAAATAGCCGAGAAAACATGCAGGGGTATCGACATCTTGAGCCAGTCATACCATTTCTTTTAAAGATAAGCACTATTTCTTAATTGCATGGTTTTATTTTTTATTTCCTTTCTTCACTGTAAATTTCAGGATGTCAGAACAAGATTCCAGGTGGGAGCCAAACTGATCCCAGATCTCTGAGTCTCTTAGAGCAGAACGGTGATGTGAAGATCCGAGGAAAATCTACGCTCAAGAAGGACACAGCAAAGGGAAGCGATAATCCTCACGGGAGCGTCTTATAGCTCTCCAGGCACATCCTCGGAGGCCTGACTACAGTTTTTCTGTAAGTGGAGACAGTTTTCTCTGCTTGCTCCTCGCAGTGTAAATGTTTCCTTGCGTCAGGATGGCATAGTGGCTTTGTGTTGCCATGGAAGACGCTATAGAACTCTTTGTATTTAGGAATCCTTGGGCACAGAAAGTCTGGATGACTCATGGATCTTTTATTTGTAGGTACAAAGGGAGTGTGGAGGGACTGGCACAATGGGAGGTGGAGAAATGGGAGTTTAAGATTCTGTTAGAACTCGAGCCGCGGAGCTCTCAAACCTCTTTGTAAGTGTGTGTGCTGCATGTGTGTACATAGTGTGTTAGTGTAGGCATCCGGCACTGCATGTGTAGAGGTCATGGGATAGCCTTAACTGTCCGTCATGTGTAGAGGTCCTGGGATAACCTTGACTATCTGTCATGTGTAGAGGTCCTGGGATAGCCTCTGCTGTCTGTCATGTGTTGAGGTCCTGGGATAGCCTTGGCTGTCTGTC
>JABTXL010004243.1:120118-152808 GCA_025134845.1 Neodon shergylaensis
GGCTGTCTGTCATGTGTTGAGGTCCTGGGATAGCCTTGGCTGTCTGTATTCACACCTTCATACCATCACCTCTTACCTTGTTAGGGTGCTTCATAGTCAGACGGGAAGGTTATGGCTGCCTAGGGTTTGGGTGCCATTTTTCCTCTTTTAAAAGAAACAAATGAAGCAAAAACAGCCCCCAAACAGCCCACCTCACCCTATGGTTATGGCATTAAAAGTAAAGATTTACTTTATTAAAATCTTTCAAGAACCTTCTTTACAGTGTTCTTGGCAGACTTGGTTTCTTTATTCCGTTACATCTGCTCAACCAAATAGTCCATAGAATTCTTGCCTTATCATGCACATAAAAATACAGTGGGTAAGAACGTTCATTGAGAGTAGCAAGGAGAGGGCTTATGTGGCCCGTAGCAAACACATGTGCAAACTCCTTTGCTGTAATGAGTTTTTGGAAGGCTGCGGCTGGGCAGCCACAGCACAGCCCGTGAGCTGGTTTGCTTATGCAAGTGGCAGCAAGCCAGTGTCTTTCCCTTCAGATTGTTCACGTTTGGGTTTGAGAGACACACAATATGTGCGAGGCTTGCGAGACAGAATGTGTCCTTTCAAAGACTCCAGTCTTCGCTTACGTGTAGAAAGTTGTCATTTACAAATATTGGTTCAGTTGACCGAACACTATAATTTTGTTCATTTATTCTACTTTTAGAAGGTCACAGGAGTATTTGGATTTTGAAATGTGAATTTGGGTTAGTTCTGTATGATGGCTAACTGTTCTTTAGGGATGTATACAAGATGAGTTCAGAGAAAGTGGTACCGAAAGAGGAAAATATTTTTGACATTTTAAAGTTCTCCCAAAAGTGTCAGTTTTAAGATTTTTCCAGCTTTGGGTCTAATGACTATTTCTGCCTTTCTTTATATTCTCAGCATTTGGGAAAGACAGAGAAGAAATGGAGAAATCTCCTGACTTTGCTGAGGCCTCCCTGTCCCGTTCACTGGGGAAGCTGTTTATGTCCGACCTTCAAGGGAGGCTAGTGTAGGGTTTCCTTGGCTCTGCCTAGGGAAAGCAGAACTCACTGTGTAGTAACAAGCTCAGGCTGAAGGGCTAGAAGCAGCAAAGGGTCACTATAGACTTTGAATGCAAACAACTTGCTTTTCCTAAATCAGAAAAATGACTATGAGACAGAAGCTTTCCCTTTGATCATAGCAGGGTCTTAATTTTTGGTTTAGTAATAATAAAGTTCTAAAATGTTTTGAGAACCTGTGGGTTGAGCTATTCTTGGTGAATTAATTAATCAATCTAAATTTAAAAAACAATGGCAGTTGACTCATAAAGAAAGATGGACTTGTTCTGAATGAGAGCAAAGAGGTCACAGTCATTGAATACATGCTCCTAGAGTCCAGCAAAGAATGCGTGTGAGACACAGCCATGAGCGGCTCGTGAATGGGACTTATATTCACGTAGAGGAAGGCGAGATTCTTCTTTCTCTTGTTTGAGTTTTCAAAGAACTGGCAGATGCTCTTAGGGTATTCTTGAGGCTGTGGGAACTCGCAAGGGACAGGGCGTATTCTAGAGAATAAGATCTTGTGAAGCTCGTGAGGGTTTCAAACCTGAGTACCCATCTGGAGGTTAGACCCATCAGGAAGATAGACCCATCAGGGAGGTAGATCTATCTGGGAAGCTAGACCCATCTGGAAGCTAGACCCATCTGGAAGCTAGACCCATCTGGAAGCTAGACCCATTTGGAAAGCTAGACCCATCTGGGAAGCTAGACCCATCTGGAAGCTAGACCCATCTGGAAAGATAGATCCATCTGGGAAGCTAGACCCATCTGGGAAGCTAGACCCATCTGGAAGATACATCCATCTGGGAAGCTAGACCCATCCGGAAAGCTAGACCCATCTGGGAAGCTAGATCCATCCGGAAAGCTAGACCCATCTGGGATGCTAGACCCATTTGGAAAGCTAGACCCATCTGGGAAGCAGCTAGACCCATCTGGAAAGCTAGACCTTGCTTTTCATTTTGCATATTCAGCTTTCTTTGGAGCAGTGGTTCCCCCTGCATTTCCCTCTGTGCTTCAATAGAGGAGGCTACTGCCCTTTTCATTGTACTTATTTGCCTGTTACTGAGCGCTGTGTAAGGGAGTCATTTGGCGTGTGTTTCTCTGATGGCTTTCTCCTGTCAGCATGTTTGGTATGGATGCATATTGTTTTTTATCCTAGCTGTACAGTGTTGCTCATTCTACAGAGAAAGTGTCCCATAATCTATCCGTTCAGCTCTTGCCAAGCATTTTATTATTCAAAGCATTTAATGACTTGTCATTCACATTACAGAAGTGTCCATCTCCTGTTATACTCATCTGTTGGTTTCAGATTTTTCCCTAGTTCTAGGATTTCCATTTGATACTCTATGCATACTCCAAATAGCGCATCAAATTTTTGGCTTTATTTATTTCACATACTGATTGCTTTGGAACACATTAACCACAGTTGTTTTAAAGTTCTTTGTAGTGATGACATTGGGTGCCATTCTGTAGTGATGAGGCAAGCAGACCTGCTTTTCGTCCTGTCCTGCTTCTGCATGGCTAGCTTTATACCCAAAATAACAACACACAAACTGTATTAATTTAAACACTGCTTGGCTCTTTAGCTCTAGCCTCTTACTGGCTAACTCTCACATCTTGATTAACTCATTTCTAATAATGTCTGTAGCACCACAAGGTGGTGGCTTACTGGGAAAGATTCAGCATGTCTGACCTGGCAGCTGGCTCCATGGCATCTGCCTCACTTCCCTTCTTCCCAGCATTCTGTTCTGTCTACTCCACCCACCTATGTTCTGACCTATCAGGCCAAGCAGTTTCTTTATTAATTAACCAATGAAAGCAACAGATAGACAGATGACCCTCCTCCATCAGTTCTTGGCTACTAGCTCATATATACACATCATTTAATAGTATAGTTTGGTTTTAGGTCATATTATCTTATTCTTGGGCCTAGTATTTGGGACTGGCTAAAAGAGACTGCACATAAAAGCGAAGGCAACTGTGCATTTTAGAAATTGTTATATTCCCCTAGAGAGGATTTTCTATTTCCTTAGCAAAACTGAAACATTAGACTATTGACCTCTGTAATTATTTCATTAAAGCTTTCAGCTACTAGGTTTAATCTAATGCATGATTATATGTTTAGGCCTAAGGTCTCCATTATTGGCCGTGGCACCTCACAATATTGCATATTTCCATCATGATCTTTGCTTTGTGCAGATGTAACTAGGAAAATGAGGCAAATCAATAATTTTATCTCTCCGAGGCTCCACTTTTTGAAAACAAAGAGATAATCTTACATTTAATTATCTTCATTGCTTTGGTACCTCCCTTTGATACCTCCATGATGCCTTTATCAGTTTGGAATTTAATGCAGCTTTCTCTGTCAGTTAATATTGGTGTGTATTCATACCAATGGCTTCCTTCTGTCAGCACTCATGTGTCAGCACGTGTGTGATCCTCAAGTGAATGCTTATAATGACCACTGCCATGGTTATATTACTGCCATGTCAGACATCCCACATATGTGCGATTGAAAAGCTGTTAGAAGATGTGGTGTCCCAGATTGGGCCTGTTGACGACCCACTACATTTCATTAAAGTGTGTGGTCACCAGTTTTGATCTAGTAGACGATGCGGATGATCAGGAACTATGTAGCATATATGCATGTGACCATACGTGGGCCACTATCAGAATAACTGCAACTTGCTAAACATCTACATTTATTTTATTATTTTATATGTATGGGTATATTGCCTGCATGTGTGTGTGTGTCTGAGCACTACACGTGTGCAGTGCCCACAGAGGCAAGAAGAGGGCTGCAGATCCCTAGAACTGGAGTTATAGGTCATGTGGGTTCTGGGAATCAGACTCAGGTCCTCTGCAAGGGCAGTCCGTGCTCTAAACCACCTAGTGATCTCTCCAGTCCCACACTAGGGGCTTTGAAGGCATGTTGCTAATTTCAAAGTAGTGTTATTTCACTTTTCAGATTCGTGTTGACTTTGGAGCAATCAACAAACTTAATCAGTGTATGAGAAAATGGCATTTTCTTCTCTAGCAGCAATTATTTTCTGAGAGACTTGATTCCTTAGACAAATTTTGGAGAGAAAAGTAAATTGTTCGTGGTTCAGGAAAAGTCATATGGTTCTGTTCACAGTGTTGCTTGGTTTATATTTTCCTTTTTCTGTCTTTCCCCATTTGCAAAGGTTGATCACTGAAGTAAATATATATGGCATTTTCACACATTTATATTATTGCTCTTGGTTAATATTCATTCCTCCTAGTTTCCTTCCTCATTCCCCTTCCCCAGATCCTGGTCTCCTCTCTCTGCCCAAATCGTGTTCTTTCTGCTTTCATGTCGCATGCCCATAGAGTTGAATCTAGATTTCCTGTGAAAGAAATTGGTGCATTTCATCATTCTCCCCATTATCCTTTCCTGTCCCCCTTCCATTTAGATGCTTCCCTCTCTGTTCTTAGTCCCTTTCTTTTAACATGGTGTGTGTGTGTGAAAATATGGGTAGTACATATGAGAGAAAATGTCATGTGTTTCTTTCTTAGTCCATTTTATTTTGTTGACATGATGATCTCCAATTGTGTTCATCTTCCTGCAAATGACATAATTTCATTCTTTTCTAATGACTGAACAAAACTTGATAGTGTAGACATACCACATTTTCAGAAGTAAATTCAGATATAGAATTTGCAGATCAAAGATTAAGAGACAAAATTATCAGTTAAGAGTTAAAATAACATAGGTGATACTATAAGGAAATCCAATCACATCTTTCTGGAAATCACAAAGAAAACCCATCAACATTTTATCACAGTAGGAAAGGGGCCAGTGAGGCTGCCTCCTCGCCGAGTGGAATGGGGGGTGCCAATGGACGAGCGTTTATTCTAGAAATGTCAAATTGAGAAGCAGTGATAAAATTATATAAAAGAAATCTTTTGGCCCAAACAAATCAGCCCTTCTGGAAAGTAAAAGCTAGGTGTGCTGTCCGTGAAGCTCCTGCTTCCAGCCAATGAGCTATTGCTTGTAAGACACTCCATTCTTTTAAGTACGGAGAAGAAAAATAATGCCAATTAAATACTTATGTTTTCTTATTGCTAGAATGAATATTTATGAACAGAATCTTACTTGATTATTTCAAACATTTTTATTTATCTCTCATATGTACTTAAGGAGCAGTATATTAGTCTAATGAATTAGAAGGGCTTTCCAAAGCTTGATTGGCTTGTGGATCTGAGCTCTGAATCAGTCTTGACTCAGCCGTCACTGCTGTGTTTCCACACGTTGTCAGCTCTGGATCACCAAGGGTATCAATACTGGACATTTCTTGGAGTGTTTAAGTAGCGTCCCTGAGCTTTTCTTCTAAGGCGTTGTTATTCAGTTTGCACAACTGGTGATATCTTCAGAGGGTTTGCCTGACAACAGCTAGGATGTGTCCCTGTCTTTTCTCCCAGTGGCCCACTGATGGCATGTGGACCAGCCAAGGTAGCCTCGGTCTAGTCTTACACTGAAGCCTCCTCTCTTCCATCAGGTGGCAGAGCCAAGTGGACACATGCAGGAGCGATGATCATATAAGGGCTATTCTCTGACGGACGGCAGGGCAAGACTGGTCTGATTTGAGAAGCGACTTTGGAATCTTCTAGGGCACTTTACATTTGCCTTTTTGATGCATGCTCTATTTTATGTTCTTTATTACACAGGTAATGTGTGTCTTTCTGCAGACAGAATGTAGAAAAAAGACTAGTTTAATACAATGTTTGATATTAGTCCTTGATGCTCAGGGACTATGGGGAGATTACTGTAGCATTATTGAGTGATTAGGAACATAGGATGACAGAGGCTTGTCTTGTTCTCTCTGATGTCTCAGGGAGGTTGCTCTAGTCTCTCGTGACTGCTGTTACACCGTGTTATAGAAGCATGTGTGTGTGTGTGTGTGTGTGTTCCTCCACCCCAATTTTGCTCCCCATAATCTTTCATCACAGTCTTCTTTTTTTTTTGCCTATGCATCATTCAAAACTCATTCTTCATTATTATTATTGATTCCTATTTTTAAAGCTTCAATTAATACTGACCAACAATTTATTTTTCTCTTGATTCAAGCACTCTCTTTTTTGCCCCGGGTGCCTTCAGATCCATAGACTTCAACAGTGCTCCCACCAGAGCCTTCCAATAATGGGGATCACGAGCACTCGTAGTCATGACTGGTCAGTAGATGCTTTTATTCTGGGGCATCTTCTAATTACTTAAATATTCTAAATGTCACATCTTCTTATACTTCAATTAATTGATTCCAAATAAACGAGTTAAAAATAATTTTATTTTAAGCTGCCTCTAATCTTGAGGCCTTTGTAAAACGAAGATTAGGTTTACAAAGTAGCAGAGGGTTAATGAGTTGAGGAACGTTGAGCTTAGACTCCAAATCGTTTTCAGTGTTTTCCTGAGGAACTTTTAGGGAGTGACGGTGCTTTAATTGTCTCTTTTAAACTTTGTCTTAGATTTGACTCTTTGAGTTATGCAGATAGGAACACAGCTCAGAATGGCTTAAACAAAAAGGAAAGTAATTGGCTCAAAAGCTTCAGAGCCCAGGGCTGGTATTGGCTCAGCGTTGGCTGCATCTGGGGCTCCTCAC
The DNA here is from genome assembly GCA_025134845.1 of Neodon shergylaensis. Lineage (NCBI taxonomy): Eukaryota > Metazoa > Chordata > Mammalia > Rodentia > Cricetidae > Neodon > Neodon shergylaensis. Next base: position 126,792 of record JABTXL010004243.1, read on the forward strand.
TCCCAACACTTGAGTCTGCCTTCCTCTAGGGTCTTTGTCTCACTGAATCTTTACTTTTCTTGATGGCCTCTGCAGATCTAGGTTTATATTAAACTAACCTAACAGTTCTGGAGGATAAATTCCTGTGTTTATTATCTCCAGTTAGAGTCCTAAAATCAGTTGGTTCGGTTTGGTTACATATCCATCCCTGAATCAATTAGTCCAGTCACAAGGATGGGTTTCATCGAACTAACTCTTTCCTGGTTACCCTTCTACCCTGAATCTCTGTTTAATCAGAGTGTGGACCGCCTAGGTTAAAATCAAGTAACTGTATAAAGGAGGTTACTTGAGTTGCTAAACCTTATGAGATCTGAGCCAGGTGGTAGTGGTACATGCCTTTAATCCCAGCACGCAGGCGACATAGGTAGGTGGATCTCTGTGAGTTCGAGGCCAACCTGGTCTACAAGAGCTAGTTTTCCAGGACAGGCTTCAAAGCTGCAGAGAAACCCTGTCTTAAAAAACCAAAACCAATCAAAATAAACAAACCTTATGAGATCTGTAAGTAGAAGCCTGCTTTTGTTTCTGATGCCCAAACAAGGAGACACAAAAACCAAAATGGTGAATCAGAAAGTGGATTAAGGAAAGTAGATCCCAAAACTTGGCTCTGATTCGCTCAGACTGGCAAGGTGACAGATGGTATGATGGGAAGCTATGTCAGTTCAAATGTGAAGAATAAGATTTGGTGTTGTAGCAGGTACTCCCTGGGTGTCAAGTGTTCCACATGCGACCTCCAGACCTGAGAATATAGCCAGTGATCATTGTGCTGGATGAGGCATCCCTGGGGAGCAGGGTGCGGTCTTGCATTACTTCCCCATCTCTCTGTCCATATCTCATCTTGTAAACCTCCCTGTTTGGTGTGGGAGAATTGTCTGTATTCTGTCAATCATGTATTTTAATAAAACGCTGATTGGCCAGGCAGGAAGTATAGGCGGGTCAACCAGTCAGGAAGTAGAGGCGGAGCGATGAGAACAGGAGTATTCTAGGAAAGAGGAAGCCCATTCCTCCCATTCCTGCCCTGACCACTGAGAAGCAAGATGTAATCTGCCTGGCTGAGAAAGGTACTGAGCCACGTGGCTAACATAGATAAAAACAATGGGTTAATATAAGCTACAAGAGCTAATAAGAAGACTGAGCTAATGGGCCAATCAGTTTATAATTAATGCAGACTCTGTGTGATTTTCTTTGGGGCTTGCCGGCTGTGGGGTACCAGGTGGGATGGAAACCCCAACAAGCAGCCCCCTCATGTTACACCTGTTAGATGTATGTTATGACATCATAGCTTATCTTCCAAGTAGTCTTTTTTCTCATCATTCTTAGTACTCTCTTTCATAATTTTTTGATGAATGTCTCATGTCTGAATTTCAGTTTTCATTTCTAAATAGACTACCTATATATCTGTATGCATTTCATACTATTTCCTATTTTTCTATTTACTTTTTCCAATTTTTACTTCTATAGGAGAATTTGAAGAATTTTCTACCTTTTTTCTTTTTTCAGGGGGTCCATGTTTTCCTTTATTTCTTTCGAGAGCTCATCTGTGCTTGCTTTCTGACGTCACAGAGGTGGAGCCATGTTCAGGTTTTAGTGTGAACACTTGCCTTCATGTTCCTCTTTACCTTTGCAGTTACGTATTCGCAAGATTTCCTACATGTTCCTTCTTTGCATCTTGCTTTTTTCTGACTTTTATGCTACTGATTTTCTCATGAATTTTTTTATTAGAAATGTTATAAGCTCATCTTTAAGGAGGTTTTCTTTCCTCTGCATTTGAAGCTCATCCGGAGGTGCTGATGGGTCAGTTTTGCTGTCCTGGCATTGGAGGTGGGCCTTCTTATCTGCTGGGTGTAAACTTCGAGTTTTAGGTTTCCGGGTGATTGTTTTGTTTCAGTGTTATAATAAAGTCCTTTTCTGCACTAATGCCTAAGATGGTAGGTGGGGGGATCTCAGTCGTTAATCAAGGATGGAGAAAACTTTCCTTAATCCTTGATTGTATCAATAGAACAGTTTTTCTTTCTTTCTTTTTTTTTTTTTGTTTTGTCTTTCGAGACAGGGTTTCTCTGTTTTTTTTGGAGCCTGTCCTGGAACTAGCTCTGTAGACCAGGCTGGTCTCGAACTCACAGAGATCCGCCTGCCTCTGCCTCCCGAGTGCTAGGATTAAAGGCGTGCGCCACCACTGCCCAGCGCTTTCTTTCTTTCTTTTTTTTTTTTTTAGCTTCAAACTATACATACAGCACACAGCTTCCATTTTCAATCACAGGCAAATAATAAACAGTCACAAACCTTGTCCAGGTTCGATTGCTAAGAACATGCTGTCTAAAATAAAATACAAGTTTAATTTTTTCTATTTTCCTTTTTTTGGTTTTTCAAGACAGGGTTTCTCTGCGTATCTTTGGCCTGCCCTAGAACTAACTCTGTAGACTAGGCTGGCCTTGCACTCACAGATATCTGCCTGCCTCTGCCTCCTGAGTGCTGGGATTAAAGGTATACGTGCACCGCTACCCCCTCACGAGCAGGTTGAAATTGTTAATTAAGTGTGTCTGGAATGCTAAGATAGGGCAGAGTCAAGTGATCAGAGAAGGAAATGGTGGCAATGCATGACATACACTCAACATTTTAACAAAGCAGTATGGCTTCTATAAAAAAGACCCCAGTGTTCAGGACTGATTTCTTCACCTCAATTTTATCTCTCATTTTTTACTTTTCTCTCTTTTAATAATCTAGAACTTCTTTATACAATACAAATGTTTTTGGTAATTTTTTCAGCATACTTTCCCCTACTGTTTACAATTTGCCCCAAATCAACTAGTTACATTGTATTTTTCTACGTTCTAGGACATGATGTAACAAAAAGTCTATATTAATTTATATATAGACCTACAAATTTAAAGTTTTATTGTTTTTATTCGCAAAATACAGAGTCTAGCAGTTTAATAAGACTCACAGGACTAAGAGATGTAATGGTAGCTGCTGCACAGAAAGGAAGAAATGAGTTTACTTCATGGTGATGTCAGAGCTTGTCAAATAAATTTTGTCCCGGCCAGTGGGATATGAATGGGCATCCCTGATAAACCTAGAGGAGGAAAGGAATGGAAAGGCACAAGAGACACAAGAAATGATGGCAAGACAGGATTTCTGATCAAACCACCTCTTTATTAATTCTCAGAAGCTATTATATACTAAACAGGCAAGGGGGAAGGAAAGGGGTGTCAGGTCTGCTGGAAATTAGGTCGGAGATACCCCTAACTGATAAGTAAATACTGAGGGTCTGTGATTGTTGACTAACAAAGGAAATGCTCATCGTTTCTAAAAGCCTGGTGCCTGTGGGTCTCACTAGGCTAATGTCCTAGGTCCAGAACTCGCCTGCAAATGTGAATATCTTACTTGTGAACTTAAGATGGCTGTAAACAAAACACACATCTCAAAATACAGGTCTTTGCTTCAGGCAGAATTTTAAAAATGCTTTCAAAATAAATGCATATTCTGGGAGGAAGAACTGTGACTCTAGATGATGTTTACTCGCTGTTCCTTAGAGCTGGGGAGGGTTGAGATTGAGACCAGAGTTAGAAGGGATGTTAATTAGATACTCTTCAAATTGGGGGATAGATAACTCTGGATTATTCAAGATAACTCACAATCATATGATTTCTTTTTTTTTTTTTCCGAGACAGGGTTTCTCTGTGGTTTTGGAGCCTGTCCTGGAACTAGCTAGCTCTTGTAGACCAGGCTGGTCTCGAACTCATAGAGATCCGCCTGCCTCTGCCTCCCGAGTGCTGGGATTAAAGGCGTGCACCACCACCGCCCAGCAATCATATGATTTTGAAAGACCCCCCCCCACGAGGACTTTCCCTGGGGAGGAGACTCCCCCGAAGCCAAGGAACAGGCCGAGACCACACGGATGCAAATTGCAAGAGGTTTATTGGGTAAACACAGGTACCTGTGGGCTGCAAAGTCTTTTGCGCCTGCAGACTGGGGGGAGGTCCTTTTATAGGAAAGAGGACGGCCAAAGCAGATTACAGAAGCAGATGCATGGTTATTGGTCTGGTTGGAATGAGGCAGGGGGCATAAGTGGTTTTTCCTTTCCCAGCACAGATTTATGGCAACAGACATCCTGTCTCCTTTTGGTTCCTCCTTTCCCAGCACAGATATATGGCGACAAACATCTATGTCATAAATATCCTGCTTTGCAGCCAGAGGCCCTCACCTCACTCTGCACTTACATTTGTTTGTCAAGAGCCTTGTGAAATGATGTTACAGCAGTTAAGCTGGGGTCCTTTATAGGGGGAATTGTTTCTTTTGTAAACTGTTGATATTTTAAGTTTGGCACATGTGCTGACTATAGGCATCCTGTTTCCCTAAGCAAACGGGATGTTCTCATGAGAGCCGGCTAGCTGCAGGTTTTGGGGGGGTCTGTAGGGTCTTTCAATCTTTAAACACAGAGGAGGTGATCACAGAATCACTGTTACAGCCTTCTCTTCAGAGAAGACTTGATCAAATTTAGAAGATAAAAGTAGGAGACCATGAGGCCAAGGAACATTAATAGCATCCGCAATCCAGGAAAGGCAGAGAAAAAAATCTCTCTCACCTGTAGCCTACTGAAAGGAGTCCAGTGTTGCGGGTGCCTTGATTTTAGCTTAATGAGACCCATGGAGGACTTTTGGTCCTGAAAGACCTCCCCCCCCCCCGTGTAGGGAGACTCTCACTCAAATCTCAGGATAACACGACCCTCCCAGTAACTCACAAGAGACCATCCTTGCTGCAATCACACAAGGTTTATTGACAGGACAGGAAACAGTGCACTGGGGCCGAGACTCATAACCCATGCAGGGGAGGAGTTCGATCCTGAGTATCTGGGAGAAGGGGTTTTTAAGGGAAGAAACCACAAACCAGTAATCCGAAAGAAGAGGGTAGGGAGGGTGTCATAGAAAATCCAGAAAATACCAGTGATGATCACAAGGGGGCAACTCCCTTTTCTCAAGATTATTCTCAAGATTATAATCAGCTAGTTCCTGAAACACAGTATTCCAAAAATATCAGTGATAATCACAAGGGGGTAACTCCCTGTTTCTAAAGATTACAATCTAACCTTATCTTCAGCTAGTTCCTAAAACAAGTCACTGAACCGGCTAATCCTAGATTTTTGGATCTTCTCTTCCTGCTATAGCGGTCTGGATTTACCCAGGTCTTTCAGTCCCTGTCCTTGTAAGACAATAAATCATGAGCCTCTGGATTTGAGGTATTTTGTTGCAAAGTTGGTAGGAAATCGATTACATACTTCATGACTAGGGCAATCTGTCTAGTGATGACCCTAACAGAACTGGACTGAGTTCATTTTAACAAAGAAATATCATAGAATGTCCAATTAGCACTATTTTTAATATCCCTGACCTGAAAATGACTGAAATACAGATTAGTTAAAAATGCATAGATAAATACTCTGTAGTGGTTAGGACTGGGCAAGGGCATGCAGAATGGCAGTGTGGTGACCATAGCAAGAGCCACAAGAGTCTGTTAAGTGTTCTCAACAATTTATTTCAGTATAAAATAGGGGTAAACACTCATCACTACAGAGTGGTTTCCATGCCACCACTGATCCAGCTGCCTCCATCCAGTTGTTCTGTCCAAGGGTAAGGAGCAAGCCGCCTGCTCATTTCTAACCATACAAGAGAGCACAGAGCTATGAATTGTTGTGTCCACAGACAAGACCATGTCTTAGGAGTCACAATCCCCAAAAGTCATTGGCAGAAGGGATCAAAATCCCATAACAGGTGGCAATCACAAACACGATTCTAGCAATGATAAGCCATGCACAAAGACCAATGCATACTGAAAAGTTCCATCTGTATAATATTCTATTATGTTAGGAGTTGAGATAACCATCAAGACTGCCCAATGGAGAGAATCAGCTAGCAATGTTCAGTGTCTTAATCCATGAGTTTCTTTTTTTTTTTTTTCAGTTGATTTTCTTTTTTTTTTTTTATTGAGAAAAAGAAAAAAGTTTCCGCCTCCCCCCAGCCTCCCATTTCCCTCCCCCTCCTCCCACCCTTCTCCCCCTCCCCCCATTCCTCTCACCCTCCCTCTCCAGTCCAAAGATTAGTCAGGGTTCCCTTCCCCATGAGTTTCTTACATGTGTGTATTGTGTGAACTTATGTGGAACCACAAGTCATCCTTGCATGTACCTACCGTTCTACATATGTTATCCTTCAGCTGAGAAAAGACAACATCCCTACGGTCTGTCTCTTCCTCAAACACTTCACAGTCTGTCCTGTGTGGGTGTAGGCTCACGAGGCTGTGGTTCACCTTGGTCTCAGTGCTCGTAAGACCCATTGCTCCAGGCCCGCTGATACTTTGCTCATCACTATAAGAGTAAGGATGCTGTTGTAGCACAAGCTTTGGTCTCCCTGATGAGAATCCGCACTGAAAGAATTCACGAGGATCTGCTGCTGTTCAGAAGTGTTAAGGCACAGAGAACAAAATGGTTTGGTTTCTGCAAAAAAAAGAAAAAGAAAAATGGGTTTTCATGTCTGCTGTGTAGCTTGCCATTCCGAGCACCCAATAGTCAGTATTCAGATGGCTGCTGTATTGAGGGCATCCCTGGAAGATGATTTTCCTGGGCAGTGCTGAGTGATGTGATACTAAGAACATTTTATTTTACGTGAGGATTCAGCATGACATTTACTGAAAATGTATTATAAAGAGTTTAGTTATGTCCTCTGTATGGTATGAAGTTTCTTATTGTTTAAGTATTTCAATCTGACTGAGTTCCACTGCCAGCTGGCCTTGCAATGTTAGGTAAGTATTCTATTGGCACTCCCTTTGACTCTCAGAGGAACATATATTTTGAAAGTATGTCTATGCGTTAGCACAGGCTTTGCCTCCACACCATCGTAGCAGAAGCAGTGACGTTGTTTTGGAAATGGAGAGCCCCAAGTTAAGGGATCTAGATTGGGAGTTGGGTAAATTCTATCCTTATTTTTTCCTGCTGATGTCACTTTGGTTGGTTCTGCCTCAGTGGGCTGTAGCGAGGCTACAGAAATGGCAGGTGCAGAGAGCTAAGGAAGTAATGATTGCTCAGGGGGCCAAGTTGTTCTGGCTGGAATGAATGAGATTGAGGGAATGGATCTGGGACCTTTTGTGGATGCCAGAAATCTTCGGAGGCTCACCTCCACTGAAGTAGTGCCAGGTGGCCAAAGTCATACAATAAAGAAGGGAATGTGGGGATGATGAGCAGGAGGGAACAGAAACGGTCGTATCTGTTGTCAGTGTGTGCAGGGCCCTGTGAGCATCTTTACATAGTAATTTATCTTATTTTGTTGTGACTCCCATGAGGTAGTGGAGGGAAGCTGTTGAAGGGATTTTGTAAGTGAGAGCCATTATGCACCATAGAGTTGAACAAGGGTCACTGCGGCAGTTAATTGGAACTGCATTGAGTTGAGCAAGGGTGGAGATCACCGGCATTCTTGTGTGATGGGAGATAATGTGATCAGGAAAAATTCTAATTATTCTTGGCCCAAGGGTGTGACTCTCCTTGTGGCAGTATCATCTATTAGTGTATTTATTACTTGTCTAGTAATTTGTAACACTTGTTCAGATAATCATGGCTTCATAGGTAGCTCATGGCCCTTTCATCTGTTTACCTGCTCTGCTGGCCTGGCTCCTTACAAATAGCACACTACCTTAGTAACCGAGCCTTTGGGAGAGAATGAAGTGAGGGGTAAGAGGAGGAATACTTTCTCATCGCTATTCTTAGCTGGGTTTACTTTTTTCTTTCTTTTTTTTCTTTTCGCTTCTTTGATTTAGCAAATGTTTGACAAGGGCTTTGGAAAATATTAGGAATTTTCACTGGAGTGACATTGACCTACAAATTAATTTCGGTGTTATTGCCATCTTTACACTACTTGGTGACTATATCACTCATCCCATTAAAAACGCGCACTTCTGTCTCTGCTCAATGTCCTTTTCTCTCTTCTCCCAATCACTTTGAATTTCTTTTACTAAGTCTGAAATCAATCTGTTCTTTCTTTGAAGCTCTCCCAGGACTCAGGTTTTAATTAAAATATAAAGTTGACTTCCTTTTGTTAAGAAAATGACTTTTTATTAGTGAATTCTATTCTTTCGGTTTCTATTCTGCCTGCCCAGCTCCCTCCCACCATGTTCATTCCCCGTCCCCTATACAAACCTTCTCTGCTTATTTACTAGTCTTGGTTTTGTTTAGTGTCTCACAGAGTTTAATCTGGGCCATCCGAGTGTCCCGAGTTTGTAACGAGCCATCAGCTCTTGGTGGGCTCACCAGTGGCTACATAACTAGATACCATGCCTCCCCCACCTCCAGAATCTGTTCCCAACAGATCAGTAGTGGGGTAGTAGACCCATGTGTGTCCCATCTACTGAAAGACCCCTGGTGTAGGGAAACTCTCACTCAAGTCTCGGGATAACACGACCCCCTAGTAACTCATGAGAGACCATCCTTGCTGCAATCACATGAGGTTTATTTGACAGGACAGGAACCAGTGCACTGGGGCCGAGACTCATAACCCATAAAGGGGAGGAGTTCGACCTCGAGTAACTGGGAGAAGGGGTTTTTAAGGGAAGAAACCATAACCCAGTAATCTGAAGGGGGTAGGGAGGGTGTCATAGAAAATCCCAAAAATACCAGTGATGATCCCTGTTTCTCAAGATTATTCTCAAGATTATAATCTAACATTATCTTCAGCTAGTTCCTGAAATAGAGTCACTGAACCTAGTTTTTTGGCTCTATTTTTCCTGCTAGAGGGGTCTGGATTTTTCCAGGTCTTTCATCTTCCCACTTCTTCTAGTACCTAGTTCTAATCATAGAACTAGATTTCAGTATCTTCTTGACCTTGTGAAGCACTATATTGGTGGCTTCTACATATAAATGATGCACGTGGCAATTATATTTCAGTGCTTGATTGGCCAGTATGTCTTCAGGTCTAATCTGTATGTCCACAAATGACAGAATTTTATTCTTTTCATGGCAAAATAATATGCCTCAGCACATGCACCCATACTTTGTTTTTTTATTTCCTGGTCAGTGGATTCCTCGGATGATCCTGTCGTCTGTCTGTTGTGAGCACTGTGTTGAAAAGAGAGTGTAAGTCTTCTTCAGCGCCCTTCTTCTTCTTCCTTTCTATGTCTGCCCAGTGCTGGGAATTGCTAGGACAAATAGCAGTTCTTTTTCCGGGTTGTTTGTTTTTGAGGATCCTTCTTATTATTTCCTGTAATGGCTGGATTTGCTGTGCTCTTGGTGGGATAAGATTATGTTTCATTTTAGCTTTGTTTTACATTTACTGATGCTTAGTACCCTTGGGAAGTTTATATACATACATACATGGATAATACACACACACACACACACTCACTGGTAAATTATGAATTTTTTGAGACATGAAAGACTCCATTGAATTGTAATGGTTTACGCCTTTAAAGCTTTTTCATATGTTTACAGGGCTGTGAGGCTACCACTATGACCTAATTTTAGGGCATTTTATCCTCTCTGCAGATACACACACCCAGTAGTAGTCCTTCTCGCTTCCCCTCATTCCAGTCACGGAATCAGCTGTCTACATTCCGATGTGTGGGCTTTTCTCGGCTTGTCTTTGAGGGCATGCCCCTGTGGTCATGATGTGCCATGTTTCAATGCCTTGCCTTTTGTTTTCTGTTGTTGCTTTTAATTATATCCCAGTTTTAGACCTTTGGTTGTTTTTGCTTTGGGCTATTATGATATGGTTGCTATGAATACTCAGGTACAAGCGTCTGTGTGGACTTGTTTTCCTTTCTTGAGTGTGGCTGGAGGGAGGCTGCTGAATCACTTTAATTTTTAAGAAACTGCCATACTTCTTTGGACTGTAGCTATATTATTATTATTATTAATTACCACTACTACTAGTAGTACTATTACTATAATAGTATAATGCCTAAGTCTCTCCATATTCCTGTTACTGTTTACATAGTTTTATTATGCATACTTAATTGCTGTATCTCCTGGTTTTTATTTCCATCTCCCTAATGGAGAATGATAATGAGCATTTTATGTGGTTATCAGTCATTCGTGCATCCCCTTTAGAGACATTTTGCTCAGATTTGCCAATCTTTCAGTCACTATCGCTCAGTTATTAAGTTGTAGGAGGTCTTTCATGGTCTAATACGGGTCCTTTAGACGTTTGAATATGTATCATTTTCCCCTCTGTGGCTTTTCGCTCTCTTTCTTGAGTATAGTTTACAGTATAAAAAGTTTTAGCGTTGATTTATTCCACTTTACTTCTTTTCATTGTTTGCACCTGTCACATCTTATCTACGAAGTTATTGTCCTAACCCAAGTGCATACGGGCTCACCCCTCTGTTTGCTCCACTATTTGAATGACTTCAGCTCTTATGATTAGGTCTGGGGGCCTTTGAACTATTTCTTTCTATTTGCTCTATGACACAGGGCATCTATTTGTCTTAGCACATCTGTTGAAAAGACTGAAATTTCCTCATGAATAGCCTTTACACTTTGGAAAATTAATTTTCCATAAATATATCATTGAATTTTAAATCTCATTCTATTTATTTAGGCTGTGTCTCGCTCTATGCCAGGACCAAACTGTCTTGTCTACTCTAATTTTTGAAATAAGTTTGGGAGTCAGGGATCATAAATCCTCCTACTCTTTTCTTCTTTTACCAGATTATTTCTGGCTGTCTAGGAGCCCTGTATTTCCACACAAATTCTAGGATCATCACTCTGTGCAAGGAATCCACCTAGTATTTTATTGGTGGTTGTACTGAATCCGTAAGTTAACCCGGTGAGTAGAACACAAAATCATCAAATCTTCTAAGCCACAGATGAATAATATCTACTTCCTTTATTAATTTCATTCTACAGCATCAGGTTTACTGTTGATAAATCTTGTACTTCTTATTGTGTTTATTCTTATGCGTTTTATGTTTTGATATACTGCGAATGGAATCAGCTTGGAATTTCTTTTTATTATTAACTGCTGCTATATATAAAGGCACTAGATTTTTATATATTGACCTCATTTTCTCCACCTTCCCAGGCTCACTCACAATTCTTAGCAATTTTAATGTGCTTTTTTAAGGTGCCCGATCCACCACGTTATGTAATTATGAGTAGAATTTTCTTCTTACTTTCTTATCCAGATGATTTTAATTTTTTGTTCTTGACTAATTTCCCCAGGCAGAGCCTCCTGTACATAAAGTGTGGAATAGAAATAGTGACTGTCCTTGATGGTTATTTTAGCAGGAAGTTTAAACCTTTCCTCATTTAATGTGGCTTTAGTTATGGTGGTTCAGAAAGTGTTTCCTCAGGCTTAGGGAATTCCCTTTAGCTGCTATTATATTTAATTGTTTCATTGTACATCACTGGCCTTCACTGGGGCCTTTTGCCTATCAAGAACGTCTTGTCCTTTGTTCTTTTGGTAACTGTGGTTTTGACTTGCATTCCTCCTCCTGTTTTGCAGCCTTTTATATGCTGCTGGCATCAGTTTCATAGACTTGCACTGAGGATTTTGAGTCTATTTATGGCTTTCAAATCAAATTAATTGTGAAAACTCTCACTCACTTCTCAGGATGTTTTTGCTTCACGTATCCTTTGAGCACCCTAACCTTCTGACCACTGGAGTTTTGTGAGGACGGACTATTTTAACTGGTGATGGATCTCATGATTTTCCACGTTTGGCTTGTAATGCACTTGGAGGAGAGGCTTTGTGCTCACAATGCGTGCGCCCCACTTCTCCAACTTTTTGTTTCCTGGATTTGTCTTCTTAGACATGTAACTCTAACCATTGCCCCTGATATCCATGTGCAGGTTCTGTATTACTCCTAATTCACCATCCAGGGTGTTTCCTGTTGACCACCCCTTGGCTTCAAGGGAGCAAACCGATGCCATCCTCCCGCTCTTCCTGGCCACTTTGGACTTTCATTGCCTCGTGGAAAAAAAGAGTCTTCTTCCTTGTTCTTGTCCTGAGCACAGGTGACTCAGCATGTTAGCCTCACTACTTTGTTTCTGTTTTACAGAGAGAGTTCCTTTAATTTTTAATATTTGTTTTTTATTCATGTGTACTCATGTGTGTTTATATGTCTGTCTGTCTGCCATATGTGTGTGGGTACCCACAGAGAACATTCAGTTTCCCAGGAGATGGAGTTATAGGCAGTTGTGAGCATGTCTAACCTAGGCACCGGAACTGAACTCAGGACCTCTAGAAGAGCAGTAAGTGCTCTTAGCCCTGAGTCATCTCTCCAGCCCCCAGGGAGGATATTTTCATGACTGTTTTTTTTTTTGTGTGTGTAGAGTGAAGGAATGCCTGGAAACAGGGATGCTCAGCCATGACAGAAGCTCTCAAGAGGGAATCAACCTCTATGAGACACTGCTGTGAGGCTATGTGCTAATCAGTGCATAATTATAGGTGGAATACAAAATGCTTAATGTCATTCTAGAAAGAACTGAAGAAGGAAGGCCTTCAAATGACACGAAAGGCTGAAAGCAGGACTACTCTTCCTGTTCTCAACCTGTGTGTGTGAGGGGAGGGAAAAAGGGAGAGCACAATCCATTTCTGGTTATTTGATTTTGTTGTAGCAGCCTGGTGACAGGAAGGGCTCATATTTGAAGGTAATGTATGAATGTGCTCGTTAGAGCCCGTCTTTTAAAGATAATCCATTGTAATACCTTTTGGGCTCTGAATCTTGGGGCTCCTATGTTATTGTCATGTGATGTAAGAGTATGCAGTTAATGTGTAGTGAACCAACTACTCTTTAATAATCCAAAATGGGTAAAAGAAATGAAATAGTGAAACATCATGAGCCTTAACAGAGATAAAATCAAACAGGAAGGTGCTCTGCTGAGAAGTTCAGCAAGGGAGCGTTTCAAGCTGGAGAGTTTCAGCTTCAGGTTACTAAACTTAGATTATAATTACAAATGCTGCTACAAAGGTTGAAAGAGGGGCTCTGGAACTGTGCTACCTGGGCACTGAGACAAATCACTTAACCTCTCAGTGTTTCCCCATCTTTAAAGTGGGGTACTATAGCACATATGCCATTGGGGCATTGTATGTGTTAGCAGAAAGTACCTATTATAAAGATGCCTAGTACGTTAGTACTTAGGTAACATTTGCTATTGTTGCTAACATAATGAAGCGTTAATAATTTATATGTAAGTAGTCATCATTAATTATAGTCACCTATTATTTTATTTAAATAGCAACCATTTTGCTTTGTTAACACTACCAAGTGGATGAATGAATGTTAGCCTGAATAACATCTGGAACTGGTGTAGGAAGGTTATCTGTCTATGTGTTACTTTCATTGGTTATATAAAGAAACTGTCTTGGCTTTTTGATAGGGCAGAATTTAGATAGGTGGAGTAGACTGAACAGAATGCTGGGAGAAAGAAGCACAGTCAGGCAGACTCCATGTCTCTCCTCTCTAAGACAGACATAGGTTAGACTCATCCCGGTAAGCCACAGTCATGTGGTGATATACAGATTATTAGAAATGGGTTAATTAAGATGTGAGAGTTAGCCAAGAAGAGGCTAGATATAATGGGCTTAATCGAATATAGTTTCTGTGTAATTATTTTGGGTAAAGCTAGCCAGGAGCTGGGCGGCGGGAAGCGCCCCACCGCTTCATTTTACAACATGGAACTAGTAAGAAATGAGGGTAGTAATTATATATTTTCATTCAGTACTCATATCTGAAATTCACTTTCAATTCTATCAGTATTTTAGAAGCAGACAAAACATCCTCTTCTGTTCATGCTGTGATGGAGGAAGGTCATTGGTTAAAAAATAAAGAAACTGCCTTGGCCCATTTTATTGGTTAGAACATAGGTGGGTGGAGTAAATAGAACAGAATGCTGGGAGAAAGAGGAAATGAGCTCAGAGACGCCATGCTCCCCTCTCCCGGGCAGACACGATAGCTCTGCTCTCTGAGGCAGACGCATGCACGCGATGAAGCAAGCCGCCAGGTCAGACATGCTGAATCTTTCCCGGTAAGACCAGTGCTACACAGTTTATTAGAGATGGGTTGATCGGGATATCAGAATTAGCCAGTAAGGGCTAAAGCTAATGGGCCAAGCAGTGTTTAAATGAATACAGTTTGTGTGTTGTTATTTCGGGGCATAAGCTAGCTGGTGGTCGGGGTGCTGGGGACGCAGCCCCGCCGTGCTCATATTACTACAATGCTGCTGGGCGTAGTTTCCCTCCTGGGAGCACCCGACCCAGAGCACTTCATGCTCTGAAATTATATGGGCTGCATTTCTTACTCATAGGATACTGCTTAGGTTGTTGTTTAAACTTTAGTAACTGGGGAAACAGAAGGTGGTGGTATTACTACCTAACACCATGACAGGGCGGGGAGGACAGAGGACAGATCTTGTCTGTGTTATCCCGGGTGTGTGCCACATGCACCACTGAACTGATTTGTTATATGTAATTTCACTTTGTTAAAGTTAAAACCTTTTTTTATTAGATAGAAAAGGGGAGATGATGAGAGATGTCCTTCTCTATATGTGTTGCTTTCATCGGTTGATGAATAAAGCTGTTTCAGTCAATAGCTTAGCAGAGGAAAGCTAGGTAGGAAGTCCAAACAAAGGTAAAGAGAGTGAGTATGTGGAGCTGAGGAGACGCCATGTAGCTGCCGAAGGAATAACATTCTGCACCGGTAAGCCACAGCCTTGTGACCATACACAGATTAATAGAAGTGAATTAATTTAATAGTTAAAGCTAACCAGTAAGAAGTCTAAGACATTGGCCAACCAATTGTAACTGATAATAAGCTTCATAGTGGTTATTACATAAGCAGCTGTGGGAACTAGCAGGACCACCAGGTGGGTAGAGAGAAACATCCCCAGTGGGATCTGGTGAGATGGAGAAAAACCTTCTGCCTATACATCCTTTTTTTCTGAGGTGTTTGAGGGGGCATCTTCATGTTCCATGAAGAATGGATGATAATCTGTGACCCCAAGAGCACTCACACGTGGATACACATTTGATCTGAAGGATAGGAGATGTCAAGATGCCCTGTCAGTGAGATCTTGATTTGTCCTCATAAGTAAAAGTTTGGTCAGGATGACAAGTGCATGGTAGTGTGTGACTAAGGGCTCCCAACGTGAGGCCAAGGCATCATCTGAATATTAACAACTCGTTTCCAGTTTTCTACGGGATACGGATACTTTTTATATATTTACCTGTCTCACTTTTTAAAATGCAAAGCATTATTTAGAATGTTTTCCAATTAAAAACCTACCGAATCACTTTGTCTATTGCAGATAGTGCCTGTGTTTATTACAAACCAAATCTACTGAGTAGCTCAGTCTGTCATTTGTCTTTCTTTTGATAATGTACTTTAAGGTTGTACATTGTTCTTTCCTGACTTTTAACAACTTTTTATTTCTTTAAAGTCTAGTAAGAAGAAAAATGACTAATGTGCTATTTTGGACCATTTGGGAGTAGACATTTATCAGGGGCAATTAGAATAATTTATATAGTTAGGTACTGTTCCAAGGCTATAAAGTTAGGTTTCTGTCAAAAGAAATACTCTGTTTGTTGACTAGAACAAGTCTACGAATTGGCTTTCTAAGTGGGTATATAGACCTCTCTAAGTGTGTCAGTGTGCCTGAGTATCCATCAAACCACCATTACCAATCATTCACATTCTATATTCGACACTACTTTATATTGATTCTTTTTCTGTCTGGAACAAAATATATGGGCTGCTGGGTACCTTTTATATTTATACTTTATTATTTCTAAATTTAAAGGTAATTCAGTTTTTTATTCAAATTTTATTTTGAAGCTCTTTGGTATAGCTTTTATTTTGTTCCTCGCATATTATAATAAAAATTCAGATTTCTGTGTTTTACACAAACCAGGGTTGCTGAGATAATTACCAGGGATTAGCAAGGCAGATCACCTTGTTTATTGAGCAGAGATGTCAGTAGCAGGTGATTTCTGTTTGACAAGCTAAGGGGGGTTATTCACAATAAAAGACATGCCAGGCTTGCCAAGGCTCATGCCTGGTGCAGTAATGATCTGCTGAAAGCACTCCATCTAAGCTGCTCATTTGCATAGATGTTCACAATCTTACCTGGAGCTAGGCATGATGAATTGTATTTACAGCTTACCAAGTGAATGCAATGATATTGAATTTATTAGTTAAGTGCCCGTCTTAAGAGCATACCATCTGACTAGAAGCAGCTGGAAGTGAGAAATTAGTTCCTTTGTTTGCATTTTGTTTTGTTTTATTTTGTTTTGGTGTGGTGTGGTGTGTATGAGTGTGTGTGTGTGTGTGTGTGAAGGAAGAAGAGATAGGAGTTCAGTTTGAGAATGATACTCTAATGATGAAGCATTCTAGAAGGAGAAATATTTGTTTGAGTCACTGACTGACATCCATTGGAGTAATGGCTCTGAGGTTCTCATATAAATCAGGGAGATGTGTACTCTGTGAAACCTAACAAACACATTAGAGTCTGCTCTGAGCCTGGTATAATTGGGTAATGGAGAACAAGGATGGGCAGTTCACAGTCCTTGTTATCAGGCTGCTTGTAGCTGCACAAGGAAGGATATATGAGCAAAGTAAAAGAATGCAGCTCACAGTATTAAAAGCTGTGTCAAAGGCATGCACAGTAACCATGAAGTGTAGGAAATCTGCGTGAGATCAATTTGGGATGGGAAGTAATCAGAGAAGGCTTTTCCTAAGGCTCTGAAGTCTTCTCAGTTGACATATGAAAGATGAGTAAGTGGTGATAGCTGGAAAAGGGAGATATGTGATATCCAGAGGCTGAGGGTCAGCAGAAGGTGGGAGCAAGAAGGTGCACATTGTATTGGAAAACTTAAATCATCCTATTGAGTGCAACATAAAGTTAAGGTGGAAAGAATTTATATATAAGAAGACAATTGAAGAAATATTCACTAGATTAAAAGATAGGTAAATGTGGAAACTGTTTCATCCTAAGGGGTGAAACAATGCAGAATCCTCATCTGGCTCAGGCAAAGTCAAGCTTGTCATCATTCAAAAGGATGCATTTTCTTTTGGGTAGGTCTAGTGCAGGGGAAGCCGGACAGTGTGTGCTGAGCACAGCTGGATTCCAGCTGTCTGACTTGCTACTGTCTACATACTACATGTGTGTAGCATGAACACTGTAAGGCAGATATGGGAAGAGGAGGTATGGGAGCCCTTGAGGGTAAGAGATGAGCTTGGCTGTCATGTTTGTCAAAGACAACTCTCTTAGGACTGGCAGTTTCCCAAATATTACATGCTAGCTGTTATATATCAACGACTAGGTTTTAGAACGGTATCTTCTGTGGTATATGAATAGTACTGGTGCTTGCTTCTCATCTGGTTGCCCTGCTAGGCAAAAAGAAATCTCATTTCAAATCATTTTTTCAAAGAATCTTGACTGCATTATGCTAATATACTGAAGAACCATTCTGATGGTTGAATTGTTATGCATCCATCTTGATTCCTGTTTCGGAGTGACATGCTGTGTCTGATTCTTGTGCAGGTCAGACCCTCTGAGCACAGAAGCAGTGAGTCCTAAGTCATCTAAGCAAATGAACTACAGAAGCATTTACCTTAGAGAGGGCCAAACACAGCAATATCCATTTTCTTATGTAAATTCTACGTAGGAAATGAAACCTGTCACCCTTTGTATTATTTCATTCTTGTATTAGAAGCTTTAAAATTAATGATATAGTTTGTCAGCAGCTAATTATAATAAATAAAATTATTAAGTGTTTATGTTAGTTGGAGTCTTTGTTCTGTAACAAAATACCTGAAACTGGACACATTTATTTGGCTCACAGTTCCTGTGTTCAGGGGCATGGTCTGGCATCAACTTGGCTCTTGTGAAACTCTCAGGACAGACAGCAACACAGTGTTGGGATAATTTAGGGAGCCAGAGATGGCGAGTAATGCCAGTCCTTAAATGACCAAGGATTCAAATCTAAGAGCCTGTGGGGCATTCTTTTTCAAACCACTTCAGACAGGGTCTCTCATTGTTCTGGAACTTTATCAGGTCAGGACAGCTGGCCAAAGAGCTCCATGGATCAACCCTTTCCATCTTCTCCCTCACTGTTTCTGGAACTATGAGCCCTTGTACCAAACACAGCTTTTAGTGTGGCCTCTTGGAATCTGAACTCAGGTGACCATGCTTCAAGGCAGATGGTTTACCAACTGAACCAATTCCGCTTGTCCCCTTAGTTGTTTCGTTGGGGTAAATATTCAATCTCCTTTTCGCCAGTCTTTGAAATGTGCATTAACTTCTCTATAGTCACTCTCTGTAATGCTTTGATGTAATCGGGCCCATAATCTCATAGGGAATGGCACTTTGTTGGAGGAAGTGTGTCACTGTGGGGGCGGGCTTTGAGGTTTCCTACGTTCAGGACACTGCCCAGTGTCTTAGTCAACTTCCTGTGGCCTGCAAGCCAACATGTAGCCAGCACCACGTCTACCTGCATACTGTCATGCTTCCCACCGTGATGATAATGGACAGAACCTCTGAAACTATAAGGGAGCCACCCCAATGAAATGTTTTACTTTATAAGAGTTGTCATGATCATAGTGTCTCATAGCAATAGAAACCTTCACTTGGACACCCATTGTGTAATGTTGCTTCAAAACTTGCTCCTATGTATCTGTTACTTGGAACCCAGGCGCCAACTATCCCAGTCACGTTCCTTCTTTCCACCCTTCCCAGACTCTGATTACCACTCTCTACTCTCAGCTTCCTTGAGAACAGGTTCTTCTAGATTCCACATGTAAACAAGATCACAGGGCGCTTGTTTTTGATCCTCATTTATTTAACGTAGCACAGTACAATTAATCAGTTCTATACGTGAGATGAAAATGATTTCTTCTTTTTACAAAGATGCAGGCAAATTGGATATTATCAAAGAAAGGAATGGAGAGATGAACTTCAGAAGTTTTGTTAGAGGTCTTCAGAGAATCATAAGTAACACTATATCCATCCACCCACCCACTTGTGTATCTGGATACCCATGTAGATAGTTATTTAAGGAGTTGGCTCATGCGAACTCTGTGGCTATCAAGGTGGGAATCTGTATGGCAGGCTGGAGGCCCAGGAAAAGGTGCTACTGGAGGCCTGAGTCCCAGGTCTGTTTGGCGACAGTCTTCTTTTTCAGTGACCTCTCTCTTCTCTCAGGGTCCCCAGTCTTTGGAATGTGCCCTTCCCAGATGTGCTTTTTACCAGCATCTCCCGATTTCAGTGCTAATCTTACCTAAAAATACTTCATAGCAGCATGGATACCTTGAAGGCAAAATGTTTACCTCTACTTCTCTGGACTGTGCTGTTTCCTTTGGACAACTGCATGCCTTGTGGAAACTTAAGATGGACAGAGCAGCCTGGAGCCCCCTGTGGTGAACGTTTCTTTCCTTTAGGGGCTGAGATCTCCATAGACACCTATTCTCTGCTTTGATCAATTGTGAGTTCCTGCACAAACACCATCTACTGCTCAAGGAAGCTTCCCTGGTGGGTCTGAGAGCTGCACTGATCTATGGGTAGAGAATTTGGAGGGCAGATTGTGTGTATTATCAGAAAAATAGTAGTTGGTTTACCCCCAGGGGCTGGTGAACTCCCCAACCATGGGTCATTAACTAAGTTTACAGTAACAGGTATGGTTCCTCCTGTGGCCTGAAATCCATTCAGAAAACAACTGATTGAAATGCATGCCACTATTGTATCCATGGACTTACTGTGCTATGCCAGGCATTGATGCTCACAGGGTAAGGCATTTGATGACTTTCCCACCTCAGCAACCTATTGAGGACCTCCCAGCACTCTGAGGCTAATCAGCATGGAGTTCTCTGGTCATTATTAAATTAGAATCTACATGTTCTGTGGCCAGAATTTGTGGTGTCATCAGGAATGGGGATTTCCATAAGTTCTGGTGGTTAACCAAGAGCAATGGCATAACCTGTCCTGTTTGGGGGTGTTTCTGGGATACTCCTGATTTAAAAAACTGAGTGGGAAGGGCGTCCCATACCCGACACTAAGTTTTTTATTTAATGGCCTTCCAGGCATTTGTGTGTATAGTTTTAAAGGGAGTTATTTATATTTTTAAAAATGAGCATCTGGTTAAAAAAGGCAAATACACACAGGGGCTAAGGGAAAAAGGGAATTTCCTACCACACTTTCAATACTTATAGTAAGTATAAAATATTTCCCGAGTTAAGTACCAAATAATGTAGCATAGTTAATAAAGACCCAGAGACAGAATTTGGGGTTCAACCTGAAGGGCAGAAAAACAAAACAGCCAGCCACTGGCTCTTACCTCTACCTCAGTCTGAAATGGCGATCCTGCCTCCAGGAATCTCAGAATGAGACTGTCTCCTCCCTTCTTATATTCCTCTCTAGGGCTGGGATTAAAGGCATGCACCACTACTGCCTGGTTTGTATGGTAAACTAATATGGCTACTGGGATTAAAGGGTGTGTCACCCCTGCCTGGTCTGTAAGGCTGATCAGGGCAGCTGCTTTACTCTCTGATCTTCAGCCAAGCTTTATTTATTAAAATACAAATGAAATATCACTATGAAATAATATTAACTATTTCCTGAAATATGTAACCATTACTACTGACACTTTGTTGTATATCTGTAAGAAACATAAGCAAAAAGGAATATATGAATAAATGACACATTCATAGTGCTTATCCTAAATGGACTAATCTTTTACTTGGGGTTAAGGCTTTGGGTTTGCTTTGAAAGCACCTCACTGCTGAGCTACATTCCCAATCCTGCCCTTTTGGCAGTTAATATCCATATTATGGGAACTCGGGTTTGTTTCTTCTTTTTAGTGGTAGATAGTATTCAGTTTGAGAATGTGCCAAGATTAGAAAAAAAGGATCGAATATTTGTTGGTTGTTGTTGTTTTTCTTTTAAAGTTAGCATAGAAAGAAAGAGGCTTTCTTATGGTATAGTCATACATTTGCGCCAACTATACTTTGCTCGGGTCCATTTCTTGTGGCCCAGGACACTGTGTTTGCCTCACTTCCACCAGACAGCTCCCCCTTCTGTTTTCAGGCCACCTGTATTCTAGTACCTTCTTTTCTTCCTCCCTTAGGATCTCTCTCTCCCTTCTCATGATCCCCTTTCTAGTTTCAATGCGTATATGCAACACAACAGGCATGCAGGCACCCGTGCTGCATGCATATAAATAATTTAAAATTTAGATCATGTATATGAGAGCAAATTTCCAGGTCTGGCTTATTTTCCCACTAGCAGTTTGAACGTTTCAGGCTTACGTTTGAGATCTCTGATCCATTTTGAATTGATTGTAGGATGTCAGCCTTTGCAGTCTGGGTTCTACACTGAATACAAACTTTGAAGCAGCGTCACTTAAAATGATGCATGTTTTTGATTCGGGCATAGTAGCTGTGTGGCTCTGTTTCTGGGTCCTACGTTCCAGTCCACTTTTCTGCACATTTGTTTTGTACCAGATTGCATGACTGTGGCTTTGTGATATAATTTGAGATCAGGTACCGTGAAATCTTCACCCTTGCTCTTTTGGCTAAGGCTTGCCTTGGTCATTTAGTCTTTTGTGCTTCTAATATGAAGTGTAGGATTTTTTTTCTTGTTCTGCAAAGGATGTCATTAAGATTTTGGTGGGGATTGCATAGTAAAGTCATTTTCTCAATATTAATCCTGTCAATCCATGATCAAAGGGATCTTTCTGTCACCTAGCATCTTCCGTTTCATTCTTTAGTGTCTAAAAGTTTTTACTGCAGAGGTTTTTTATCTTCTTTGTCAGGCTTGTTGCTACATATTTTATTAATTTTGAAGCCTCCGTGAAAGGAATCCCCACCCTTGGATTCCTTTCTTGGCCAGTTTGTCACTTATGTTGAAAAGCTACTGACTTTGGTGTGTTGATTTTGTATTCTCCTCCTTTACTCAAGGTGGTTTCATTTCTAAAAGTTTCCTGGTGGATTCTTTACAGTTATGTAAGTATAGCATCATGCCATCTGCAAAAAGGATGATTTGACTTCTTTCCCTTCTCTTGATCTTTTTTATCTTATTGTTCTAAGACTTTGAGCTCTGTATTGAATAAAATTGGACAAATAAGCACCCTCAGATTTTAGGGTCATGACCCCAGTGGCCATAGATTTTCCATATACGGCCTTTATTATGTTGAGGTGTGTTCCTTCTATTCCTTTCTTTTTTTTTTTTTTAAGTTGGTACTGGGAGTTGCGCCCTTGCCTCACATCCTCTACTCAAGGAAACTGCTACGGAGCTACAACCCCATTCCACCTAGATTCTTCAGAGCTTTTATTGTGAAGGGATGATGAACTTTGTCCAGGGACTTTTCTGTATTGCTTGAGATAACCGCATTATTTCTGTCCTGAATTCTATGTGGTGCTTACATTATACTCACTGATTTCTATATACTAAACCACATTTGCATCCCTAGAATGAAATGAACTCTGTTGGAGTTTGTAATTTTAATTTGTTCTGGAATTCTGTTTGTAAGAATTCTTAGCAATTCTGTTCTCTGTATTCATTAAGAGATTGCTCTGTAGTTTTCTTTTTGTTCAGTTCTTACCCACTCTTGTTCATGTAGGTAATGCCAGCTTGATGGGATGAATGTGGTGGTGTTTCTTTCCATTTTTATTTTGGAACAGTTAGGAAAGCATTGATATTAACCCTTACTTAGTCAAAATAAGACTTTATTAGTGGTGGTTTATTGGTATTTGCTAAACTTCTAGCAGGGAAATTTAATTCATTTTTTATTGATACTACATATACTTCTATTAGCATAATTATTTTGTATTATTGTTAGATAGTTTCATAATACATATAATGCGGGGTCATAAGATCCCCCAGCTCAGCCTGTTTTGGGGCTGGGCTCTGGGATGGGGTGTGAGTGCATCCGGGCAGGAATTCCTTTGTTTCACTGAATCTACAAGCAGCAAGCTAGTCAGTCCTTTTGTCTGTGAGGTCCCTGGCCAGCAAGTGGCCCTGATCCTGTACCAGAAGATCCATTGGAGAGCATTTGAAGGAAGAGATGGGCAGGCGGCAATGCAAGAATTCCTCCAACAATCTGAAAAACAACATAATAACACCAAAACCAAGCGAAGATACAACAGGAAGACTTGAACACCCTAATCTAGAAGAAATAGAAAGCAATAGAGGCCTTTAAACAGGATGTGAAAAACTCCCTTAAAAGAAATAGATGAGAAGAATAACAAAATATGGAAAAAATCAGTCAGCTCTACTTTAAACCTTTAGGGTGCATAGCCACTCATCAATAGTTTTTATATCCAAAGATTGAGGGCAAAATGGGTACAAGGAATTAATTATCACCTTTGGTCACCAACCAGTCCTAGCAAGAAAAGTGTGCCAGCTAGTAATAATTGGGCTGCTTTGTTCTTGTTTCCTGACCTTAAAGAGTCCCTCATTCAACTATGTGTCTTTCTAAAACTTTAAATTGTCTTTTTATGTTTTTCACCTCAAAGCTACTTGACAAAATCATCTTAATCTAACTTTAAGTTATTTTCAAAGCTTCGTTTCAGCTGGGACACACTCCAAATCTGTGAACACCTCTCCCAGCACTAAGATGAGAAGAACTTAAGCTAGCTGCTCTACTGGGAATTGTTTTTCTTAATCATTAACCCAAGCCACAGTCTATACAGCTACTCAGCAGAAGCTCGTGTGTTCAAGCTGTGTGACACCTCCTTGTTTTATTTTTTATCATCAAAACTATTTAAACTAACATTATTATTGTCAGTTGGACAGTACAGCTTAGGAAGAAATCATCCTCATAATAATCCACAGGTAAAAATGCCCAGTAGAACGGGATGTATCCATGAGATAAACAGACTCTATTACAGACAGTGGGCATCTCCCTATACCCATTCACACTATGCCATATACCTGAGAAATATGGCAGCAGCAAACATGTAAAGGCACAGCAGGAGCAGAAGCCATCCTGGGATCTGTGGTCTCGGGCCTTGCCTGTACAAGACTCACCCATCAGAGAGTTTCCTCCTGGTGGGCTGATCCGAACTTCAGTTGCCACCTGCTGCTCCTCAGACAGGGCCACCAGCAGGTAGTCACAAAGGGCAACAAAGAGCAATAATATAATAATAAATAGATAATATAATAAGATAATATATTATTATATATAATATATACTATATATAACATATAATAATAAATAATATAATAATATGTTGGGGAGTCTCTTGGACAGCCTCAGTGAACAGCTCAAAAGAGGCCTTCTTATCTTTTATTTTTTTTGAAATTTTGAGACAGGGTTTCTCCGTAGCTTTTGTTTTCTGTCCTGTAACTAGCTCTTGTAGACCAGGCTGGCCTCGAACTCACAGAGATCCACCTGCCTCTGCCTTCCTAGTGCTGGGATTAAAGGCCACCACCGCCCAGCCTTATCTTTTTGTTTGTTTGTTTTTTGTTAGGTTATCTTTTTCTCTTGTAGAAAATGTTGTTAGTACAGTTGAAAAAAGCTTATTAAAATTGTTTATGTGTATTTATGCACAGAATTACATATATTATAGAATGATTTTAAGGGAAATAGTCAATAGTGGCTCCTTATGGCTTCTTACGACACTCTTGTTCCCTCTCTCCTTCTCCTGTATTGCCCTCCTCTCCCTCCCTAAAGAACGCTGCTCCCCCATTCTCCCATCAGACCACTTGCACTCTGCTATTCCCCTTTGCCCTCCTCCCTCTTTATCCTGCATTTGTCTGAAAATTCCCGAAAGGGCCCCCTTTCCCATTTCTGTGATCACATCATTTGTACGCCATTATTCCTCTCTCCGTTGCTTCTCAATACCCGTACCCTGGCAATGGTCCTGTTTTTTCCTTTTCCGGTTTCTGCAGGTGCTCCAGGATATGTCCTCCCATCTGAAGGTTTGCAGTTAGGAGCCCCAGACGAGAGAGAACATGTGACATTTGTTTTTCTGAGTCTAGGTTACCTCGCTCCATAGGGTCTTTTCTATTTCCGTTTACCTACAAAGCTCATGCCTGATTGATTTACATAACTGAATAGTATTCCATAGTGGGCACTTAGCATATTTGCCACTATCCCTTCATTGGTGTTGAAGGGCATTTAGGTTGCTTCTGTTTCTAAGCTGTTGTGAACAGAATAGCAATGCACGTAGTTGAGCACTGTCTGTGGAGTATGATGTCATGTCCTTTGGGCCTGTTAGCTGGGTCACATGGCAGATTTGCTTTTAGCTTTTGGAGACTTTTCTCTCACTGATTTTTATAATGGCTGCACCCATCTGCAATCCTACCAACGGTGATTGGGGGGTTCCCTTTTCCCCATATTCTCTCCTCACACTTGTTGGCTGTTTTATTAATCTTTGCCATTCTGACTGGGGCAAAAATGAAACCTCAAAGTAGTTATGATTTGCATTTTCCTCATTACTAGGAAGGATGAGCATTCTTTGAGCTATTTCTTTTTAAAAAAAATATTTATTTATTTATTATGTATACAGCATTCCTTCCATGTATGTCTGCAGGCCAGAAGACCCCATTACAGATGGTTGTGAGCCACCATATGGTTGCTAGGGATTCAACTCAGGACGTTTGGAAGAACAGTCAGTGCTCTTAACCTCTGAGCCATCTCTCCAGCCCCCCTTTGAGCTATTTCTTAGCAATTTATTTATTTATTTATTTATTTTGATAACTCTCTCTTCAGGTCTATGCCCATTTTTGTGGTTTTGGCTCTCTGCTTTATTGAGTTGTTTATATGTTCTTGTTATTGCTCCTTAGTCAGATGTATAACTGGCAAAGATTCTCTCCTATTTTGCAGGCTTCCTCATCACCTGAGTGAAAGCTTCTTTAGCTATGCAGAAGGGTTTTAGTTTTATGATGTCCCATTTGTTAATTTCTGGTCTTAATTCTTAAACAAATGGAGTCCTAGTCAAAAAGTTCTTTCCCACCCCTGTACCACACAGTGTCCTGCCTGCTTCCCACCCCGTATCACACAGTGTCCTG